>PVIH01001533.1:0-224660 GCA_004025045.1 Sigmodon hispidus
ACAAACTCAGAGAGATAAGCAGGGGATGTACTCACTCACTAGTGGTCTCTAAACAAACAAACAGGAAAAAAAGCCAAACATGCCCAAGCAGCAAACCACAACCACTGAACAGCTTGGGATCAGAAACACCCTGGACTGACCCTTCAAACCCCAGTCCATCTATAGGAACACCTGACTCACTCTTGAGGGAGGGGGGAAAGAACTGGATTTGGCCAGGAGTGGAGACTGATCTAAGCATTATTGGGCCAGTGTGACCATAAGACTGTCTGCTCCCTGCCCAGGGAGGGGATGGGGAGTTGCAGAGAAGAAAAATGATCAGATGTGGTGGGAGGGGGAAGAGACTTTCAATAAGGATATACAGGGATGGAAAAAAAATTCAGAGGTAAAGCTGAACACAAAGAAAATATATGTGTAGTAATCTTATTTGCATGTCCATCCTTGATAAGCCATGCTTATGATTATTATCCTCTGTATAGTTATTGTTAACTCTTCGGCATTTTTAAATTCTTTTTACTGTTTTTTTGATAAATACAAAATAAAGAAGGAAAAAAAATTTACAAGAATTCAAAGTGTAGAAAATATATTCCCAAAATAATAGAGGACCAATGGATTAAAATGACAAATACTTAGAAGTACAATGACTTTTATAAAACTGATGCTAGAGGAGTTTGGAAGCAGGTCAGTCAGTAGGTGCTTGGTGCACAGGCATGAGCAGGCAGATGCTCAGCTGGCCTTGGTCCACTGTTTAATCCCCAGCAGTCACGTAACTGCTGGTCTGGGCTGTTCCAACCTGCAGTTCCTGTCTGAGAACAGGGAGACAGTAGAATCCCTAGAACTCTTAGCCCATTCAGTGTAGCCCACTCAGTGCAATTCACGTTTAATGAGAAACTTTGTCTAAAAAAATAAGGTGAGGGCAATTAAGGAAAACTTTATATCAACCTCTGGCATTCACATGCATGTGCCCACATATATACATATGCAACGTGGTTTGAAAACATATTGTGTAAAATCTGGAGATGCTGTTAAAACCAGATATGAGATTAACAACCCTGCATTTGAAATGCTGCCATGATTAACTTTTGAGTATGTGAGACTTTATGATTTTTTTTTTTATTTTGTTTTCTGAATGAATTCCTTAGTGGTTAAGCAACATCTCCTATGAGACTTCAATGTGATTTTTATGAGTTGTGTAATATGAAAGCATATGTTTTATTGTGGTATATTCTGCATGTGTTGGAAAGGATCACATTCATTTCATCATTGTGCTGTCATCTAGGGCTGGTACCATATTTGTGTTATTTAGATATGTAATGTGACTAGCAGTTTTTTTTTTATCTGCTTGATCTACCTTTAAATAAGGGTGTATTCCTAAATGTCTTCATATTTTCAGCATTATATATTTGTTTATTTTCCCTTTGTTGTTTTGGGGGATGTTAGCAATGTGTACTTGTGGAGTTCCAGGCTCTGAAGGGAACTGCTGTTTTCAAGTGACTTTGTACAGTTTCCTTTGCTTTCCAAGTCCATAGTGCCTTCTCGGTTTTGAGTTCTTGACATCTTCTCTGAGTGGCTTTTAGGAAGGGAGGTTTGACTCAAATTTGTTTCCCATTTGTTGGGGACCCAAGGCCAGGTCCACAGTTCATCTTTATACCTCTCCTAAGGAGCCACTGTTTATTCATGGTATTTATGTTTATATACACATTTGTATGTATGCTTATATATTATTTATGTTTCTCATCACTGTGATCAAACATTTGACAGGAAAAACATCAGAAACAGTTAATTTGGGTTTAGAGTTAAAGGGTATAGATACAGTCTGCTATGACAGGGGGTGGATGGTCACATGGCATCTCCAGTCAGAAAGCAAGGACAGGAAATTGGCCAGACTGTAAAGCCTCCTCCAGACCTATTTTCCTCACCAAGTTGACTTCAATTGAAGTTTCCACAAAGTTCTGAAACAGCGGCATCAAGTGGAGACCCAGTTTAAGTGAATAAGTTTATGGGGTTTTTCTCATTGAAGCCACAGTTGTGTACAAGTACATGCCCATGAATGCAATGCTCATTGAAAATTTTTCTATGTGTGGCTTTTGTCTTGTTCATTCTCTTTGCACACAATGGGGAGGATGACCTTTTAACTGCTCTTTGTATTGTGACCTACTGAATGATTTGATAGAAAAACCATCAGCACTCAGGACTGAGTTTTCAAAGGTTACTACTTAAACTTGTTGTTGGCCCCATGCCTCTCATTGTAGACATTTCCTGTAATCATAAGCAGTAACTGGACACTGGAGAACTATTATTTGCTAGTCTTTAAGTAAATTCTGTTTCAACATACAGCCAAATTAGAAAGCTGGAGAAGGTTATCTGGGAACATGGTTGGACTTATCTGAGTGAAGTAGCTTTGTATGGAAAACACATTTCCTCTGTACCAGGGCAAAATATCTGAAGAGTTGGCAGCATACATGGACCTTCCTATGTCTGGATAATGTCACAGTCAGAGATAAGAAGCATCCTACACAGGTTTAGCACTGTGCTGAGTTCCTTTTGCTCATTTCCCACTATTTAATTTCATAAAATAATTTAACAATTGTAAATCCATCGTTAGAATGAATAATATAGGGAAAGGATCCCAACTGCGGAGGTAGAAAGAAGCCGTCTTGGAAAAAGTAAATTACAAGCTAATGGCATGGAGAATGAGAACTTCTGGGGCTTTTCCAGCTCCTACTTCCCAAACAAGGAATCATCTGGTAATATATCAGAACTGTATCAAGGAATGTTGGTGAGAACATTTTATTATAGTGTTGCTGCTCCTGGATTCCTGGTGGTGACTGGGGGATCTAAGAGGAAGTCTAGCAAGAGTTGGAAAATTGAAGGCAATATGTGACTGTTCATGCCAGGAATGCTTCATCAAGGAATTATCTAGATACGTTTTAAAGAGATGTGAGAAAATATGAAGTACCACATACATGAAAATATGTCAAATTTATGTCTATTAATTTAGTTTTATTTGGGGGGAACTTTTAAAATTTTAGGTCATTTAACTATTGGTAAGTTTAATTTGTATGTGCTTAATTAGCAATAGCAATTAATTCTTCCAGTTAATCTTTAGGGATAAACAAAAAATGTAGCAACTTGTGTATGTATTCATGATATAGGGATGCATGTGTACACATGTATATATTTACCTGTGTATATTCACTATAGAGTTCAGAGGTCAGCCTCAAATATCTCTCTCAGTTGCTATTCACATTGACAGTTTGACAGGGTCTTTCAGTGGTAAGGGTCTTACCAACTCAGAGAGCCTCTGGGAGCCTCTTATCTTTACTACCCCAATACTGGGAGCACAACTGTATGCCATTAAACTGGGCTTTGAGGTTTTACTTCTCTATATGTCCTAGAGATTGCACTTAGATCCTGTTCAGCATTTTTCTTGCCAAAACATCTATCTCCCCTGCTCCAGGCTCATGACTTTATGGTGTACCCACCTCAGCAGTTAGGAGTCAGACATGGATCTAAGGTGACTTACTCAGAGGACAGGCATCTACCCAGACTTTCTCTGCAAGTATCCTAACTGCTCCTTCCCTTTGATATTTTTTTTTTTTTTGTAGAGAACTAGTACTGCTTGTGGATGGATGGTCATCACAGGAGATCTGGTCTACCTAGTGACACCCCCTAGATGCATGACGGTTTTGCCCTTATCTGTTTCAATTTTATAGCTTACTCCAAAGCATGTGGAAAACATTTTAATTTCTTTTGTGTGCATGCTGTTGATTTTATCGACATATTTCATTAACAGTGCCTCTCAAAAAACAACAACAACAAAAAAAACCTTACACTTTCATGCACTACACATGCTTGACTCTAAAAATTTTGGCACTTGTTATTTTGGGGTTGACAGAAGTCAAATACTTGGTCCTTCAGTTTCCTCTTTGTGGCTATAAGGAACATATCTAGGCATTGAGAAATTTATTATAACCCAAGCTACATGGCTTCTGGGGATCCGAACATAGGTCCTCATGCTTGAGCATCAAGCTAAGGTGGGAATCTCCAACATGCACTTTCTATAAGAGGAAGAGAAGCTTCATAGATCGAGAAGCATATGAAATGGAGAATAGAATATTCCAGCTAGAGAAATGATGGAGGGGAATTCAAAGTGGAAAGAATGTCATTCCACTTGAGCTCTATGTATTAGGACCCAGGTCCTCATGCTTGAGCAGTAAGTCCTTGAGTAACCTCTGAAGCCACAACATTTTCTTCTCTAGAAAGACACATTTGTCCATTTTTTTTTCAAGCTGCTATTCCCTAACATCAAATTATAAAACCTCAATGACATAATTCACATGGTTCTAATTTTCATAAAAGTTGAGTTACAGGAGGTGAGAAGATGTTGGTAAGGCCTGCAATGAGTAGAGGGACCACAGCTCTGCTCCACCTTATCCTAATGCACAGGGTGACGCCTGTACATCCTGTATGGACCCAGAATGCCCCACCTTGTCCTGAGATTCAGGATTATGCCTGTACATCCCTGCAAGGATTCTGCATGCCTTCACCCTGTCCTGAGATTCAGGACCATGCCTGTACATTCTTTCGCGGACCCAGTGAGCCCCCACCCATTCCTGAGATTCAGAAGGATGCCTGTGCATGGAATAGTGTGCCTGAATCTTCACAATAGTGAGATTCAGGATGTGCTGGGAAGAGAAGAGATAAGCATTAGTTTAAATCATGCTTTTGGGCTCTAAATCATCATAATAATTTAACTTTAAAAGGACAATTAACTTGCCTCGGCTTCTCAGCACAGGCCCCTTAGTGTGGAGCACAGTTCTCTTACTTCCCTGTGACCTTCCTTCATGTCCTTATCTGCGGATGCAGTCCTTCTAGGATCCTGATCCTAACAGCAAGAATATTTATATCTATAACTCATGTGGTATGACAGTCCACCCACTTTCATTTCCCTCTGTCATGTGTCTGCCTGGAACTCTGTCTCACTCAGCATCTTACCTTTCCATACCACTTCAGATGTCAGATTCAGTGGATTTCCTCTGCCTCTCAGTGAAGTCCATGGTTGTTGGGGGAGATCCCTTAAGAGTGTGTGCAGCATTAAAAAAAATGAAACCATTGGCTATCCTTTACAGGATACTTATTTAGTTTGTATGGCATATTTAAATTAATGTTTAGCTTTGACTAATATGTCAAATTCTACCTTTTATCTCAGATATTTCCTTCACCAATGCCAAGAGCATGACAATTAATGACCTGCATCATTCCAGAGCTAAGGAGAATCTGGGTCAGGCAAATTTGAATCACAAAGGAATTTCTACTTAAGAAGAAATCATGTGATTATCACCCTATTTGATATTTCCTTAAATCTTCCTACTTATTTTAGTATAGAAGGAAAGAAAAGCCACAATTTATTGTGTTCATGTATTTTAAGTCTAATTGTATAATGTATGTTTTTCTTTTATAGATATTTAATGATATAGATATGATTCTGGGTTCTTTGAAAACTGAACTATGCATAATTATATCTTTATAACTGGTTGAATTTTAGGTAGGTATTTAAAAGGAGAATAGACCTTGTTAAAAGGTCCAGTCTTGGATCAAAATCCAAGTTAGGAACTGGTATTTGAATTATAACCGTGTGTGCCTGAAATTATCCCAGTAATTTTTGCCATGTGACACTTCAAATTTTATTTAGTGATTTCTGTTAAAGAGGGCCCTGCTATTAAACCAAATAACAAATCAAATTTAGAATCAACAGGCACATAACTCAGTTCTAAGATGAAGCAGTTTGATTTACATTTCCCATGTGTTTGCAAGTCAGTCTGTGACGTTTGGTGGCTGTGGTCATGGATTTTCTATTTCTCTTATAGAAATTTGAGAAAAGCTAGCATGGTATAAGAAACACTCCAACTGGAAACAGCATTCTGGAACTCCTGAAGGGAGAATAATTCAAGTGTAGATATACTGAATCAGAGATGCCTGCTGTGAACACTGCCTGTCAGGTGTTCCATGGTACATGGTGCCATTTGGGGAGATTAAAAAGAGTAAGTATTGTACAGTCAAACAAGGAGAAGTGTAAGCATTTCAGGTCAAATTCTTTAGGCTTTACCCACACAGACACGGAATTAGAGGAAGGTAGTTTGGGAAGATGAGGGTGATCAGTGAGAATGGAAGGCAATGGCCGGGCAGGGAGTGATAAAATCACATCACACATGTGTGAAAAAAACAGAAAGAAACCTAGAAGTGCATATAGATAACATATGGTAAAAGTGTTTTAAAAAGAGAAATCTCCTCAGTGCACAAGTAAGTACTTTATGGAAACTTATTACTTGTCAAATATAGGTTTGTATATTGTTTGTTTGTTTGGGTTAGAGCCTCACTGTGTAGTCCAGGCAGACCTTAATCCCACAGCTCTCCCACCTCTGTCTTTAGAGTGTTAAGATGACTAACAAGAGATCTCACAAAACTCAAATTCTGATCCATATGTTGTGTTATCAGCCAAACCCAAAAGAGACATTACCTTTTTTCTAAAACTTTTATCTCAGAAGAAATTTTCACTGATAAAATCAGAAGGAACATCAATTCTATTGCTCAAACTGAATTATTTGCGTGTAGCACATGCATGCATACTCACATGTGTGTGTATATGTGTGTGTGTTTGCTTTCATTCTTTTAAGGTTGTGTGTATGGGTATGATTGTATGTTTTTCTAATTATGAAAATTAGAATTCATCTTAAGATACCTAGAAGCATCTTCAAGCTTCATGAAAATTCAAACTCAATGAAATGTGCATCCATCCAGACAAGTCTCAGATAGAAAGCTTCAAGGTTCAAATGATTGAAACGATTCAATTTTTTTAATAATTGAAACTAAACAAACAAATAAAAAACCTGGTCCCCATTCCACAAAATTCCTATTGATGAATTTTGTGCAGTTTTATTCTCCAGTTTTCCCTCCTTTGATCAGTACCCATGAGATACACTTTATAAGAAATGTTTATCAGGTAATAGTTAGCTTTGATCATGTATAAATCATGTGTATTTTCAGAACAATGCCTGGGCACATAGAACTTAACATGAATTTAATGAATTTAATGTATTTTCCAAAATTGAACATTAACAGTAGAATGTCAGTTTTGGAATTCTTTTTGTCCCTTAATGTAACAGGATGGTGATAGTCATCTAGAGGATGTTCCAACCAATCCTCTGGTAGAAATATACAGTTAAAGGCGGTGGAAAGGCAGAAGATCAAGCAGTGGAGAGAGGGAACTGCAATGGGTCCAAGGCTGGAAGTATTGTAAACAGTCATGGACTTGGGTATTTTATAGGAGACCTGGGTATCATGGGTCGCTTTTTTCTCATATTGGTCTTCATGTCCAGAAACTTCTCATAGTATATTCTGGGACTAAGAAACCTCCAGAAAGCCTGCTTACATGTTACCTGCCAACTTTGTTCTTCTAAATTTGTCTCACAGAAGGAATTTCCTTGTGAAACTGTTAGAGGCTAATGTTTTCTTTTGAAATGCTGATGCTACCTGAAGCCATAATTGCTTCATTTGAATGACACTATCTCCTCTAGGGCTGCTCTATGGGACAAATCTGTGCCCACCAGGATGCTGCATCTGATCAAGATGTTGATAGGTTTCCTTGAGTTAGTAGAAACTGTCAAGTTACAGATGAAGTTTTGTTTTCATTGCCTATATATGTAGTAGTCTGCCTGTGTGTATTTTCAGTTGTGCATGCATATGTATGTCCTTGCACAATTGATGTTGAATTTTATACTCAATCTCTCTGCATTTTGCTTATTGAGGCAGGGCCACTCACTGGATGTCAGCTAGTAATGCTTGCATTTCACATTTTACATGACGGTACTGTGTATATTTGGGGTCTATGCTTTTTCTCTCTGAACAGTTTCAATAGTCACAGGACTTCTTTGATAAACTGTTTAAAAATCACCTCATGAAATAATAGTGTTTTATTTTTCTAATTCGCATTGTAATTATTCCCTCTCCCAGAGTAGTAAAGAAAAACATGTTGTACAGTCTGTCTTTCCATGAACACAGACAGAAGTATGACCATCCAGGGCAGAGTTTCATGTGTGCTTAGGATACCAAAGACCCAGAAAGGAGTGGCTGTGCCTGTGATACCAGGCATGCTCCCTATAATGAGAAAGGTACAAAAGACTCCAACTGACTTTGAATGATGTAGGTGATCATGAGCTAGTATGAAAACCCATGAGCACTTGTGATGGGAATGTTTGGCTGTATGCTATAAATAAAGGAACTGTTTGGTCTGTGTTGGGTGCTGTAGAAGTTGGTGGAGGAATCAGAGAATAGGCAGGAGAAGAAGGGTGGGGTCAGAAACATTCCATCTACCTACCAAAGAAGAAACATGTAAGGAACCCAGGTGAGCCTTGGCCATGTTGCCAGACAGATTAATGGAAATGGGTTGAATTAAGTTGAAAGAGCTAGCTAGCAATGTGGCTGAGACATAGTCCGAACAGGATAAATTTAATGTAAGTGTCTGAGTCATTTTGGGGAGAAAAAGCGGTCACAGGCATGTCGAACCTCTGGCCCATACAGTGTTGGAAACCTTTTACAACAGATGATGTCCCAGTCTGGGGCCCTGATTAGCCGCATAAAACCCGAGAAAGCTTAAAAAGTATTCTAGAGCACAGAAGCAGAGTCAAAAGCAGCTTACTGAACTGTATAAAGTGAGTCATGGTAAAGAGATGCTGCAGTGTTCTAACTTGAGTTTAAAAATGGCAGGTTCAAGGCAGGCAGTTTAAGGCCGATTTTCAGAAATCAGAAAACTTGGTGTAAACAACAAGCTGCATGTGATTGATTTAAAGTTTCTGTTTATATTGAACAAAAGGAGAACAAAGTCAAATACATTTTTTGGTAGCAGTATTTTCTTGGGTCTGCTATGTTTGATGGCAATGAGCATAGAGTGGCTCCTTTAAAAAGCTTCCTATATTTTATCAGCCACAACTGTGTGGCTCTTTAAGAGCTATGTGCTACTAAGAATTCAGAAAATAAGCATGGTTCCAGCACCTCGACCATGTTTAAAAACCACCAAAAGGGGTGGAGTCAGCAATCAAAGTAATACTAGCATTAAAAAAAAAGGCTCTTCTGGTTTAGAAATGATTAAGGATTCACAGTAAACAGATTCAGATGAAGAAAAGTCTTTAAATGGAAGAATACATAGACAGGGAGAGAAAAGAAAAGGGATAGAAAAGCTCTTAAAAAAGAGAAATAGAGAAATAAAGATATAAAAAATACATAAAATTGGCAAATACACAAAGTCTGGATTATGGTTATTATTGTGTATTCTTTTAGTTTTTAACTTTTAATGAGCCAATTGCAAAAAGACAATTGATTGCAAAGGTTGCTAAGTTAAACAAACCTATATATTTTTAAGATATCTTGATTTTGAAATCTGTTTTTAAGGATATGTTGCTTTGGAAAAGAATTTCTGCTTTTGTTTCCACAGAAGATCAAAACCTGTAGAATGTTTCCAGGCAAATATGGTTTTATCTACCAAGACTACCTGAAAATTCTCTGATGGGAAGATCAGCTTCCAGGATGCCAATTAAGATGATCCAAAGCCTCAAGACCCATGAGATTGCTAACGCCCCTTAATCAGCAGAAAGTAGTAAAAGAAGAAAGCTACACTTAAATTCCCAAAATATTATTTATAAACTTTTGTTTTCATTATAAACAGTTAATGGTCACAGTCAATCTCTTTCAAAAAAAGGGGGAGAGAATATGATATATGAATGATTAAAATGATAGATGGTTATTTTGGTTTATTGATGCAAATTTAAGATCAATTTTGTTATGCTGTATGTGTTTTTCTACTCTTGTTTAAGGTATGATGTTTATGTAACTCATTTAAAATCATAATGTGAAATTACTAAATGCAGATTAACAGCCATCCATGATAACCAAACTTATATTCATGTTAGTTAGGGTTTTGTGGATATACAAAGATATATTTCAATTAGATAGGTAATCTTCAAACACTTCAAAGACCTACAGAATATGGCATTTAAAATATTTTAAGAACTTAGACTTTTCTGGACAGTAAGACAGGTCTGCTCCTAGCAGCACCAATGTATTTCAAGAGACTGATGGGCACTGAAGAAACTTCATGTGAAATTTAGCCACTGAACAAGAAACTGTTCTTGTATTGACGGCTTGACAGTATGCTGTATAAACTGGACATGCAGGTTACATAGGAAAGTGACCTCTGAACTTTGGCAGAACAAGCTTGGATTGTCATTAAGTTTCTTGCTTTGCAGAGAAAATTGCTAGGCATCTGTCACGACATAAAGAAAAGAGACTGACTGACTATGCCAGATTTTCTGCATCACTAAACTGTATGCCAGGGACTCTGGGGCTATAGGCTGAAGGAAGATGCCCCAACATTATAAAGGAACTTTGGGTGACTGTCCAGGCAGACAGGTGTCATCTCTGTAATTTCTAGATTTTGGAAGTTGCTTGCACTTCTTGTTTACTTGGGTAATATATCATTCTGTGATCTTTGATGTAGTTGAAAGTTTAATAATTATGAGTAGAGTTTCTTTTAGTAATTTTAAAAGGTATATTAGTTATAAAGCTTTAGACTCATAAGGATAAGTTAGATGACAGAATATTTTCTTTAATTTTGTTACATACAAATAGACTAGATATTATAACTAATTCTTGCTTGATAGCTGTTTTGTTAAATACAATTTTGCTATTTTAAAATTGAAATTTTCCTTTTTGATTAGAGAGAAAAAAGGAAGTGTGGTGGGAATGATTGTCTGTATGCTGTAAATAAACTGTTTTGGTCTGTGTTGGGTGCCATAGAAGTAGGTGAAGGAATCAAATGATAGGTAGGAGAAGGAGGGTGGAGCCAGAGAGACTACATCCAGTCACCAAAGAAGAATCATGTAAGGGACCCAGGTGACCCTAGCACATTGCTAGATAGATTAATGGAAATGGGTTGAATTAAGATGAAAGAGCTAGCAATGTGGCTGAGACATAGTCCAAACTGGATAAAATTAATATAAGCATTTGAGACATTTTTTTGAGGGGGGAAAGTTGTCACACATGGGTCGAACCTCTGGCCTGTACAGGGTTGGAAACCTTTTATAACAAGCACTAGATGGCTTTCCTGGACTCCTTTGGGAAATGACATGGATATCCTTTGATAGCTCAGTGGGTAGAATGGAGGACTGTAGAGATATGTGGGAACTAACAAGAAGACATGTATATTTGACTATGAAGGCCATAAACAGATCTGGGAGGTTTTCTCACAGTCTCTGGATGTTCCTTATTAGCAAACATTGCAGTCATTAGATGATTAAGAGAAAGCCACAGTTACTGGCTCTATTTTTTTTGTCTATAATAAGGTTCAGTGAATGTGCTAAGTCCACATGAAATTTCTGCAGAATAAGTCTAGTTTGGGTTTCTAAAGGAAATCAAATATTTTGAGGCAATCCATTTTGTACAGCCCTCTGCCCCAACAATCAAAGCATTGTAAAGTGGATGACTTCTTCTGTATAGAAATAATACAGCTCTTCAATCAGCTGGTTGAATGCTCTTGACCAAGTTTTTTATTTAAATCTTATGTGATACTTTAAAAGATGCTTCAAGCTGAGTAAAGATTTATACTTTTTAAATAACTACCACTCATGCATTCTTCAAATGTTATACAAACCCACACTTTGATATTTAATATAGTTCATGTACTCCTAACT
Organism: Sigmodon hispidus; assembly: GCA_004025045.1. Taxonomy (NCBI): domain Eukaryota; kingdom Metazoa; phylum Chordata; class Mammalia; order Rodentia; family Cricetidae; genus Sigmodon; species Sigmodon hispidus. The sequence continues at coordinate 11,742 of PVIH01001533.1, forward strand.
GCATGGATTTTGCAAGGTATGGGAAAACTACAATGCTCCATTATGGAGAAAGCACAAATGGCAATGATTCTGTAGGCACATTCAAAGTGCCTCTGGATTGATGACTGTCTCATACTAGTAATAGGACACAGAGTAGGGACTCCTGTGACCCAAGTCAAAAAATTCATTTGTCTAAAAATTTAACTTGTTTACTTTCCTCTCTGAAGACGAAACACTCTCTTCTGTAAAAATTATTCAATGTATTTGTGATGTGTACTTGTGTATGTGTTGGTGTGCACATTTTCAAATGTGTGGCACATGTGTGGAAGTCAAAGGACAGTCATAGGTGTTGCCCTTGCCTCCACTTGGTTTGCAATAGGTGTTTTGTTGCTGTGAACTGAATGTGCCAGGGAGTCTCATGTTCTACCCCCATCTCACTGTGGTTATAGTACTTCTGCCAATTTTGGCTTAATCTGTGGTTTAGGCATCCTAGCTCAGTTGACTTGCTTTGTGGAGAAAGTACTTTACCTAATGAGCCATCTTCTAAAAGCATAACTTCTACTGATGTTAAATATTAGCTTAGGATATACTTTCTTCAGAATTACTTTAATATAAATTTATGTTTGAAAAAATTAAAATATTTTGGTTACCTGGGAGCATTATTTCTATACTCAGATTGTCTGGGTTTTAGCATGAAGCACTAGCAATTATAGGATGCTGAGCAACACTGCCCTAAGTACTTCACTATTACCCTGGGAAATTAGATGTGTTGTTAGAGCATTCATTGATTCTCAGTGCTTCATGCCAACTGTCTAATTTTGATTCAAACCACAGTTAATTGTGTCTTCAAATGCCAACACCTTCCCCCTGGTTCTCAGGAACTTCAGATCTTTCCCAGGTTATCTCAAATGGTAAAAAGGATTTTGCAAACTTTGGACAAGCTAGGGAAGGAATACATAATTTTAGCCATAAGTTGACTGGCAGAGACACACTGGCCACTTCAATCATACCCCATTGGTAGAAACACAATGGTCCATTTAAACATACTCCACTGGCAGGAAGACAAGGTTACCCTGGGAGAAAATGTTCAGGAAGAAAGATCTAGAATTTAGGTGGGATGATTGAGCTTAGAAAACATGCTGATAGTTTGAGTGGTATTACTGCTTGTTTAATTTCCAGAAATTTGGTGTTATTCTTATATCCATTTTAAGACTAGCAAGCTGAGACATGAGCTATCTCATGGCAGTTCTGAGTGTTAAAGCTAGACAATCACCGCAAACCTCAAACTCCAAATTATTGTGAATTGTCACTCAAATTAAACATTATTTGATTTGTGAATTGCGATTTACTAAACATTATGATGTTTGAAAGCTGGGAGAGATAACTCTTTATTTCAGGGCGTTCTGTGTCTACATGCTACTTCAACCTCCCCTCTCTGATTGTCTGAGTGCATTTGTGTATTTACATTTTGAAATGTAGTCTTCTAAGCTCTTCAGGGTGATTTCAGAGCTATCATTATCAATCATCACTGAACCATGTATTCATCTTAATTTGCCTGAGTAGCGCTGCTGAGGGCGCTGGCTACCAGCACCCAATCTGCAGTCTGTGCTTTTAAGCACTATGATTATGTTCCACAAATATTTATCTTGACAGAATTGGGAAAGAGCTCTGAAATCTCGATCATCATCTGTGTTGCTCATCCTGGCAAGCCAGATGAGGTTTTCTGGTGTTCGTTATCTTAGCTATCTTCTCGGGCCTTCTGCAGTATTCTGGGCTGACACACCACATCTGCAATTTAAAATGTTTTATGTAAATATGAAAATGTGCTGGGGAGCAGTGCACAGTCACAATATAGAAAATCCAACTGGCTGGCACTCACCATCCAAGGAGTATCCACTGCTTGCTATTTTTCTTTAGATACAATTTGGTGCACATACATATAAATATATAAATACAACCTGCTGAATCTGTTTAGTGTTGCTAATATGTAAAAGCTTTTTCATTTTGTATTACATTGAATAGCCAGTTTGAGTCTCATCCCTGGAGAACACTGACCTTCTAGGGTTATTAATTGCCAGTAGGACTGGGTAGGGCTTTATGAGAAATCCCCATATACAATGGCATGTTAGTTGGTGTTGTGCTTATGTAGGTGTTGTTTAGATGACCATATGGTTGTTATTCCATGGGTACAGCTCCCCTTTCATATATATAGGACACAATTTTTCAGCAGATGTCTTGGTCCTCTGCTTCTTACAGTCAGTCTTGACATTCTCTTTTATGCAATTTCAGCTAGCTTCTACTATGCTTGAGAGAAACTAGGGAAATGACTGGACAGAGTAGGTGGCCTGATATCCCTGATGACCCATTTTCCATACCTGGGGCCTATATGATAGAAGAAGACAGACTCTTCAAGTTGTGCTTTGATCCCATGCATGCCCGAGTAGGTGGGAAGGTTGATACTTATGTCCCTCCCATCTCTTCATATAAATGACATTTCTGTCCTTTAATGTATTCTCCTGTAACACTGAAGTCCTGGCTGAATGGGGAACAAGAAGCTGTGGTGTACACAAAAGTGAAATAGACTGTATATTCTACAGAGATGAGAAATAAAATTCTCAATGTCTTCACTCTAAAGAAATGATATGGCTTGAAGAAAAAGATATTTGTAGTCTGATGTGAATGTTACACATTCTACATCTGCATCAAACTATCACTCCATGTTCTAAAGACACGTACAGAGCCTGTTTGTACACACTGGTAATAAGTATGTTTGATAAAAGAATGCAGTTCATGGGTTGGTCAGTTCAATGTCATACTTAAGCATCAGTCCTTATTTCTTCATGAAGGTGGTTGTCTCCTTGCTTTTGAGACACTCTTCTCTTTCTTCCTTTATCCCATCAAGTGCAGTTTTTAGTTTCCATTGTGTGTTATTTCTTCTCCATGTTTAAGTACCCCATGTTTCCAGGGCAGTCTTCTTAGTCCACTTTACCTCCTAATTTCTCCTTCTCATTCCGTTCTCTTCAGCACTACAAATTGTGTTTGTCAGTGCTTGACTTCCAAATTCACTTTATAATGCCATTGTTCATCCCTTTTTGCCCTCCATACCAATATGCCAAAGGGACATTATCAACAAGTTATGTATTTAATTTTTAGTTTTATTCTAAATTAGCCTACCCCTAGGTTAATGACTTTTGGTAATTAGTACCTCCAGGGTCTGATGTCAGACACTTACCTCACAATTGAGGAGAACTGGAAAATAGCAAGAAATTATTTTCATTATTTCACTTTTACCCTCTAGAAATGTATCCCCCATAGCACATAGTCAAAATGGCCTTTATAAAAACTGAATCCTGCTCCTAATGGCCTCACTGTTTGGGAGTGCCTCTGAGAGGAGCTTAGAACCCAGTTTCTGGGAAACATGACAGATGGCCACAGATGCTTTGTCCCCAGGTCACCGCCAGGATCCTTGCACACCACTTTACTTTCCTCCTCCCACTCTCTTCCATATAGCAGTCATCACAGGCCTCATTTCTTTTTTAGCATGCACCTTGTCCAAGTACTGGATATTCACAAGTGATTTCCTCCTGTTTGAACACAATGCCCTCAGACTCACACACTGGGATAGTTTCTGTTTCTTTGCAGATTTCTTTATTTGAAGAATATAAATCCCAAGGCAAAACAGTGCTAAATTCTGTTTTAACAGGCAGTTAATTTGAGTCATTTTGAACTCTAAATTGCAATCCTTTGCAATAGTAAAAATTAAACTATGTCCCCATCTTTAGCTACAGCTGGTCCTGCAACAGTCTGCCATGAGTGTGTGTGTAGGGGGGTCATGGCCAGCCAGGAATGTGGACTCAGCTTCTGTTGTTCCCTCCTGGGATTTTCTTCTTTACTTTCCAGTTACTCAGAAACATTTCCTGTGATACCTCAAGGCAGGATGAGTTTGGGCTTCTCTCGAGGAGTTGGCCTTCACTGTGGAGATTTCCTGTTTCCCACAGGGGTAAAGCTGTAGGTATGGGAAATTAGAGAAGTACAGAGCTCCTGTGCCAGCAAGCTCACTGAAACTCACCTTCTTCTTCTCATTTTCTTGAAGGTGTGTAGGACTGTGTGTGAATGTGTGTGTATGCATGTTTTTGTATGAATAGCTCTGTTTAGTATTTGTGATTGTTTTCTGTAGAAATTTTGGTCTGATATGAGATGTTCCACCATTACTAGATAGTACTCTTTATATACTAAAAATAATTATTGAGTAGCTGGTGATAGATATAAGATATTCTAACTCTCTGTAATGATAGAGATATTCATTGATGTTACAGAATATTTATCAGCTATCTCTATCCATCATTTATTTCTTTTTCTATCTATTTATCTACTGCATGCCATCTTTCTATGTGTCCTTCCATCTTTCTACTCTTCTGTAAAGGAGTGTCAGTAAAATAATGACCCCCAACACAAACTCGAAGGTGTAAATCCCATGAGACCTCAACCCAACACAGAGAACTACAGCCAACTAAGGAATGATGAGAGCAGAAGCTTCTTTAGGGAAAAGCACACCAATTGGTTATGCAATTCCAAAAGACCATACATATATAATCATGTGCAGACTGAACAGGTTACATTCAGGAATATGATGTAGAAAGAGAAAAGGAAAATTAATAATCTCAAAACCAAAAATAAAAAACCTCCAAATTTAATTTCAATTGTCCAAAGATAAATATAAATAAATTTCAAGGCTACATGAAATATACGTGAGAGAGAGATTAACTCCTTTGTTGGATTATCAGAGGCTCTAGAACCATAAAACACTAGGGAATATGGAAAGCCATAAAAGGTAGCTAGCTGCTCATGGTCAGGCCAAACCAAAAAGTACAGAAAATATTCTATGCAGAAAAAAGAACCAGAGAGAAATTTTGAAAGTAAGAAGAAGATATGATAGAAAATTAATGTGACCAAAGTTTAGAAAACATAAATAATAACTGGCCACATGGTCCTTAAGAGAAATAGAATTCTGTGGAATCCTTTTATGTAAGTTAATTATTTTGTCAGGCTAATAGTTAACCACAAAAAAGCATCTGAATCTATTGCTTATAAGTTGTTGATTTAAAGGTTTACCACCATAAAGAGTGAAATGGGTCACACAGATTTTCAACTGTCTTATGACATAAACATTTTTCTTGTCTGGTCATTTTCATTAACATTTTGCCAATTTTCTGGCATTCTAATAAGTGTGTTTTCCACATTTGGAAGACATTTTCTATAGTTCAATTTAACTTTTTCTAAATGAGCTCATCGATGCAATAATCTTTGTAAAGAGCTATATTTTTAATTTTTAGAAATGTAATTTTTAAAGATATCTTATTCTTAGATCTCAAGACTACAAGGGCAAAATGACTTTGTAAGATAATATTAAAAATAACTTAGATACAGAATAATTTAATTCATAAAATAAATTAGTTAAATATAGCATCATTCACATAGCCATGCACCAGATATTTTTATAAATGGCTTAAAAAACGTAAACACTGGAGGAAGACTGTTTCCATAATGGCTGAAGGAGAATAATCTCCCAAGTTAATATGAGCTGGTTTTGATGATTGAATGACATCAGTGGTTTTATTCACATGACCTGAAAAACTCCACACACCTTCATGATGCCATGATTTTAGTGTTTTCAAACTGTTTTAAAGATTTTCCAAGAAAACGCACGCTTCATGCCTAATTGGAGCTGACCCAGGTGGAAAGCCATGACTTATCCCTTCTTTCTAGGAAGTCTGTTGATGAAGGACCACTTCAGCTACAGGTACTTCTAAAGAGAATGCTAGAATCTAAAGAGACAGCAAATTCTCAGTTATTTAAAAACTGCTGAAAGTACTTGTATCACTGTCTTTTGACCTGTTCTTTCATTAAAGAAAATGCTATGCTTCCAGCCGAGCACCTTCTTGCCCTGCGTTCCCACCAGGCTGTGGATTTCTGCTGTGTAAGCACTGAACAGATTGAGCGCTGACAGGCGATTCGATGAGCTTCCTGTCTGCAGGGCTGTAGGTAACGCTCCTGTCATTTTAGATTAGTGATAAATGGTCATGGAATTGGAAAGAGGTCTTCCCAGGTTTACTTTTTTTTTTTTTAAAGAATCTGAAAAAGCACAAGTACATGCACCCAAGAAATATGAGTACAATACAAACATCATAAAATAACAGAGTGTGTGCTCAATAGCGTACAGTCTGTAGACCGTATTGAATGACAGACTGGTGCCAAAGTCAAGCATGCTATTAACATTGAAAGTGTGGAAGTTTGGCCTGGTGAAGGCTGGGATTTGAACCATGTCAAAGCTTAATATTTGCCTTAGCCGTGTCTAACTAAAACAAAACAATTTTCTTCACTTTTCTCCTTCAAAGTGGTTTTTAATTGACGCTTGAACAATTTATGACTCTCAGAAATAAGAATTATAAAATATTGTTATGATAACAATGTTGAACATTAAATGATTTATAAAGATTACTTACATTGTATCAATTACGGTTGAAAGTCACCCTATGCATTTATTAGAAGATATCATTCACTGAATAGTTATGCTTTTTTGTTTTAGGTTTTGCTTTTAACAATAAAAGGCTTTTGGATATTTCAAGAGAGAATTTTTAAAGATACTTTCTTATGTATGTTCAGATTCTTAAGAATAAGATTTCAGTATGGGAGATGGATCAGAGATGAAGAGTATTTCCTGTTCTTCCCTAGCTCAGAGCATCCACAACAGCTAACTATTACCTGTAAAGCCAGTTCCAGGAGATCTGATGCCATCTAGTAGCTTTCTAGGGCACTGCATGCACATGTGGTACATCCATCCATTCAGACAAAATACTTACACAAATAAAAAAGTTTAAAAATAAGAAAAACTTGCTTTATAAAGTAGTATTGAGAATACTGCCAAATATGGCATAATTACATAATTTTTGTGTGTCTCCCATGGCCTCTAAAGATTCAGTTCCCTGTTTCTTTTTTCCTGCTGTGAAACAGTGTCCAACCTAAAGAAGCAGTCAGTCAACCTTAGAGGCTCTTGCATGACAGTTCGCATCTGTAGCAGAGTTGAAAAGGTTCCCGAGAGAGAGAGAGAGAGAGAGAGAGAGAGAGAGAGAGAGAGAGAGAACATAGAATTCTCTACAGCATCCATTGTAAGTTGTTGTGCTTCTATGCCATCTAAGCAGAGAATGGGCTGCACAAGTTCCTCCCTAGGAATGGATGTTAGGATGCTCACTCTTGTGTGAATACTCTGCTAGACAGGACAATTTTAGAATAAGAACAACAACACAGAAGTTGCAGAGGTAGGACCTGGAGTTTTAAGGCATTCAGCACATACTCAACTTTGGGAACTGGCTCTTCTACTCAACCAATATATATATATATATATATATATATATATATATATATATATATACACACACTTTATTTATATTATATCATGAATATATATTTCATGACCATTTTTGCCTTCTGAGCTATTACAAGCAATTGTGTTTGTATATTCATAGTAACAGGGAAAAAGAAATGTGTTTGATGTTTAAACTATTCTCCTGACCACAGAGTTGGAGGGAATAATCTCTTAATATATAGCTATATAGCCTTCAGAGGGAAACAGAAACTCATTACCACATTCACAAATTCACTGCTCATCAGCTCTTAATTTACTAAAGCTAATTATAGAATCAATCTTCTAACCTAAGTATCCTTTCTTGGGTTAAAGTTCAAAGGTTTCCAGGGGTAGAAATATTTCATACTTTATGAACCATGGTGTACAGCACTAACCAGGCTTTTCCATGAAGATGCGTTTTGACAGGACATGATGCTCATAGGAAGAGCCTGGAGAACTGGAGAAGAGGATATGTAAACTCAAAGGGATGGCTGTGAATGTCCTTCAGTTGCACAGGGCCTTCCTAGCATACATATAGTACTTGGTTTAGATTCCTAGCACATATAGTGGGCACCACAGTGAATATCTGTAATTCAAATACTAGGAGAGGGAGGCAGGAGAAACAGAGGTTCAAAGTCATCTTGGTTTCATAATGGATTTGAAACCAGTTTGGGCTACCTGAGATTGGACTCTCTCTCTCTCTCTCTCTCTCTCTCTCTCTCTCTCTCTCTCTCTCTCTCTCTCTCTCTCTCACACACACACACACACACACACACACACACACACACACGAGAGAGAGAGAGAGAGAGAGAGAGAGAATAAATAGGAATATAGAATAGGAATATATAAAATAATACCCAAGGCTCCCCCTTCTTCATGACCTCACTCCATGTGCTAATGTGGTTGTGTGCAGCCATGGAGACACTCGAGAAAAGATGGATAGACCAAGCATGAAAACCAGCCTGGACAGCTGGGGATCTGAAAACTAGAGGTCCTGTGGATTCAGTTAGCACTGTGTGCAACCACCTGCATCAGAAATTGGAAATGTGGAACTGGACCCCTGAACAGGATGCAAATCATAAAATCAGTTCAAGGATTGGAGGATGGAGGGAAGGATCTGAGAAAATCATTTATTCTGTGCATCTCATTAAGAACTACTGTGAGTACATTCTGCACAGCTTTAAACCTACAACCAAGTGAGGGGTGTCCTCCAGAAACCTCTGACCTCACTCTGTTCCACCCTACCCCTGTGCCAGCCTCTCTGGCCTCTCTCTGAGCTCTGCTTCTCTACTGGTTCCAGTCAGGCCTCTAGTCACCAGCCCAGGAGAAATGACCTGAGGTCAGCAAGCAGCTCTTTTCATCAGCTAGTCCTCAGCCAGTCTGCACTGACTCACTTTCCATGCCCTTGGAAAATAAAATGATATTTTGTTGATGATTTAAACAAACCAAAAATGCTGGCTGCCATTTTAGCACAAAGATGGGTTCCGGAATTTTCCAAAGAATGAAAATGTGTCTCTGAAGCCTCTTTATGCAGAAACTGTTCTGGTCTATGAGGATCGCCTAGCCAGTCTGCTCCTTACCAAAGAAATAATAAAATTCAGTCTTCTTAGTACCACAGAAACATCTCAATGCTACACTCAATAGCATAGAACTTGTTATAAAAACAAGATAAAAAGGTAACCCAAAGGTAAATCTGATTAATTTAGACATTTTAAGTAGCACTAAGTTATATCATTGACTTGGAAGAAAACTTGAAGAAAAACAGAAAAATTAGTTAGTTCTTCATTTTTATACTTGAGTATAGAATAGCGTTGCTTACCATAAAGGAAATTGGGAACCCAAAGGCTGGCCCAGGGGATATAAAGGTCAGGACACTGATTCCTGATGTGTCTGTGTGTGTTTGTGTGTTTGTGTGTGTGTGTGTGTGTGTGTTGTGAGTGTGTGCATACTCATGCATGTACGTGTGTGTGTGAGTGTGTGCATGCTCATGCATGTATGCTGACACACACGTGTGACAGTATGTATGGAGCCTTAGATGACAACTTCAGTGTTCTTCCTCACCTTCCACATGGCTTGAGACAGAGTCTCTTGTTGTTTTCCATACCACGAGTCAAACTAGCTGACTGCTCATGCTTTCCGGGAATCTCTACTCCTCATTTTCCCACAGCAGTTCCAGGCCCCGGACCATGGGTTATGTGGCATTGAGGATTCAAAGGTCCTCATGCTTGATCGGTAAGTGCTTTTCCCATTGAGCTAATTGATGGGTCTTGTTTTTACTTGTGAGTCAGGGCCATCTGTCCCAGGCTGTCACTGACCTCACTACACCCGTGAGATAACAGACCTACAGTGTTGGGAATCCCATTTGAGGCTTCCTGGATGCTAGATAAGCATTCTGTTATCTTCACCTCCAGTCTAAACTTCTGTAAATATCGAGTAACAACTATCGATATTTATGGGTTCCATTGGGATATTGTAATGTGTGTGTATATGTTTTATAGGAAGATTTGATCAAACCAATTGACCAATCCATTGCTTTTCTGATTCTTGTTCACATAGCATAGCTAATGTTTGCTTGACATTATGTCACAAGCTCTTACACTAACATGGACACTAATAAGTGAGCTCCAGGTTTCCCACACTTGCCTACAGATGTGTAGTGTTTTGGAAAAGTAAAAGGTCCATAGTAAGCAGTGTGTCTTAACATCAGAGAAACAATGTTCAGCCTACTCAGCAGAAAATGCTGTAAGACTTTGGTAAGGTCTTGTCAACCATAAAACAAGTTGCTTGAATCACTCAGGCAGCAATCTGTATCATGTTTCTCTCAAGATCTCCTTTTTATTTGCTGATATCAATTAGTGTATTTTGCTCCATTGTGTGAAATATGACTGAGCTGATGTTTTGACTTCTAATGTACCAAGAAAAGTGATACTTCAAAGTTTATGTGCTTGAGAAACTGCCAAAGGGGAAGAGGGTATCAGTGGAAAATGAGAATAAATATTGATATTTTAGTCCGTCTGGACTACTATGACAAAATAACTACAGGCAATATGACTTAATGGCCAGTGCTTATTTGTCATGGTTCTTAAGGTAGCAAAGGTCAAGATTAAGATACCAGATTTGGCTTGGAGACAGACCCTCTAAGAGTCTCAAAATGTGGGTGATCTCTCTAGGTTCACCTTTATGAGGATAAACAGACCCTCCCAAGAACCATTCATGGCAACCTAGTTATCCTCCAAAGGCCTTGCCACTCTTGTGAGGGTAAGGATGTCAGCATGGAGATTTGGAGAGACATAAACACTTTGCTTATTGCTATTTACCTAATTTAAAAGTTAAAAGTGTGAAAGACATTTGCTAAATGTTGCATGTGATTAAGTAATTTCAAGCATTATACTGGCTCTATCCAGGCAGCATTTAACCTTGCACCTTCAAGTTTGGACCAGGAACCTTCTTAATACAGAGGCACAGTAGGGACACTTGTCAATGTAGCAGCAGTGAGCAAGTTCAGAGATGTCAGGAGGAACTAACAAACATCCCTGTAGCAGCATCACCCTGTTCACATCACTTCAGATAATAAAGCTATTTCAATATAAACAGTCTCACCTGTGTTCTAGTATAAAGGCTTAGGGCAATGGCCCACCACTAAAGAACACTGGCTGCTCTTTTAGAGAACCCAGGTTTAATTCCCAGTACCATTTTTTGACCTCTGAGAACACTAACTACAGACATGGTATGTGATGAAGAGATACAAATGGAGGCAGCACACACACACACACACACACACACACACACACACACACACACTAAAACAATAAAATCAAGTGTTAAAACAATTAAAAGAAAAATTAAGCACTGAAAAACATTTGTACTGAGATGCTTACAATAAATTTAAACATGTTTATTAAGCTGAAAAAATAATATCATACTCTATACATACACACTTATTTATAGGTTCCATTTACATGTGTGAAAAGCAGTTCATCCAGTGGAAATGTTAATGACCTTATGTAGTATGATCTGTCTCACCCCCAGAAGGGTTTTTAAGTTTGAATCAAACTAAGTGCTTTTCTAGCTATTTTCATTGCAGGGAACTAATTGGAAAGACACTAACATACCAGCTCATTACCTTAAGAGATGTTAATTTCAAGATGTAATAATCTTATGGTAACATTTTAAAATAAAATCCTAATTAGCTGTTAATAAAGTAACCATTAATGAGAGTAAGTTCATCCAGTACTAGTGATTGGAAAGTGTTGCATCTGCCCAATAGGCAGTTTAAAGACAACTCTGCGTCATGAATGAAGACCCATCAAATTCTGCTGAAATTAGTGATAGGCATCTGCTTTGCTCCTGTGTGTGTGTGTGTGTGTGTGTGTGTGTGTGTGTGTGTGTGTGTGTATCTAAAAGAACAAGCAGCAGGATTATTACCATACCATGCCTAGATAAAACGTCCTAGGTTTACAAAGATGTTTTCCTTAAGATTCATTAATATTATCTTATGAGCATTAGTGTTTTACCTGCCTGTGTGTCTGTGCACCATATGTGTGCCTGTTGCTCAAGGAGACTAGAAGAGAACATTTGCTACCCTGGAACTGGAATTATAGACAGTTGTGAACTGTCACTTGAGTGTTGGAAACTGACCTTTAGTCCCCTGAACTGCCAGCCAGTGCTCTTAACCACCCATGTTATTTCCTTTGCTCTAGTTACAAAAATTTTGAATGACTTGCCAACATTGAAATTTTATGACTACGTCTTAAAGAATTTATTTGCCTCTGTTCAGAAATAGATACATTAGAGGACAAATAACTTGTTAAAGCTAACAGATAATTTTCTCTAAATAGCTTAATGATGGTGTCTTAGAATTCTGTGTGTCAATAGAACCAAAATTGAACTGCATGTACGCACTGCCAGTGAGTCACTAATATTTGCTCAACCTGCAAACTGGTTCTGGAAAGAACAATCCCCAGGATGGACAAAACCTTAGAAAAAGAAGAAGTTGCATATCCAGGAATAGCTTCTTGACATGCTTTCCATGGTTCCAACCTTCCTGATAAATTCAGGGATGAGGCATGCCCTGGTGTTTTTGGAACCCAAACACATTCATATGGAGGTACTTGCTGTTTACATTCATGAGAGAGAGGGGGACAGTGGCTGTCATGTGGAGACTCCGAGGATCAAATGACAGAGCAGATGGCTGCATTTTATGAGCATGTTCCTGAAATAGTGTGACTTCTCAACTGTAAAACACACATGCACTGTGGAAAAGAATGACCAGGAAAGCACTTGAAGCACATGGGAGCCTCACCTTCTATGGTTGTTCTACTACTGGGTCAACTGGGGATCAAGAACCCTATAAGGAATGACTTCATTGTAGGAGCTGACATAAAAATATTCACTGTATCCCAGCAGTCTGGATGCCTCTCAAATGCTCAGTCAGAATGGGCAGGCCCAAACTACAGCAAGCTATCTGTGACTCACAGGTAATGAGAACATGGCCTTTGCTCATGGAGGTTTTGCTCAGTGTATGATTTCTGCATAGTTCTGTGTGTTTCCCCTAGTTTCCTTTTATTTGAGTAATGTCATCACTCTGGAGACTTAGCCCATTAAGATTAACTCTTTTCTATCCAAGCATTTTTTTTTTTTGCTGATATGCAAATTAAGAAGTGAGAAAAATAGTTTTCTAAAATTCTTTGGGAAAGGTTAGAGTTGGGTCACTAAATATGGTAAAATAGCACTGAGCCCATGAGTGTGACATGTCACAAATTATTATGAACTGTAAAGAAAACTGATTTTTTTGTCCAATTAGTAGTTAACAGAAACCATCTGTTCTCGATGCTTACTATATAATTTTTATAGCTAAATTTTCTTTCAAATGAAAGACACAGCCATGCATAATGAGTAACTAAATTCCACTACATTCCAGGTCCACACTGTGAAGATGTGTCAGTTAGTGAAGTCCGAAAGGGAGTACATCACTTTGGAAAATGTTGTGGATGTTTCTGCTCCTTGTAAGTGATGCAGTGTTGGCAAAGCATATCCCAGCTACAGCTAAGACAGCGAGACTTTCTATACAGAAAGCTGCTTAATTACCTCCAGTCTTGCTTGCTATTTAAGCTGCAGGGTTGAAACTCCATTCTTTTATTCTTCTGTTCTTCATTCTCTATTCTTCTCCTCAGTAACTGCCCTTCACATTTGACATATGTGCTTTAAGGAGACCTAGACATGTGCCTGTCTGTGGGTGTGTGCTGGTCTACAGAGCCTACACATGTCTCTCAGCATACATCCACCAAAGGTGTTTTGTCAAGACAACTGTACACTGTATGACAATAAAAGGCCCACAGTCCTCTTCCCACTGGGGACAATATTGATGGGTGACTGCCCCAAGCTGTAAGTCTGCTGACTCTGACTCTCCCAGACCATTAAGTTATATCATGGTAAATAGAATTCTATTTGTTTCTCTCTAGGATGATGGAATGAGAACCAATTGGGAAATGCTATTCAATCCCAATGGGAAGCTGTTATGAGTTAGGAGCATCCTTTCTCCAGTAGTACATGACCTTTGAGCAGCAAGAATTCTATACATGGTTCCAGCCTAAGCCCTTGTTTGTCAAGAGACAGGGTCTTGCTTTATATCCAAGCTAGCCTTGAATTCTCTATATAGTACATATTGTGCTCAATGCCACAATTCTCCAGCCTCAGCGCTGGGACTGAAAGCATACAGCATAATGCACAACTCATGATGCTTGTTTTAGAAGCATGAACTTACCTATCAAGAAAGTTGCTGGTGGATTAAATTACTTCACATTCAACTCAAATTATAATAATGAATTACCAGGCTTTTGATGAACCCAGATATGAACTGGCCTATTAGTAACTCAGCCTTACACACCCATATCATGGCAACATGGAGTAAAAAGTAAATATTGACTTTGGTGGCAATGGCTATTGGTGCTGTTCCTAAGGCTAATGTATTTCCACAGAGCAACCTTTGCTCTTGTTTCAATGATTTCTTATGTGGGGTCTGGGAGTCTATATTAACAAGAGCTACACAGATGCTTCCCCGTTAAAATATGTCTGCAAACTAGCCAACCTTAAGACTACAGTATAAAACATAATAATTTTATTTCCACGATAACCTGTTCTGAGTAACATTACCTGGCTTTACTCTCTAATTCAAAGCTACCTGCTCTAGCAATTGAGAGCACTTTTAGCAAGGGGATGATTAAACTGTTGTGTGGAAGAAGTTGACTTTTTATTATGGAAATTGGAAGCTATACGTGAACACATGGCTTGGCAAAGCCTCTCATTCCTCTGTTGTTATTCTTTATAAGCTGTGCACTCCTCTATTTGAGTATAAACATCATTGTTAAAATCCCATTTAAGGAGCATGAAGAGTGCTTTTATAACGTTCACCATTTACTCTGATGGTAACTTCACCAGCTGTGAAAAGAAGAATGCACTTGTTTCCAAGAGAGGATCAAGCCAATCACAGGTGGTTAAAATGGAAAACAACCTAATGCATTATCCTGGACAGAGAGAGTGACTTTGAGCTGAGGGGGAACCTCGCTGTAATTATTGTGGGCCCTCCCTACAGGGCCCATCCCTGTGAGCATTTGGGACTGTTCCAGGGTCCAGATCTTTGTCTCCTACTCTGTTGAAACTGCGTCTTCAGGTAGAATATATTTACTGTCCCTGATTTCTAGGAACTTTCATTCTTTTTTAAAGAACGTTGCACTAATAGCACTTGACTTTTAATCAGCTCTTTCTAAATCAAAGAATTATCTAGAATCAGTCCTGTTGGCTTCTTATTCTGGCTCAGTGTTCTTGTTGTTCTGGTGATTTTGAAAAGAAATAAAAGAAACATTATTTGAGCAAAAAGTAGAAGATCAAGCAAGAAAACAAGGTGAATAAAAAGAGAGATGGGTAGGTCAGGTAGAGGCATGGGTGGACAGAAGGAGAACAGAAATAAAAGGAAGAAAATTAGGACCATAGACTACGTTGTTTCCTTTACATTTATTTTCCCAGAATGTCTATAGTACTTTATAATAGGCAGATAGATATTTTTGGTGGAAATGCATTTAGTAGTAGAAGTTAATTGGTAATCACAAGACAGGGTAACCACAGGCTTTCTTTCCCATAGTAAATATGAGAAGGGGCCACATATATTTAATGATTCAAATGGAACCATGATGGGACTTATTATTTTTGAAATCAATTTGAAAGCCTGCGTTGGTATCAGATTTTACTACCAGTCGCACATATGAAGAAGATGGTAAAGCTTTCCACAAAGGTTTGGAAAGTTTTTATCAAATTTGCTCCAAATTCAGTTAAACATTTAATCAATTTAGTTTTAGCTTCATAATTGTGATATAAAGTTAGTAGGTCTCAATTATTTATGGCTTGAAATGTACATTAAATAATTCCACTTTAAGTAAGTTTTGCTTTTAAAGAGTACTAAACCATTAAACTAAAATATAAATATGTGCACATTTCTTAAATATTTAATAAATTTCTTCTACATTACATTTCCTCTCCATACCAAGAAAACACATTGCATGAAATAGTTTTTCCAACTTCAGGCAAAATTGTATAAAGTAATTTGCAAAGGGTTTTCTTTCCCCATTGTTGGCCACATTTGGAGAGTTGAGGGTGATATCAGTCTTGTGTGCCTTCAACAGCACTTTCTGATCTGAGCTGTGAATTAGAGATTGCAGATTTCAGCTGTTGTAGGTAAATGCAACCAGCATACCTCTCCATGCTTGATGAAGGCCTGCACACCCCACCTTCCTCATGTTTGATGTAGGTCACCACACCCCACCTTCTCCAAGCTTGATAGACACCACTTCACTCAAAATTCTTTATGTTTGGTAGTTACCACCTTTATTAGTTACTTTTTCTGTTGCTATATTAAAACACCATGACCCAGACAACTTATAGAAGGAAGTGTTTATTTGTCTTACAGTTCTGGAAGGATAAGAGTCTTTCATAGTAGGGAATCATATCAGCAAGCAACAGACATGGAGGGTAGGAGCAGAAGCTGAGGTTCAAACCTTGAACCTCAAGCAGGCTGTAGAGAGTGCACTGGGCTAGGTGAGTATTATTGACATACCTTCTCTACCAAAACCAAGTTACCTAGAACTCCCCACATAGCACCACCACCTGGTAACCAAGTTTTCAGACACCTGAACCTACAGAGAAAATCTTCATTCAAATCACCAAATCATTATACCCCATACTCTCTGTACAGATTTGTGGATGGTTTCCAGTAGCCCACCTATACCCTGTTGGATCACCAAACTGTCTAGATATTCACCAAATATGATGATGCTTGTACATTACCAGGGAAGATTCCCACCATGTGATGCTTTTATAGAGCTTTTACCATTTCTGTGAAGTTCTTTTATGTGTCTCATTGCAATAGTTATCAAGACAGCAGGTCTTGGAGAGCTTTTGTGTTGTTAAATAAGCCATGTATTTCCTGAGAAAAAGAATCAGGCATTCCTTTAGCAGCTGTGAACTTGAGCCCTATATCTCACATGTTAGCTACTGTCATTTTAAGCATGGCATCTGGTTATTGGTTATTATATTTTCAGCACAGTTCATATTAGGAAGCAATAAGAGAAGAAGTAATTTTGATAGCACACTGTATTTTTGACTGATTTCTTTAATTTAGAAACAGTAAATTAATGTTGTAATAATGGTCTCAAAATTATTCTCAGAAACTGAGTTAGATCAAAATTGTAAGTCAATCAAATTGAGTTTAATCACTTGCAATTTAAAATAAATTTAGAAAAGGTTAAAATGATTTTGCTGTTGGAATTTATTGTTATCTTTGTTCAAAGCTGCTTATTTCTTGTGTTGTGATAATTTCCATTATTCAAGGATAAACATTGTAAAGCAGCAACACTTTACGTACACACACATTTCTACAAATACAGGCATAAATACATGCTGTCTACCAAAGTTTCTCAAGAAAGAATATGCAACATATTTTATAACACATTCTATTCTATTTTGGAGCATTCCTTTTGCTAGGAAATTGTTTGTGGCACATAGGCCCAATGGAAGCATCTAGAAATATATTTCTCACACTTAAGGTTTGGAAACCATTTTGGAAAAGGGGCAGAAAGAAGGGAAGAGCCAGAGGAATGAGTTTTCTGTAGATTGTGTATCCTAGGAATGTCATAAGCTATATCCAGAAAGTCTTACCAACATGACTGCCTGAATGTGAGCTGAACAAAGACAGTAACAATACATGTAGTAAAGTGGCCTGGAGGAAGATCATGGACCTCCGCCTTACACAAAGAACTACAGGAAACTAAAGGAGTAAGAAGAATTATTCTTTCCTTGTGAACAGTACACAAATTGGTTATCCAATAACAAAAATTACCCCCCAAAAATACATACAAGTGACATTATACAGACTGAGCACATTATATTTTTATATATTTAGGAATTTACATATTACATATGTGACAACAATTAATAAAAAAGAAGCCACAGACTTGAGGATTTGAGAGGGAGTAGGAGGGGAATATGAGAGGATTTGGAAAGAGAAAAGGGAAGTGAAAGTCATATAATTATATTATTCCAAAATCACTGAAAACATCTTTATGATGATGAAAATACTATGTGGAAGTCAATGGTAGCATCTCTTGACCTGGGGGATAACAGTGAGTTTGATAATGCATTTCTAGTCACTTCTTTATACCAAAATAAACCTCACTACATTTTTTTTTTTTTTTGTAAAAACACAGACTCCCAAGGCATGTGAGACTCACTGAGCTTTTCATCACAGGCTCTTAGCATCAAAACTATGATACCCAGTTCAATGACATACTGACCCAGTTAATCTCCCCCCAGCTTGATCCTATGACTAGGACATGAAGAATTAGACTAGATGATGTAACAGATAACTTGGGGCTGTAGCTTGGTCTGGAATGCCTCCCAGATTCTTATATGTGAAAAGATTGACACAGTTTGTAAGTGGGGGAGCCTTTAAAAGGTGATGCTTATGTAGGATGATCCTTAACTAGTGAGGGTGTGACCTTAAAAGGTGAGTAACACTCCAGGCTCTTCTTTCTCTGTTTCCCCAAGATCACAAAGAACATGGCTGCTGTCATTCTCCAACATCCATGACACCCCATTGAAACCTAAAGGTCTACATATTCCCAGACTACAGTCTTTACAGTGAACCCCCCCAACCTGTTTTACTTTTGTTGGTGATCTCAGATATTTGTCATAGTGACAGAAAACTGACATAAGGGTCATCTGCTTCCCCTGAAACTATGGCCACACCACAATTCCTCAACCAATGCAAAAGAAACTTCAATATAAGGGACGTGAAGCCTTCATTTCCTTTCACAGCGGAGAGTCTCACACTTAAATTCAGCTTTCACTGTATGAATTGGTCTGCAGTGTCATAATTCAGGTTATGACTGTGTTTCATGTATGATGCACACTCTAGGGAATGGTTACCTGAGTTTAAATTAACTTTAAAGTAATTGACAGAGTCACTTTCACCCATGACTTGAAATTTTGAGTTTAATCTGGTTTAAGGTTTTCTGGTTTTGAGTAGTGCATTAAATTTTTTGTTGGTTGTATTTAGCAGAACTGATATCCCCACAGTTGTGTGTGTCTTTTCCTTCCTCCTGCTTTAATCAGGATTCTGATTAGAGAATGCAGAAAAGCAGCTGTGTGCTTATAGTGTGACATTTGGTCATGTTGAAGCTCTACTCCATGAATAACTTTCTCACCAAAATAAGTCAAATACTTCTTCTCCCTTAAATGAGCACCATTATTGTAGACACCTCTGGATTATTTATCACGAGGGAATTCTGGACTGAGAAGAAAGCAACGTATTGTCAAAATTTACTCATAGTTGTTAGAAAAACCAGCTTCCTTTATTTCTGGGTTTCTTACTCCTCCAAAATAAAAACAACCCTAGCAAGCTTCATGTACAAAGATATTTACATATATTCAAAACTTTTTGTCCAAAGCGTTAGTTTCCCTCTCTCATTTGTGTTTTCTGGGAATCCCTGTTGAGATATTTGCCCTGCACATAGACAGCTTACATGAACATTTTTTCACTGGCAACTTCACATGCAGACAGCTTCTTACACAATCATTAAAACTAAACATGGTATTTACTCTGCATGATTATTTGGGTCTGACTGTAGCAACTTCACATAACCAGGCCAGAAGAATGATGGCAGACACACAGTTAACTTAATAGAGGTTTAGAGAACCTCTCTCCTACTTACAATACCGGGAGAGACATTCTGTCCTAGTAGCTAACCTGTGGAAGTTGTCAGTAGAGTTGTGGAAAGATCTTGAAAGTCAAGTTGGAAACTGTGCCAAATCACCTTCTCTCATTCTAATTCTGTAAAGAGAGGTTTAATAAATAATACTTGTTCTTTTCTAATGTTTACATGTGCGTGTATGCATAAGTATGTATGTTTGTGCGGAGTGTGTGGGGGTGTGTATGTGAATACATTCATGCAAAGGAAAGGACAAGCCAACCTCAGATATCATTTCTCATGAACTGCCCACCTTGGTTTGTGGGACAGGGCCCCTCAATGTTTCAGGTTGTGGGCTGGATGGCTAATGAACTTCCTCCCTCCACCTCTCTACACAGACTGAGCGAACTCTGCAACTGCATCAGCTAAAATGCATTAGCAATGACCTCAGAGCATCCACAATGCACTAGTGTCACATTAAGGAAAAGAAATCAAAGTACTTCCGCTTGGAGTAATTTTACCAAGAGGGAGCCCAGATTTGAATTCTCTGTCTCTCTGTCTCTGTATCTTCCATCACCACCCTCTGTCTGTTGTATGAATCTGAATCTGTGCCTGCCTGAATGCTGTCTTGTGAATCTGTTTGTGTGTACGTTCTTAACAAATGGCTTTGCTCTGTTTTATTGACCAGCACAGGGGAAAGAATATATACTTTACAGAAATATTTAACAGAGTTTTAGAGGGGATTGAAACTTACTTTCTCCAACTGACCCCAAGTTGACCCAGTTAACAAAAAGTACTGCAAACATACTTATCAACCTTTACCCATGTTGTTTTCAACATTTACAGTGCGTATTATTTTTATAAGACTGTATTTCAAACAATTTGTCACTGTAAACAAATGAGTACTGCATCGTGTATAGATAAACATAAGCATCAATCTTGAGTCAGGGACATGGCAACTAAATAACTTAAGGTTAGAGCTATGCATTAGCTTAGGCTGTAAAACTGATGACATGGGAAGTCCAAGACAAGTAAAGTTGACTGCTACATGGCTCTCTTAAAGGCAGATTAAAGAAACAGACTGAGTACACAGTAGGATGACATTCTTAAGTCTTAATTGACCTTAAGTTGTATTATTTAAATTGATTGTGAGGTCCAGCAGAAGTTCCAGTCTCTTTGAAAGTAAGATTTATTTTCATTATAATGAATTGCTATGCCCAATCCTTCTTTTAATTTTTTTTTTTAACAAAATAATAATTTAGAGGTTGGAAAGGTGGCTCAGGTATTAAGAGTTGTAAAGGTGAAGTGAACCTATGGAAATATTTTAAAGTAGAGTTTTATCTTTGGGATTTTATTATTTTGTATTTGACTTTCAAAATTAAATCATGGCCATATGTTAATATTATTATCAAGAAAGCAATAAGAGTGAGTGATTTTACAGGAGACGCTTTGTGTAGTGGTTTAAGAATGAACGTGGGCTGCACTCTGCATTGAGTTACTTACCTGAAGACACACTATCGACAGCATTTTACAAGATGGTTGTTGAGTGTCAAGCTAGTTGGGGACTCTGCTGATGAGGCAGGCAGACATCCATTTTTCACGTAACACATACTTAATCGTCTTGGACTATGGCTGCATTGTTTCATATAGTCTAAAACACTGCCTGATATAGTTTCTCCCTGTCATGATATTTTTTTTTTATCAAGTTAACCTGTCTTACAGTTCATTCTCATCAGCTTTATGTTCCTGTTGTAGCTTTCACCGTGAGTGTGCAGGAAACATTCCAGAGCTTCTTCTCCTGTATCCATTCTGTAAAGTAGATGGCTTGAGATGTTGTGCTTCAATCCCAGGTGATACATTTCTTTTAATTCCCAGCCTTCCTTTATAGCATTTTCCTCAAGGTTCTTTAATCCTCTTTCTTTTTGATACAGCAGTTGCTTAATTGCTTAATTGCCCTCTAGCTACATTTATGTGGCTCTCATGATGGACATACAAACTAAATTTAAACTCCAACATCCAGCACACTTTTCAGAAACCTGCCATTGAGGACTTCGTATAATCTATACTATATTTGAGAAACATCTGTGATGATGCCAGCAGGGGAGTAGAGGATGAGTGTGATGTCAGTTTTTCTACAGACTCAGTTCATAGTCGATTTCATCATAAGTTTGATTTGTATTGCAATTTACTTTCAGTTTTTTCAGGGTTTATTATTGTCTTAGCTACTTTTATTGTAAAACAATATATATTTATGGTGGTGATTAAAAAGCAGAATTTATATCTATGAATGCTTTTATTTAGATATTTTTGCAAAACCACAATCTGAGCCATGCCTATAGACTGCTCTATCCAGAGGAACATAAAGCATCAGGGATTCTTGGCCCCATTTTCTTTTGGTCCAAATATCATGGGTTTAATCCTCCCTCTGCATCCCAGGAGTTAAGATATCGGTTAACTTGGGTGCTCAGGCAGCCTGTGGGTACCAAACAAAGTGCTGACATATATAAAAACAATCAAAGTAGAAGGGAAACAAACTTGGGTAGTTAGTTCTGCCCATGGTAGGTGAAACTACCAAAAATGGCATAAATAGCAACAGCAAGCGATGGTTACATGGGTAAGATCTCTGGGAAGCAGGGTGATTCTTGGACTTTGACAGATATTAGAGCAGTATCTATAAGCTCCAGGATGCTTTCCAGATAAATCAAGCCTCAACTTGGCTTTCTCTTTTAATGAATCAAGGCACAAAACATAACTGCAGAATGAGATCATAGTCAACATTCCACAGGTTGGTTTGGAGATTAGATTGGAAGGACAGACTTGGGTTTAAGATGACTGCAGAGGGTTCCAGCCAGCATTCATGCATCATCCTTTGCCTTGCATGTTCTACTAGAGAAACTGCCTGTTTATACTTCTGAAGTTTTCCCTTTGCAGAGGCATTTGGAGCCCTTTTCTGAGGCACAGGCATTTCTTCACATCTGAAGACTGTTAAGAAGGCTCCTCCTAGGTATATTCTCTAGTAAAACAGATGTCAGTTTGTATCTCAGTAACAACAATAAATAAAAGCCTCTGCAATGGCCTCACTATGTCCAAAGAATGGAAGCTTTTGCTGTGGTCCCTTTGAGAAAATCCAGAACATTTGCAGTGTGTCATCACAGCAAAGTTCCCACAATTTACTTACAGAAGGTGCAGATTAGGTCCTTACGTTGCCCTTAACACACTTTCTGTGTTGTTTCCAAGAAAGCCGTATCTTTATCACTATTCAGAAACCCTGTAACTGGAAAAAGGAGAGAGAGAGAGAGAGAGAGAGAGAGAGAGAGAGAGAGAGAGAGAGAGGGCTTTGCAGCATCTGATCCTAAATGAGATGTCTTCCTTAAACTCCACTGGTCATGTCCCAGGGAGCTCTGTAGGAGTTCAGGCAGAAAGATCTTAAAAGGCAGATGTAGGGGGTGGATGACATCCAGGAAATTGTCTTCCCAACACATCAAGATGAATGCCCACACTGACTCGCAGGGACTGCACCAGCATGTGACCTGCATAGGTTCAAGACATGTTGGGTCCCAGCACTAAGAGAAAAATAGCCACTGGATTCCACAGCTAACCAAAAATATATCTGCCATTGATACCCACTAACGAAGGAAAATGCAGTGTCACTAAATGCACTGGAGAACTACAGACAGGCCTACATTCCCACAGTAGTTGGTGAAGAACTCAACGGTATATTTGAAAACTTTTTGGTTTGTTTTAGTATTCTTTTTTTTCTTTCTGGATTTTTGCCTGTTTGTCCTGATTTTCATTTTTTTTCTTCTTGGGGAAGTTTTGGTTATTGTGCTTTATTTGCTTGTATTTCTTGGCTTTTGTTTATTATTTTTAGAGAGAAAAACATAAATTTGGGTGTATAGGGGGCAAGAAGTTTATAGAAAGACTGAAAATGGGAAAACATGATCAAATTATATGTTATGTAAACATTAATTAAAAGCAAAGAAATTTCAGTTAATGACTGATATTGAGAGTATTCAAACAGAGATTTTGGTTCCAGATGCAACATGTTTTTATTACTGTGGATATATATTACATATTTAATAAAACCTGAATATTGGTGTGAGAACACATAGTTAAATCCTAGGCAGACAGCTCAGGAAATTCTTAAACCTTGAATACAAAGATAAACAGCTGAGTCAGGGAGAGCCAGGAGTGGTGACCTATACCCTTGCTCCTACAACTTCAGAGACAAAACTTCTTCTGTTTCTGTGAGTTCAAGGCTACACACCTTTAATCCTAACCTGGATGGGAATATAAGGACTTGTAGAAACCCAGAGGATGCTGAAGAGTCTGGCAGAAGCACCCAGGAGTTAGGGTGAGAAAGGTGCAAGACAGCTGGGTGAGAATTAACTGTGGTGCTTCCTCTCTGTAATATTTCAGCCTTCCCCTGATATTTGGCTCTGAGCCTCATTTGTGATACTACATTTGGTGTCATTTGTTGTAAATGGTTCTGGCCCATCCTTTCTGGGTGTGGACCAGAGGTTTAGACCCACAGTCCCACAGAAACACACAGTCCCACAGGATCAAAAATGCTTGAATTATTTTTATGCTGATTGACCTAGGGTCCAGGCATATAACTTGCTACCTCCTTCATCTGAACTAACCCATTTTGTTCAGCCATGTGGCTCAGTAGTTTTTATCAGAGCAGCATTTCCTCTGCATCTCCTGGCATCTCCAGCAACTCTGGCATCTGTGTCTGGTGTCTGTGTCTGGTATCTGTCTCTGCTCTGAGATGTTCCTGAGTTTTCTTAGCCTGGTAGCCACACCCATACTTCCTGTTTGCCTTTGTCCAATCAGCTTTTATTAAACACATAGGCAGGATAAATATTTACATTACCAGCATAATTCCACTACATATTACTACTTAGATATCATTTAATTTAAGTCTTCTGATTTGACAGAACAAAGAAATATATATGGTAATATTTTACATAATTTCTATATTGACTTAAATATTCATTGCTAGTCTATCACTAAAGGAATCATTAGCCTCTTACTGGCTTAATAAGAAAGTCCTAGTCAATATTGAGAAACTGATTTCTACCACCCTTTAAATTAGATATTTATTCAGTTACATGCTTGTGTACCAGTGTTAGAATTACTAATACATACAGCCCCGAGACATAACTTATTAGCTAGGTTACCATGCTTACGTGTTTTCAATCATTTCATACAAGAAACAAGTGTGAAGTTTTTCACTTTAAGGATGTTTAAATCTAAGCTAAGGCTTTAAATGTGCCAATGCTGCCATCACTTGCTATAGTATGATTCCTCACGTAATTAAAATAATGTAGACAATGTGTCACCAATATGTTTAGGGGCCTGCTAAATCTTCCTCATTTGCTTATTATTATTTTTTCCTATATCTTCTTGGATAGTTATTTTACAATGTAGAAACAAAAGTTCTTTTTAGAATGAACTGATCACAGAAAATTATCTGTACATATGACCATATCAGTCTGGTATATTGTGAGAAATGTTAATCATCTGTGTGTTTTTCAGAGTTCAAATTTATATTGTGATATCTCTGCAGACACATGGAGAATATGTTTGTATATGATATATGTGGTTTTTGTGTGATATGTATGTTGTGTATGCTGATGATCTCTATGTATATGTGAGGATATGAAGTGTTTATGTAATATGTGTTTGTGTATGTAAGTGAACTATGTGTTTGTATGTATACAGTGTGTTTATGTGATGTCTGGGTATATATTTTATGATGTGCATGTTTGTGTATAATGTATGTTTTTGCATGTCAGAGAACTATTTGTATGTTCACAATGTGATTATGTGACATTCCTTTGTGAAAGTGATGTGCATTTCAATAATGATAATGGATTTTAAATATTAAATGTTGGCAAATTTCTATAAATGTTAAAGGAATTTTAACATTTACTTTATCCAAATATAATAGATAGATGTTGAGTTTTAAGATCAAATTTATCCTAGCCACAGAAAAAAGTGCCTTATTTTTTAAAATGTCATTTTAATCATCATCATCATGTAAAGACTTACTGAATGTTAATGTCACTCAGAATATGTGAAGAAACACAGACTGTCTTCCCTCTTCACAGTCATCCAGAAACCAGTGTACTTGGGTGTATCGTGAAGACTGTTGTGTGCTTACTGTCTGGACAAAACAGCAGAATAGACAGAGGATACTTGTGTATTTATCCTATTCCTTTAGTATTGTTTGTTCTCTGCCAAGTTCACAGAGGAAGAAACTGCATTCTTTTGTTTGTGATTATTTTTTCTTTTCACCTTCTCTACAGCCTCTCTTCCCTACAAACCCCATTCTCATATTCAGGCCTATTTGTTTTGTGACCGACTGTACTTAACATGTTTTCAAATTAAAATATAATTCTTCTTCCCTTTCCTTTCTTTCCTTTTAACCCTCCCAGGTCTATCATTCCCTCTTAAAATGATGGCTGCTTTTGCTTTGATTATGAGAGAGAGAGAGAGAGAGAGAGAGAGAGAGAGAGAGAGAGAGAGAATGAGTCTGTTTTTTGTCCCTGTGTATATAGTACTAGAGTTGAGTACTTTATATTGGGTAAGCAGTTAGGGGTCACTTCCCTGGGGGAAATCAATTCTCTGTCTGTCCACCTTCATTTTTTCTCTGTAGTTCTTTGTTTCTAGAGAACAGATGAGATTCTCTCTCCTCCTGTTAGTTAGCATGTTTATTAATATTGTCACTGTTCACTTTTAATTGAGCTACAAGATACTAACAAGGTTTGCCAAAGCACTTTTAACAACCCTCATTTTGGCTACTTCTTTCTCTGGTCCTCCTTTCCCAGCCCCCCCCCACCTACACTTTCTGTCACCAGCAATGCCTCTCTTAGCTTTCATCTTAAGAATGTTCTACTAACCTTTATCACTTCACAGAATAAAAACATTTCTGTTCAGCGAAAGAACCTGTCAATCTAGGGAAGACACAGAGCGCAGAATACAGAAATCTTTGCCTGCTGCACCTCTGTAAAGTACTACCGTGTATAGTGCACAAAGAATTCTGATTACTAAATGTTTAAGAAATCAAATCAATTAAAAATGAGCTACAGAACCAAACAGTTTTCAAAAGGAGAAATGCAAATGGGAAGCAAACACAATAGGAAGTGTTTAATACCTTTAGTCATCATATAGTGCAGATTAAAGCCACTTTGGGAATCCACCTCACTTTAGTCAGAATTGTCCTTATCAGAAATACCGGTGGTGATGATGATGGTGTGGATGCGGTGTGGAGGAGTGCTTCTTATACTGTTGGTGGGAGTCTAAACCAGCACAGCTATTTCACTGTGGAAATCAGTCTGAAGTGTTCTCAAAAACCAGAAACAAAATTATGTCTACATTTGAATGCCTTCTTTCTTTTTCATAAATGGCAGAGTCCTGATTCCCCAACTCATTCCTCTCTGCAGATGCTCAGCCTGGTCTCTGCTACTGTGATTCTCAGCAAAGACATTCATTTACGGCATTCTTTGCCTTCTGTTCTACTGAAATCATCCAACATTATTTAATTAATGTTTTTGAGATAGCTTTAAAAATAGGGAAAATCACTCCCATTGTTCTCAATATTTATATATAGTAGGGGAATATATGTTTGTAAACAACTGTAGCAAATTGCAGACAAACCACTTCTGTGGTGTGACAAAAGGTATTCCCAATGACTGACAAACAAATGAACAAAGAAGACATGAAGGGTCAAAGAAAACAGAGGCACAAAGGCTGAACTTGTGTATGCATGAGATCCTTACCTCGGGACAGGAGAGCAAGTCTATGAAATGAGTAGATGCTAAAATCCCCTAGAGGCTTGATTAAAAGTTTTTAGCATTGAAAATCCATTTCATTAATTGGAATATGTACTATACAAACAAACACACATGACATATGATATACACACAAATAAGCATAACATAAATACCCCTATACACACAGTCACACACGGCAAAGATATAGCTTGTATACACAAAAATACATGGCATAAACACAATATTTACAAACAAACACACAGGACATAAGCACACCAAACACACAATCACAAATGAAATAGACATACCATATGTTCACAGACACACATGGCATACCAGATACAAAAATACATATGTCATAGACATGCCATATACATACAAACATGTATAACATAGACACACCATAGAATTGTCCTTATTGGAAATACTAATGGTGATAAATACCGGTGTGGATGTGGGGGGAGGTGAGGCACCTTTTGCACTTTTGATGAGAGTGTAAACACAGACACACACACAGAAATGTGACATATATACACCATATACACACAAGCACACATGCTATAGCCCATTGGGCTACTGATGGTCACACAATAATGTTCCCAGAATTAATAAGTTGAAAAAATTTTCTGCCATCATTTGAATTATGATTAAGAAAGACAGAAATTCCAGGTTGTTCTTGGACACTCAGTTCTGGCAAGAGAAAGGATCATCTAACAGGAATCAAAGCTGGCAAAGTGAGAGCCAAGAGCCCCGTTGCATCATCCACATGGACATCTGTTCTAACACCATTTCCAAACCGTGATTAGCATGAAGGCTCTGTTGCTTTGTTTCTCCTTAGATCTACAGAGAACGCATGAATGTTCTCATAAATACAAGAAAACCATAGCAACAATCCCCTTACCACTGTCCCTCAACTAAACAAGTCAGCAGAATTTGAGCACATAAGAAAGCCTCTCTGCTGTGCTTATGTTCATCATGGGGTGAATTTAGTGAAGTTTGCATGTGTAGCACCATAGTCATTATAGCTCTGGTTGCCATTCTTGATGGCCGTACACATTATGGTGATTCTGATTTGTCACTGAGAATTCATGTTACAAAGTTAAGTATATCTTACCTTCAGCTGCTCATTGTCAAGCTAGGTCTTTTGGCTATTATCCCTGAGATAAGAGGTTCTTACACATATTTCACATTTAAATCATTCTCAGTCTGGCCTTCTCTACTTTCTGTCAAAACAGGAAATTTTTCTTTCACATCTTTATCAACCACTAGTAAGAAAGTCTCCTGCTTATCAAGGCTTTTGTTGAGTCTCACTTTTCAGGCTTTTTTGGTCTCTTCTATTACAATATTTTTAAGATTTGGTCAAATGATATATTCTTTTTTTGATTTTTTCTTTTTTTATTTTGTATTTATCAAGAAAAACAGTAAAATGAATTTAAAATGCTGAAAAATTAACAATAACTATTCTAAAGGATTATAAAATCAGTTGAGCAAATCACACATGTCTATGATTTGTACCCATTCTGATATACTCCTGATGCATCAAGACAGAGATTAAATAGAGCTGAGATTTTTAAAGCTAAACTTCCCAAAGTAACAGTATTTCTTCTTTCTTACAAAGATGCATGGCTAAAAACCTTTCACAGTGAAATTTCTGTACAATAAGTAAACATTTCTACTATGGAAAGTGCATTCTGAGATATTTGCCTGTTTAATATCTATTCTTTTTTACTTTCATAGAATAATTTCATTTTTTATCCATGTATCCCCTTGTTCAAACTTCATTCCACCTCCCAACCCCTCCTGGTAACTCTCTCTTCTCATCATCCCCTCATCTCCTCCCCAGGAAGGGCAAGAAGTCCCAAGGTGGATTAGTTCAGATCCACACCAGGCAAGTCCCTTTTCCTCATCCTAATATCAAGATAGCCTTACATGTTCCTCTGGAGGGAATGGGCTCCAAGGTGCCAGTCTATGGTGCTTCAGATCCCAAGCTGTTCAGTGATTGTGGTTTGCAGCTTGGGTTTTCTTTGCTTCTTGTTTAAAGTCCTCTAATGAGTGAGTACCCGCCCTGCTTATTTTTCTGGGTTTGTGATACCTCACTCAGTAGGATATTCTCCAAATTCATCCATTTGCCTGCAAATTTTAGGATATTATTTTTTCTTACTGCTGAGTAGTACTTCATTGTGTAGATGTACCACAGTTTGTTAATCCATTCTTCAGTTGAGGGACATCTAGGTTGTTTTCCAGGTTCTTGCTATTATGAATAATGCTGCTATGAGCATAGATGAGCTAATGCTTTTGGGGTGCAAATGTGCAACTTCAGGGTATATATCCAATAGTGGTATTGCTGGATCCTTGGGTAGACTGATTCCCAGTTTTCTGAGAAACTGCCATACTGCATTCCAGAGTGGCTGAACAAGCTTACACTCCCACCAACAATGGAGGAGTGTTCCCCTTGCTCCACATGCTCTCCAGCATTGGCTGTCATCTGTGTTCTTATCTTAGCCATTCTGACAGGTGTAAGGTGATATCTCAAAGTTGTTTTGATTTGCATTTCTTTGATGGTTAAAAATGTTGAGTACTTTTTCAAGTGCCTTTCAGCTATTCATAAGTCTTCTGCTGAGAATTCCCTTTTTAGTTCTGAACCCCATTTTTTGATTTGGTTATTCAAGGTTTTGGGCTGCAGATTCTTGAGTTCTTTATATATTTTAGAGATCAATCCTCTATCACTTGTAGGATTGGTGAAAATCTTTTCCCATTCTGTAGGCTGTCATTTTGTCCTATTGACAGTGTCCTTGGCTTTACAGAAGCTTCTCAGTCTCAGAAGGTCCCATTTATTGATTGTTGTTCTTAGTGTCTGTGCCACTGGTGTTATACTTAGGAAGTGGTCACCTGTGCCAATGCGTTGGAGAGTATTTCCCACTTTCTTTTCTATCAAGTTCACTGTGGTTGTGTTTATGTTGAGGACTTTGATCCACTTGGATTTGAGTTTTGTGCAGGGTGATAAGTTTGTATCTATTTGCATTTTTCTACACACTACCATCCAGTTATGGCAACACCATTTGCTGATGATACAATCTTTTTTCCATTGGATATTTGGGTCTCTATGTCAAAGATCACGTGTTCATAGGTTTTTGGGTTTATATCAGGGTCTTCAATTCGATTCCATTGATCAACAAGTCTGTTTAAATGCCAGTAACAGGCTGTTTTTATTACTATAGCTCTATAGTATAACTTGAAGTCAGGAATGTTTGATGCCTCCTATGGTTTTCTTGTTGAGCAAAATTGTTTTGGGAATAGTGGCTTACCTAATATTCCAAATGAAATTAAGTATTGTTCTTACAGGATCTGTAAAAAAATGTGTTGGGATTTTGATGGGAATTGCATTGAATATGTAGATTGCTTTTGGTAAAATTGCCATTTTTACCTTGTTTATCCTACCTATCCAGGAACATGGGAGATCTTTCTATTTTGTGATATCCTCTTCAATTTCTTTCTGCAATGATTTAAAGTTTTTGTCAAACAGATCTGTTACTTCTTTGGTTATAGTTACACCAAGGGATTTCTTGCTATTTCAGCTATTATAAAGGGTGATATTTCCCTTATTTCTTTCTCAGTCCTTCTATCTTTAGTGTGTAGGGGGCTACTGATTTCTTTGAGTTAATCTTTTATCATGCTGCATTGCTGAAAGAATTTATCAGCTATAGAAGTTCCCTATTACACTTTTCTTGGTCACTTATGTATACAATCATATCATCTGCAAATAGAGATAGTTTTGCTTCTTTTTTTTTTTTTCCCAATTTCCCCTTAATCTCCTTGTATTCTCTTATAGCTTTAGTTAAAACTTTGAGAACTATATTGAATAGATAAGGGGAGAGGGGACAGCCTTTTCTAGTTCCTGATTTTAGTGGGATGGGATTGCTTTGAGTATTTCTCCATTTAGTTTGATGCTGGCCATTGGCTTATTGTAAATTGCCTTTATTATATTTAGATATTTTCCATGTACTCCTGATCTCCCCAGGACTTTAATTATAAAGGAATATTGTATTTTGTATCTTTTTTAATATCTAAGGAGATGATCATGGTTTTTTTTTCCTTCAGTTTGTTTATATGATAGATGACATTTACAGTTTTTAGTATGTTGAATCATCCCTGCATTTCTGGGATGAAGCCTACTTGATTGTGGTGGATATTTTTATATGTTGTTGTAATTGGTTTGCCAGAATTTTGTTGAGAATTTTTGCATCAATATTCATTAGGAAAATTGGTCTGTAATCCTCTTTCTTTGATGCATCTTTGAGTGACTTGAGTTGTAGGGTTATTGTGACTTTATAAAGAGTTTGGCAATATTTCTTCAATTTCTACTGTATGGAGCAATTTGAGGAGTATTGGTGTTAGTTCTTCTTTGAATGACTGGTAGAACTCTCCACTAAAACCCTCTGGATATGGGCTTGCTTTACGTGGGAGACTTTTAATGACAGCTTTAATTTCCTTTAGGCTTATAGGTCTGTTTAGGTCTTTTATCTGATTTTGTTTTAATTTTGGCAAGTGGTACCTGTTGAGAAAGCTGTTCATTTCCTCTAGGTTTTTCAATTTTTTTGGAATATTTATTTTCAAAGTATGACCTGATAATTCTCTGTATTTCCTAGGTGTCTGTTGTTATGTCCCCCTTTTCATTTCAGATTTTGTTGATTTGACTACTCTCTCTGCTTTTTTGTTAGTTTGAATAAGGGTTTATCTATCTTACTGACTTTCTGAAAGAACCAACTCTTTGATTTATTGTTTCTTTATATTGTTCTTTCTGTTTTAATTGTGTTGAATTTAGCTCTTAAGTTTGATTATTTCCTGCCATCTACTTGTTCTAGGTGAGTTTGCTTCTAATTGTTCTAAGACTTTCAGCTGTGCTGTTAATTCTCTTGAGTGAGATTTCTCTAGATTTTTCATGTAGGCATCTAGTGCTACAAATTTTCCTCTTAAGACTGCTTTCCTTGTGTCCCATAAGATTGGTTATGTTGTGAATTTATTTTCATTATATTCTAGGAAGTCTTTGATTTCTTTCTTAATTTCTTCCTTGACCCAGAGGTGGTTCAATTAAGGTGGATGTTTATTTTCCATAAATTGGTAGGCTTTCTGTGATTTTTGATGTTACTGAACTCTAACTTTTTACCATTATGGTCTGATATGATACAAGAGGTTGTTTACATTTTTTGTATCTATTGATATTTGCTTTATGTCCTAGTATATGGTCAATTTTAGAGAATGTTCCATGTGGTGCTGAGAAATATATATATTCCTTTGTGTTTGGGTGGAAGTTTCCATAAATATCTATTAAATCCATTCACATAATAACCTCTGTTAGACTCCTTATTTCTCTGTTGAGTTTCTGTCTGGTTGACCTATCCAAGGGTGAAAGTGGGGTATTGAAGTCTCCCATTATTAGTGTGACATTTGATGTGGAGCTTAAGCTTTAGCAGTGTTTCTTTTATATATGTAGGTGCCTTTATATTAGGGGCATAAATATTCAGGATTGAGATCTCATCTTGATCAGTTTTTCCTGAGATGAATAAGTAATGTCTGTCCTTATGTCTCTTTTGATTGATTTCACTTTGAAGTCCACTTTTTTAGAAATTAGGATGGCAATACCAGCTTGTTCCTTGGGGCCACTGGATTGGGGAAAATCTTTTCCCAACCCTTTATTCTTAGCCTGTGTCTGTCTTTGAAGTTAAAGTGTGCTTCTTGTATGCAACAGAAGGTTGGCTTCTGTTTCTGTATCCATCATGTTAGGCTTTGTCATTTTATTAGTGAATTGAGTCCATTGATATTAAGGGATATTAATGACCACTGATTGTTATTTCCTGTTATTTTTCATGGTAGCTTTGAATATTTCCTTTTTTGGGCTTCTCTTCTGTGGGATCATAGACTGTTTGTGGTTTCATGGATGTATCTGGGATCCTTAGGCTGAAATTTTCTCTCTAGTGCTTTCTGTCGGGCCAGAATTGTTTAAATCTGATTTTGTAGTGAAATATCTTGCTTATTCAATCTATGGTGATTGATAGTTTTGCTGGGTATGGTAGTCTGTGTTGGCAACCATGCTGTTTTAGTGTCTTTATAACTTCTGACTAGGATCTTCTTGCTTTCATTGTTTTCATTGCATATTCTGTAGTGATTCTGAAGGGTTTGTCTTTAGAGGTAAGTTGGTCCTTTTCTTTTGCAGCTTTTAAAATCTTTTATTTTTCTGTATGTTTTGTGACTTGATTATTATGTGGTGACCAATCATTTTTTGGGGTCTAATCTATTTGGTGTTCTGTATGCTTCTTTTATCTTTTTACATATTTTCTTCTTTAAGTTAGGAAAGTTATCTTCTATGATTTTATTGTATATATTACCTGTGCCTTTGAGCTGGTATTCTTCTCCTTCTTCTATTTCTATTATTCTGAAGTTTGGTCTTTTCATGGTATCCCAAATTTCCTGGGCGTTTTGTGTTATGGTTGTTTTGATTTTTGTGTTTTCTTTGGCTGATGTATCTATTTCCCTTATTGATTCTTCCACTCCAGAGATTTCCCCATCTCTTGGATTCTTTTGGTTATGCTTGTATCTATAGTTTCAGTTTTTTTCCTTCATATTTTCTATTTCCACCTTTGTCTCATTTTGTCCCTTCTTTATTGCTTCTATTTCAATTTTTAGTTACTGAAATGTTTCTTTCATTTGTTGTTTTTTTTTTCTTGGTTTTCATTCAAGGATTTGTTCATCTTTTCCATTTTTGTTTTTATTTTCTTCTATTTCTTTAAGGAAATTTTTCATACCCTCTTTTAAGGCTTTTATATTCTTTATAAAGGTGTTTTTGGTATTGTTTCCTTCTGTTCCCTCTTTATTGCTATGCTCAGGTCTTGTAGTTGTAGATCCATCAATTTCTTCTGGTGTTGCCTTGTTGTTCTTTATATTGTTATATGTATTCTTGTACTGGTGTCTGCCCTTTGCTTCAATGGTTCACTCTTAGTAAGCTCCTAGTCAGTTGTGTGTAGAGGGGTTGTATGTCTCCTGTCTGCCCTGAACACGGGGTCTACATGATCTCTGGCTCTGCTCTGGACTTGGATCTGCGGTTCAAAGTTGCCCATCTGTCTATAATGATGAAACTCTCCCTGGAGGCGTGGCCCTGCCATGGGATGTCCCTCCTACTATGTCTCTGTAGGGAATCACTGGGAAAGGATCTTTCTAGATTTATCCTGGAGCTGTGGGTATGTCCCCTGCCAAGGAGAGGAATGAGCAGCCCAGGAGTTTGAATCAACTCACAGCTGATTCTGCTCTGGATACAGGTCTGTGGTTCTAAGGAGTCTGTCTTGTATATCTATTCTCCCTAGACAAGCAGGTTGATTCTGATGGGTGCTGCTCTGTCGGCACCAGTCAAAAATATTTACCTTTTTACACAGTCCACAGCTCTACCTTGACAATCTACTTGGGAATAGAAGGGATGACCATTTCCCTTTAATCCACATAATCTCAGGTTTGATACTCCTACAGAGGCACTGCTGGGCCTGTCTCCAATATTAATTTCTTGTGGTTTTTAAAATAATCACCTAAAAGTTCACCCATGCAGAATTTAATTTAGATTGAGTTTTGATTAGCTTCATCAGACCATCTGTTCATTGTTTTCCTGGGAGCGTATCTCATAGGGATGTTACCATAGCTATCTTTCACTCAAAATATTTTTAGACATTGGAAAATAGTTTAAGCATTTAATTAAAATTAGCAAGTTTTTGGACCAGGGAGATGTTTCAATAGGTTAAGGAACTTACTACCAAATCTGATGACCAGATGACCAGTGTTCTAACCTTAAGATCCAAATGGTGGAAAGAGAGAACCAACACCTACAAGGTATTCTTTGACTTCCATATGTGAGTCCTGGCACCTTTGCATATACAAAACACATGTATTCACACACACATGTACACACACATACACACCAATGGCTAAATATAATATAATATTTTAAATAAGAAAAATGTCTTAAAAGGCATATATATAGGGATTATACCCAGGTCCTTTAAGTGTAAGACAAACATTCTATCACTGAGATGCACCTCCAAAATACCATTTTGTATGTAATATTTTATCATAAATAAATCTTACAATAAGAGGTCAATTGTTCCTGTCTTCTTTCTGACTCACTTTTAACATACAGCCCAAAGAACATATAATATTGCATATTAAGTATGTACTGTGATATTATACACACATGTGTATATCCTTCCAGGGCTGTAGTATAGTTGATAAATGTAATTACTTTATTTTGCATCTACTTTATATAATTCTGAATCAATAAGTGAAGGTTTTCCTCATAAAATAAGAAAAATATCATCTGAGTAGGTTAAATAATGTGTTATTTTGATATTGGTTGTCACTGGCTCTGAGACACTATTCCCTTGTCACATCTGCTGTCACAAGGAAACCTGAATTCCATCCTTTAGTTTTAACTTAACCAAGTAGAATAAGAAAGTGTTCTATTTACTGGAAAATTACTTATTAAATTTAAAATTATAATGATCATTTGTTAAAATTATTTGTACAAATTTTGAGTTATTCTTTTACATCTGTCCCTCATTCATCTATTATACCCCTCCGCCCCCCTTGTCTCTTTGTCTCAGTGTTTTGAGACAAGAATTTAAGTAGCCTGGACTACATTTGCACTATTGTTACTCTGCATGAGTGTGCAACTGCAGAGATTTTGTTTTCTGTGTTGCTGTTAAGTTCTTTGTTTTGTATGCATGCTGTTGGCTTTCGTTTATTTTAAAATTAATTTTTTCCTTTGTGTGGGCATTGTGCACAGTGAATCTATAAAGCTGAATTTTCTTAAAAGTTTAAACTTGTTAGTCTTCATACAAGATCCTATTTCAGATCCTTCCTCTCTTTAGCCTAGTGCC
Source organism: Sigmodon hispidus (assembly GCA_004025045.1). Lineage (NCBI taxonomy): Eukaryota > Metazoa > Chordata > Mammalia > Rodentia > Cricetidae > Sigmodon > Sigmodon hispidus. The sequence goes on from PVIH01001533.1 coordinate 48,055, forward strand.
CACATTGAAGATCACAAGAGTCCAACCTTTCACTTCTCAGCAGACAGAGCTGAGCATGGGTTGTCTATGGCATGTGAATTATTTGTGAGAACTTTGGCTTATTTCTTAAATCCCCATGTGTATCCATAGGCTTTAAGCAATATCATACCTATTGTGAAGATAATAGTCTAGTTATATGGGCATAAACACTTCTCTCTAACTCTGGAACTGAGAGGAAACTGAGCATGTAAGGGGGACATCTCAGTCTGACCTTGAAAGGCCTGTGGTTTTTGGCTTGTTCCACCAACACATAAAGTTGAATGTTCTTGTGACTTGAAGCTAGATGTTATCTGCATGCTCACATGTGTTCCTGTCCTGCCTTCATTCTATCTCCTCCTGCCTGTTTACTTCTCACCTATACATTTTTTGGAGAGGACTCTATGACTTGCCTAAGAATGAAAAATAAATATTTGTTGTGGAATATTTGTTTGTACTGTGTAAAGATATGCCACTGTAATTGGTTTAAAAAAGAGTTGAATGGCCAATAGCTAGGCAGGAGAGAATAAGTGGGATTTCCAGAGAGAGAGAGAGAGAGAGAGAGAGAGAGAGAGAGAGAGAGAGAGAATTCTGAGAAGAGAAGTAGAAGGATGCTGTGAGGTGTGGAGCAAGTCAGACATACAGTACAGAGGAGAGGTAGCCGAGCCACACTCTAAAACATAGATTAATAAAAATAGGTTAATTAAACTATAAGAGCTAGTTGGAAAAGGGCCGAAGCTAAAGACTAAATGTTCATAATTAATATTAAGTCTCTGTGTCATTACTTGGGAGTTGGCTGTCTCGCAAAGCAAAGTCCAATTACATTTGAGAAATCTTGCTACAATTATTCAGTTCCTAAGCTTGGAGATATGCAGTACATCTGTGGCTTGTTTATAATAGCTGAGAGATGGCCAAAGATATACCTTTGATGGTTTATGCGCAGTTGACATTTACTTACTCAGAAAGAACATAACTAGAAAATGGTGAGAAAAACGCTTGTGGATGGTCCTCTTAAAATGAACAAGAAATGCAGATATTGGTGCTCTCTAAATTAAGTGCTGTCCAGGAAGCAGACCTAGCTGGAGATGCCTGGAGAGAATGAATGGGGCTGGTAAGATGCATCTCATACCTTATCTCCCTTTCTGACTTTAGAGATTTATGAACAATGAAGCTATGGAATCAAGACTAGCACTTATACATAGATTTGGAAACAATTATTTTGGCACAATTTAGTGTAGTCAAAAGTTTCTGGCCCAAACTAGCCCTGAGATCTGGACCCACACATATAGAGGCTTATATTAATTACAAATTGTTTGGCCTATGATTCAGGCTCATTACTGACTAGCTTTTACAAGTTAACTCAACCCATTTTCATTAATCCATGTATTGCCATGTGGCTCTGTGGCTTTACCTGTGTCTCATTATATCTTACTTTCTTGGGCAACAGCTTTCAGCTTGTCTTGACTATGCCCTTCTACATCTTTATCTCTGCTTTAATTTCCCACCTGTCTTTAAGCTGCCATAAGCCAAAACAGATTTTCCATTAACAAATGGTAATAAAGTATATTCACAGCATACAGAAAGATATCCCACATTAATTACAGCCACATAAAGCACCTTCATTGTTGGAACCACTTGTCAGAAATAGAGGTCTGTAGTGAGACTATGCTGTTAATGTTATAAATATTTGTTCTGCCTATGAGTTTAATAAAAGCTGATTGGCCAAAGGCAGACAGGGAGTGTGGGTGGGGCTGCCAGGCTAAGAAAACTCAGGAACATCTCAGAGCAGACACAGATGCCATAGAGTCACCAGAACTGCCAGGAGATGCAGAGGAAATGCTACTGAGAAAAAGGTACTGAGCCACATGGTTGAACAAGATGGGATGAGTTCAGATGAATGAGTTAGCAAGTTATATGCCTGGACCCTAGGTCGATCAGTATTAAAATAATATAAGCCTGTGTGTGATTATTTGAGGCTAAGTGGGGCTGAGTGTGGGTCAGAACCTTGGGGCCAGGGCAGAAAATCCAGGCCAGAAACATTACAATAGAGGTCCAACAATCTCAGATTATATTTGGTGACATTTTAGCACTCTTCTGATACAAAGGAGTGTTGACCATAGATATGCCATTCCTTTGAAAATGCCTCTGCCAGGGCTGGAGAGATGGCTCAGCGGTAATTTTGGGGTATTCTTCATTCCAGAGGACTTGGGTTCGATTCCCAGCACCCACATGGCAGCTAACAACTGTCTGTAGTTCCAGTTCCAGGCAAACACCAAGGCAAATAAATAAATAAATAATAAATAAAGTTTTTTTTTTCTAAAAAAAAAGAAAATGCCTCTGCCAAAATTATTAATCATGGCTTTCTAAAATATCTTGTTTATCATCATGGTATTCTGAAGAACAATAATTGAAATCTGAAAAGAAATTATTTTAGAGTAAACCTATTTAAAAAGTGGACTCATATTCTTTTAGCTTCTTCATCATTGAAAGCATTTGTACTTGTTGAATGACCATTTGAGCAAATGTGGCATTCAAGTATACAGAAATGCCTTGTGTTGTTGAGATAATATCATTCAAATGCATTATCTTTAGACTGAGTAGCTAGTGTATGGAGTCTGAGTACCCAAGTCTATAACCACATTTCTGAAATCATAAAGCTCAATGATACTTTGACAGCCAATCTTAAAGAATTTATAGCAGAAAGCTTTACTTCCCACACTTAGACCTTCAGCTATGTGTAGCAAGAAATTTCTGATATGTCCAGCCCAAGGTCCAAATGAGTTTCTCCTGCCTACGGCTTGGTCTAGCTCAAGGTTCAGAACCATAGACCCACTTGGTCCCAAATAATTACACAAAAGCTTATATTAAGTATCTGCTGTTTGGTCTATGGCTCAGAATTTTTGCTAGGTAGCTCTTGCATCTTAACTCAACCTATTTCTATTAATCTGTCTTGTCACATGGCCTGTGGCTTACTTGTACTCCATCACATATTGCTTTTTGGGCAGCTGGATTGCATCTCTCTTGACTCTGCCCAAGATGCCATGTATCTATGCTTGGATTTCCCATCTGCTTCTAAGCTTCTATGCCATAGGCAAAACAATTCCTTTATTATCCAATGGTATTCACAGCATACAAAAAGACATCCCACATTACTTCTCCTTTTCTGTCTATTCAAAAAGGAAGGTTTGAATTTTAAACATTATATGTAACACAACAACTACTAGGCAAGAATTAAAGTCAAAATTTCTAGTCTATTTTTATTTAGCAAAATTAAAAAATATTCTATTATCAACCTTATTATTGTAAGTTCAAAATTTCACATGTATTTTATAACTAAAGAAAATTATATCTAATCTTCACCTACATCAAAGACACAGAAAGATATAATATTACCTGCATAAACAGAAAGTGCAAGCAACTTCCAAACTCTAGAAATGACAGAGATGGTATCTGGCAGCCTTGATAGTCACCCAAAGTTCCTTTGTAATTTTGGGGTATTCTTCATCCTACAGGCCTAGAGTTTCTGGCAGACATTTTTGTAACAGGAAATTTGAAGGACTATTCTATTTCTTTTGGAATATTTTGTAAGTAACTTCTCACTATGTCCTGCAGAATTTCTGGCACTTTTCTCTGTAAAGCAGAAATTTGAAGGACCACCTTGACTTGTTTTCCAAAGTGCAGAGGTCATTTTCCTATGGGTCCTGCATGTCTAGTTTATACAGCATACTGTCAGGTAGTTGACACAAGAACAGTCTCTTGTCCAATGACTAACATTTGCTGCAAAGAAAGTAAACACCATATGGAGTTTCTTTGCTGCCCATAATCCTCTTAAGTAGATCCATGCTGCCAGGAGAAGACATGTCTCACTGTCCAGAAAAGTCTAAGTTCTTAAAATATTTTAAATGCCATATTTTGTAGGTCCTTGAAGTATTTGAAGGTTACCTATATAATTGAACTATACCTTGTATACCTAAAAGCAAAACAAAACAAAACAAAAAACCCTAACTAACGTGACTATAGGTTTAGTTATCATAGATGACTATAAATCTGCATTTCTTAATTATACATTACAATTTAAAATGTGTTACATAGGCATACTACTTTAAACAAGAGTAAAAAAATATGCATCCAGTATAACAAAATTGACCTTAAATTTATACAAATACACCAATATCCATATCAATGTAAAATATTTTGTGATTAACAGCCAATTTTGGTATTAAAGTAGATACAATAATCTCTCTTTAAATCATTTCCATATCACATTTCCCTTTTTTCCTTAGAAAAAGATTGACTATGACCATTAAATATTTATAATAAAAACAAATATTTATAAATAATATTTTGGGAATATGGGGGTAGCTTTTCATAAACTACTTCCTGCTGTTAGGGTCATTGGCAATCTTATGAGAATTCTGAGGTTGGATCATGTTAGTCAACAGCCTTGAAGCTGATGTGGCCATTTTTTGCCATCAGAGATTTTTTTTCCAAGGAGTCTTCCATGATTCATCTGTATTAACCTGTAAGCAATTCACAGGTTTTTATCATTTGTGGAAACAAAAGCATAGCATCTATTCCAAAGTAACAAATCTTTAGATCCATTTGTCAAAGTCAAGGTACCTTTGGTTATAGTTAAACTCAGGTATTTGATGCTACTTGCAACTATCAGATCTGTTTGACAAAATTTTAAATCTCTGAAGAAAAGAATTGAAGAGGATATCACAAAATGGAAAGATCTCTCATGTTCCTGAATAGGTAGGATAAACATAGTGAAAATAGTGATCTTACCAAAAGCAATCTACAGATTCAATGCACTTCCCATCAAAATCCCAACACAAATTTTTACAGACCTTAAAAGAACAATAGTCAATTTTATTTGGAATAAGGGGAAAGCCAGGATTGCCAAAACAATTTTGCTCAACAAAAGAACCTCAGGAGGCATCACCATCCCCTACTTCAAATTATAATATAGAGCCACAGTAGTACAAATAGTTTGGTACTGGCATAAAAACAGACTTGTGGATCAATGAAATCGAATTGAAGACCCAGACATTAACCCACACACCTATGAACACTTGATTTTTGACAAAGAGGCCAAAATTATTCAATGGAAGAAATACAGTATCTTCAACAAATCCAAGTGGATCAAAGACCTCAACATAAACCCAGTTACACTGAACTTGATAGAAAAGAAAGTAGGAATGTCCTCCAACACATTGATACAGGTGACTACTTTCTAAATATAAAACCACAGACACTAAGAACAACAATCAATAAGTGGGACCTCCTGAAATTGAGAAACTTCTGTAAGGTCAATAAGACAAAACAATAGCCTACAGAATGGGAAAAGATTTTTATTAATCCTACAAGTGACAGAGAACTGATCTCTAAAATATATAGAGAACTAAAGCAACTAGAGCCCAATCCCTTAAAAACCCAATTAAAAATGGGGTTCAGAATTAAAAAGGGAATTCTCTGCAGAAGAATTAAAAATGGCTGAAAGGCACATGAAAAAGTACTCAACATCTTTAGACATCAGAGAAATGCAAATAAAAACAACTTTGAGATACCACCTTACACCTGTCAGAATGGCTAAGATTAAAAACATAGATGGCAGACTATGCTGGATAGGATGCAGAGCAAGGGGAACACTCCTCCATTGTTGGTGGGAGTGTAAGCTGGTTCAGCCACTTTGGAATGCAGAATGGCAGCTTCTCAGAAAACTGGGAATCAGTCTCCCTAAGGATTCAGCAATACCACTCTTACACATATACCCTAAAAATACACATTCATACTCCAAAAGCATTAGCCCATCTATGTTCATAGCAGCATTATTCATAATAGCAAGAACCTGGAAACAGCCTAGAAGCCCCTCAACTGAGGAATGGATTAACAAACTGTGGTACATCTACACAATGGAGCACTACTCAGCAGTAAGAATAAAATGATATCCTAAAATTTTCAGGCAAATGGATGGATATGGAGAATATTCTCCTGAGCGAGGTTTTACAATCCCAGAAAGATAAGCAGGGGGTGTACTCACTTATTAGTGGGCTCTAAAAAAAGTAAAAAGAGAGAGATGTCATTGTACACAAGAACTCAAGGCTAGAATTTAGCTAAATGACACAATGACTCACTTATATATTGATGACCTCTGGGTGGGTAAGAAAAGACTTGTTTTATTTAAGGGTGTGGCCACAGGGAGTTTAATTATGCTACAGTAAGTAAATGAGCAGCATGAATGGGCAGATTTGTAAATGGGGACATCTTAAGAGTGGTCATGATTCTGAGAGGTCTGATATCTGAGTTTGATGGGGTGCATGATATAAAAATACCAAATAATAAGTAAATATATAAAAAAGAAAAAAGACATACTATGATTAATATCAGGGTTTCACTGTAACTTTTAAAGGCTTTGTTTATTTTTTAAGTTTTATGGAATTATAGAATATGTATTTGTCTTAGTTTTTTAAGTTATAGTAGAATTCTTTGGTTAATTTCATATTTTCTTGTGTTTGTTTCTGTTATTGCTGTTTTTATTTTTAGTATGGAGTATTTTATTAGTATTTCAAGTATTTCAAGATTACAAAGTATGCATTTATTAAAATCATTTATTGAATTTAGGTTTAATCTTACTACCTAAAAACTCACCAGTTTTTTCATAATCTTCAGTTTATCAAAACAAATTTATAATGTATGTCCTTAGGATTTTCTGGAATTTCATTCATATCTGTTATAATGTCTGCCTTTCAATTTCTAGTTTTACTGAAGTAGGTTTTCCCTTTTTTGTTTAATTTGGTTAAGAAATTGCCAATTGTGTTTATACTTAAAAAATAAAAAATAAATTTAAAAAAGATACCTTTAAAATATATATGTTCATTTAACTTAGAAGCCTTTACATTTAAATGTCTTTCCGCATATTTTTATTTTTATGTGGCTTATTGTATTTTTATTACTCTATTTCTCTTTTTAAAATTTTTTTTTACCCAGCCTCTATACTCTTTTTTACATACAATGTAACTAATTTAGATGTTTCCTTCATCTGAATCTGTTTTATTGTGTATCCTTAATTATTTTCTAACCAGGATTGCTTCTAAAATGTTAAACTGTAAAGCATTGCTTTGATTGCTGGCTCTGCCCTGCTCTGCTTTTTCAACATGGTGAAGTTACCAAAGTCAAACTTATCTTTCCAAGAAAGCATTATTAAATATTGTGGATCTATGTTTTTAAACTCACAGTTGTGCTCCCAAATTTGAAAACAGCCACTGGGAGAAGACTCTCTGTACCACAGCCCTTGAGAGAGATTGTGTAAATCAGTCATGAAGATCAGCTTATGGTGGCTGCATCTCCCAGGTTGCTGCTCAGAGATGTTGTTCTGAGACTAGTTATCCAGGTGTGGCTCCCTGTATGTGCCTTTAGAATTTTTCAAAAGCTTTCTCAGGTTTATGTGTATCAATGCCCCATGTTGTTGGAACGCCACTTGCATGAAATTTCTGGCCAAGCCTAGCCTCACAGTCCAAATAAGTCTTTCCTGCCCTTGGCCTGGCATAGCCTGAGGTTTGGACCTGCAGCCCTGCTTGGTCCCAAATAATCACACAGTCTTATATTAATCACATGCTTTTCGGCCTATGGCTCTGGCTTATTGCTAGCTAGCTTTTGCATCTTAACCCATTTCTATTATTCTGTCTTACCACATGGCTCTTGGCTTACTTGTACTCCATTACATATTGCTTCTTGGAGAGCTGGATTGCATTTCTCATGACTTTCCTTTCCTTTCCCTGTATCTATGCTTAGATTTCCTTCCTGCTTCTAACTTGCTCTGCCATATGCCATAACAATTCTTTCATTATCCAATGGTATTCACAGCATATAGCAAAACATCCCACATCAGCTGTATGTGTTACAGATCAAGGAAGAGTATATATATATATATATATATATATATATATATATATATATATATATATTATGGGATAAACACTGGTCTCATTGAATTAGAAGAGCTGAGTACCACCATGCTAGCCTATGTTTATCATGCCATGGAAATATTAGTCATGGAGAAAGTCACTTCACAGATGAGCTGATTCTGACTTCCAAGGAGGAAGTGGGTTGCCAATGCCCTGATTTCCTTCCTGGTAATCAAGAATAATATAAGTAGAAGGTTGAGGCTGCTCTGAAGACCTGGCAGTGTGATAAATGTAAAAAAAAATAAAACAATGTGATAATGATCATCAGTAGCAAAACATCTTCAGGAGTAAAACACAGCTACCAACCAAGAAACTATGAATGGGTAAAGTGTTTTAAATAGTAGTTATGGTTATGTGAGTTCTTATGAAAGCCTACCTTTAGTAGTGATACTCTCTTTGATGTAAATTTACTTGTGTGAAAGCATAAATTACCCAGACAGGTTTTTTTTTTTTAATCTTTCTTATCCCTTCACTACCTAAATAAAATATGTTAAAAGAGATTATTTTATATCACAATAATTTAAGCTCTCCATGTACATATTTTACAAGTGGAGTATGAGCAAGATGTCAAATGAGACCCAGTGAAAAATGGATGGGTGGATCTTAATGTACAGGTAGACTTCTATGTAGGAAACTTTGTTGTGGCCTACACTCACATTTTGTCTTTGTTATAAATCCAAGAATCACAGAGTTTTAGTAGAAATAGTTTAGATAGTATCTAAATATTTCTGATTAGATCTTATAAAAATGCAAGGCTGACAGACCAAAGCTATGTGATATGAATTAGAACTAGCCAAAAAAGGAACTTGACATCTCATCTTCAGTGTGAAAGCAACATACTTGTCACTTTTGTCCAAACATTGCTCATGACTGTAACTGAGGTGAGTCCAAAGGCTTCAGTGTGGCTTTCCCTTACCACTGAAAATTTTATCTGCTTGCTCTGACCTTACCAACCACTACATTAAAAGTCATAATAAGTGATTGTGTTAGCATCCTACCATGCCGAGCTCCTCTTGGATCCCCGACTTGGTCATACTGGAAAACCCTTCTAGTGTTTCAAAGAGTATATCATGTGATCTTTCAGGCATTCCAAATCCCCTTATAATAGTTTCAAAATATTTTCTGTGACCTTCCAGTGTTAAGAAAAATCATTTGATGAAGTGTTATAATTATTTGTGCACTATCCTATCTTCCCACAGGTCCTTCAAATCTTTAAGGAGGAATAATGAATCAGAAGCTTGCATGGCTGAGGCTCAATTTTCAGTATGAATCATCTCATTATCAATGTCAGGGTTACTATTTTGTAAACATTATAGACAGCCTCTGACTATTGTTAAATAAATTCATTCACACACATGTTCATATATGTGTGTACATATATATATGTACACACATATATGTGCATGCATGTGTTCATGGGGAGGAACTTAGATGTATTATCTAGCAATGTGCTAAAATTGGCCCACATTCCTTGAGGATTAAACATGACAGAATGGGCACAGCTCTCATTAGAATTGAATACAATGCCCTGTATAATAAGTCCTCCTGGGCTATTCATTAATTCTTTTAAACACAGGCATAAGAATACACATCATGTTATAAAGGCACTTTGTAACTGAAGATGTCTTCTGTTTATTTGACACTTCTCCATGATCAATGCCACTAAACATTGTTTGGAAGCTTGCCCTCTCACTTTCTTTCACTTGAAGATATTGTGATAACTAGAAATTAGCTTCCAAAGTTAGAAGCTAGCCTAAAACTTTGAACTAATTATCTAAGGATCAGCTTTATCTTTGGGAAAATGTTACTTTTCGAGAGCCATTTTAGGGGAAATTTAGAAGCAAAGTAAGAAATATGAAAGTACTTTTGAAGGTTTTTATAATATATATCTAGTTCACTTCAAATGAATATTTTTATTAGATTTTTTAAAGAGCTCAATCATTTCCATTTTAATGCCAAATCCTATCAATTTGATAAGTTGGAGGCCTCATGTTCTATCAAAGCTGAAAGATCTGCTTGAGAATACAATTTTTTCAATAGATAAAGTTTAATTTTTCTGTGTTTTTAATTGGTTCATTTCATAATACTAAGACTTCAATTTTGTCTGAATATTTTTTTTTATTTTTAAAAATAGAGTCACATTTTTATTGATCCTGTGACCCAAAAGACCTGCTCAAATCATCCTTTAAAAAAATGAAATAATTCTGTGTGTTTGTTTTTCAATTAAAATCATATTCTTTCTCATAGCAAATAGCAAAGACTCCTTAAAAACACATTTTCAAATCCTTTATAAAGTTCTGTGTCAAAGATTTTTCAAGGTGCTTATGAGGCTTCTGTGGAAGCTGGTTGATGGGCAATTGCTTTGAAGAAAAATTATAGTTGGGTTGGTTTCAGGCCTTAAAATTAATTCCCAAATGAACAGCCTTTTGTAGGTCTTTTTAAAAATGGTTCTAAAGCACACTGAAAAATGGTCTTGGAATGCTGAGGTATATTAAGTAACTCTCCAGATCATATGATCATGTGTAGAGCTCAGAGGATTTCCCTAGACCCAGCTGAACTTACTTCACTGTAAAATGAAGTATGGATTACAGTGAGATTTCTTTCCTCAAGTCACTATGAGGCTAATGTTCTTTGTACATAAATAAATTAATTTCCGAGATCATTCTCTCAAGATTCTGAATTCCCATGAATCACCCAGCATTGCTGATAGTTTGCTGTGTCTTTTGGCATGTGTACTCCAAGCAGTTCCTTTTCCTCACTTGCTCCTGTGGTGTGGAGCTTCGGAATTCTTCTTCAACATCAAGGATGCTTAAACATCCTTGTTCTGGCACAGAAGTCCTGAAGAGAAAGCAACATGCCCCATATCAGCAAGATCCTCAGTCCAGTGCTTCCCCTGTCCTTCCTGACTTTTACCTTTATTTGGTTGGCTTGTCACTGGTTTAGGAGATGGTATTTTCTTCTCAGTAACTGTAATAGAATTTACTTTTAGAATTTGATATTATGGTACAACCAGATTCTTTCTTAGACGAGGTCTTGGTTGTTTGTCTCAAACACTCATTTTTGATACTCTGGTTTTAACTTTTCACAAAGAAGAGTATTTCATAAAGTTCTTATAATGTTCCTTTTGCTGAAAAATTGATCTCAGTTTTATAAAACGTACTATCAGAGAAAAAGCACAAGCAGCCTGCAGAGACTCTGACAGACCCTACTCAACATTGAACAATTTCTTCTTTCATTTCTTCCTCTTCCTCATGCCTGTTGGTTGAAGAAATGCTTTTTGTTTGATTCGATCTGCCCTGTACTTCATGAGAGCACGTCAGACCTATTTAGAATGTATCTAGAGATAAAGGCATCAACTTAAAGCATCTGTATGTCAATTCAAATACAGACTCTTATGTGCTATTCTTTGGGAGTTCTGCTGTTTTCTCATAACAATCACAGAAATAAATAACAGATGAGTTATTCTTTTTCTACCTGAAGTTTTCAAATGATAATTTTGCAAAAATGTGTGACACACATTTTGTACATCATCAATACTGTTCTTGCTGTGCTTAAGTTTACTTATGCAGACAAGTGTACCCCAAAATGTAGTTGCTTGAATTTCTCACTTAAAGGTGGTGATCATCAGCTTCATTAATGTAAGTCATCTTGTGAGACAGAAGCTCCTGAGTCTAGGAAGCAGTAGGAGAGAATGCACAAGACATGGAAGAAGTCTTCAGATGCATAGAAATTGCATGTCAGGTTCAATCCTGAGTTATTCTTGTGAAAATAATTTATACTCATTGCAAAGTGCTGTTACCCAATTTAAAGTAAATGCATGTAGAATCCTTGAAGTCTGACATCTGACATCGTGATAGGCTCAGCGAAGAGTAAATGTCATTGATGAATTTTTTAAAATATAGTATGGGAACCTGACTGCCAGGACATAAATATATATAGCAAATAAAATAATGCCTAGACATTCTTTGTGGAATACTATACTCAGACAGTGAGAGCCACAAACAGTCCCACAGAGACAGATGGAAAGATACACACACCCCACACTCCCCGTTTTCTTTGTCGTCACTTTGTTTTTGTGTTTCAAATGTTGAGCTAATCCATCTGATTTGTATTTTGACAGTGTAAACATAGTTTTTTATACTTTCTGTATCCAACTACCCATTCAAAAATTTAGATATAAATAATAGAATTTATAACTATATTTTAAAATTTCTTAAGGAAACTAAAATATTCATAAGTCTATATTCTTTGTTATCTATAAAAATGTTATCTATCAGGTAGGAGTGCTTTAAGATGTTTGAAATAAAATTGTTAACAGAATAGTTTTCAAAATTTATTTGGTATATGATCTTAAATTCTTATAAGTTCTCTTTATCTCTATGGATTCTGGGTTTTGTGGTAGGACTGTTCTCTGTGTCATCCTATAAATAAAGAAATTTTTTTGGCCTGTGTCGGGTGCCATAGAAGTGGGTGGAGGAATCAGACTAGATACAGGTAGAAGGAGAGTACAGTCAGACAGACTCCATCTAGCCACCAGAAAAGCAGCCCAGGTGAGCTAGGGGCCATTGGGCCATGTGGCAGGTAGATTCATGGAAATTGGTTAACTTAAGATGAAAGAACTAGCTAGTAATGTGCTGAGAAATAAGCCAAATAGTATGAAATTAATATAAGCATCAGAATCATTCTTTGGAGGGGCTAAAAGCCAGGGCAGGCAGGTCAGACCTCTGGCCCAAACTGGGCCTAAAGTCATTTACAATAGTTGATGTCCTAATGGGGGGCCCAAACACCTGCATAAATCCTGTGAAAGTTAAAAGGTCTAAACAAGCGTTCTATAGCACAGAAACAGAACCAAAAGTGGCTTTTGAATTATATATCTGAATTGTGTCTTGTTATAGAGATGCTGCTGTGTTCTGGTTTGAATTTAAAAATGGCAGGTCTGTGGCAGGTAGCTTAAACCCTTACATCTCACAGAAGACTTGGTATAAACAACAAACTGCATGTGACTGATTTAAGGTTTCAGCTTATATTGAACAGAAAGGGAACAAAATCAAAAATATTTTTTTGGTAGCTGCATTTTCTTGGGTCTGCTCTGTTTGCTGGCAGCAAGCAGAGGCATAGTGGGTACCTTTGCCATATTAAAAAACCGCCAAAATGGGCAAAGTCAGCAATCAAAGTGATACTAACATTTTAAAAGGTCTTCTGGTTAGAAAATGATTAAGGATTCTCACTAAAACAGATTTAGACTCACAAAACCTCTAAATGAGTTTCATTGTGTGTAAAACATACATAGGCTTCAGAGAGAAAAGACACAGGGTAGAGGAAGTCCCTAAAAAAGAGAGATAGAGCATAGAAATATAATAAGTTGCATAGAGATGGAACAAAGAGTCTGGATTATGGTTACTATTGTGTTTTCTTTTAATTTTTAACTTTTAATGAGCTAACTGCAGAAAGATAATTGATTGCAAAGGATGCTAAGCTAAACAAACATACATATTTTAAAGATATCTTGACTTTGAAATTTGGATCCGAGAATATGTTGCTTGGGAAAAGAATTTCTGCCTTTGTTTCCACAGAAGATCAAAACCTATTGATTGTTTCCAGGCAAATATGGTTTTATCTACCAAGGTCACCTGAAAATTCTCTGATAGAAAGATTAGCTTCCAGGATGCCAATTAAGATGATCCATCCAGGCTCAAGACCCTCATAAGATTGCCCCTAAATCCACATAAAGTAGTAAAAGAAAGCTATGCCCAAATTTCCCCAAATTTTGCTTATTAGTGGTTGTTTTCATCATAAATTGTTAATGGTCATAGTCAATCTCTTTCAAAAAAAAGGAGAGGGAGGATATGGTATAGGAATGATTAAAAAAGATAGATGGATTTAGGCTCACTGGTACAAATTTAAGATCAATCTTGTTATGCCGTATGCACTTTTCTACTCTTATTTAAGGTATGATGTTTATGTAGCTCATTTAAAATTGTAATATGTAAAAAATGCAGATTAATAGTCATCTACAATAACCAAACTTATAGTCATGTTAGGTTTTTGTAGGTATGCAAAGATATATTTCAATTAGATAGGTAGTTGTCAAACACCTCAAAGACATGTAGAATATGGCATTTAAAATATTTTAAGAACTTAGACTTTTCTGGGCAGTGAGACAGGTCTGCTCCTGGCAGCACCAATGTCTTTCAAGAGAATGATGGGCATTGAAGAAACTTCATGTGGAATTTACTTTGTGGCAACAGTTAGCCACTGGACAAAAAACTGTTCTTATATTGACTGCTTGACGGTATGCTGTATAAACTGGACATGCAGGTTCCATAGGAAAGTGACCTCTTAAGTTTGGCAGAACAAGCTGAGATGGTCCTTAATGTTCCTGCTTTGCAGAGAAAATTGTAAGATATCCTTCAGGACACAAGGAGAAGCAACTGACACACTGTGCCAGATTTTTTGCATCACTGACAGGTACGCCAGAGACTCTGGGCCTATAGGCAAAGATGAAGCCCAACATTACAAAGAAACTTTGGGTGACAGTCCAAGCAGACAGGTATCTACTCTGTCATTTCTAGAGTTTTCTAGTTGCTTGCATTTCCTGTTTATTTGAAAAATATTATATCCTTCTGTGGTCCCTGATGTGGTTGAAGATTTAATAATTATAGGTTTAGTTTTTCTTAGTTATTTTAAAAGGTATATTAGATATGAAACTTTAGACTCACAAGGATAAGGTAGATAGTAGAATATTTTCTTTATTTTTGTTAATGTAGTAGACTAAATATTGTAGCTGTAATTTTTGCTTGGTAGCTGTTCTGTTGTATGTAATTTTGCTGTATTGAAGTTGAAAACTTTCTTTTTGATTAGACAGAAAAGAGGAAGTGTGGTGGGACTCTTCTCTGTATCATCCTGTAAATAAAGAAACTGTGTTGGCCTGTGTTGGGTGGCATAGAATTGGGTGGAGAAATCAGAGCAGAGACAGGTAGAAGGAGGGTGGAGTCAGTCAGTCTCCATCCAGCCACCAAAAAAGCAGCATGTAGGATTCAAGTGAGCTAGGGCCCATTTTACCACGTGGCAGGTAGATTCATGGAAATGGGTTAAATTAAGATGTAAGAGATAGCTAGCAATGTGCCTGAGACATAAGCCAAACACTATGAAATTAATATAAGCATCTGAACTTTTCTTTGGAGGGCTTAAACTGCTGTGGGCAGATTAGACCTCTGACCCAAACAAGGTGAGAAATCTAGTAGAACAGTATGTCATGACTCTAAATTGAGATTCTGCATTTGTTCTTTCCTTCTCTCTTGAAAACTAATGAATATATATATATATATATATATATATATATAACATTAGTCCAGCAATAGACTCCTTAGAATTTGTGCTATGATTGAGATGACAAAATCACTGCTAAAGCCCAAATAATGCAATTGGGAGTAAATATTGTGAAAAACATTCTGCTTCAAAACTCATTGTTCATAATGGCATTTCCCCTCACATTTCTGACACAAGTGAATATTATTGTGGATTGAGATTATTCTTTCAATTAACCTTTACTAAAAGGTTAATAGTGGTTTTATGAATTTTAAAAAATTATGTGCATAAGAAATCACTGGTGTAAAAAAATACCAATTATTATAAAACATAAAGTAAAATCCGAAGTCAAACAGGATGAGGATTTGCAGCACAGCTCTTTCTTCTGAGCTGAGTGTTGTATTCCAGAGAGATTCTCCTGAAGGCTCAGAAAGCTTAGAGGGAACCTTTTTAATTTCAGTGAGTAAACAACTCACAATTCTCAGGAAGTCCATGGAGTTTACCAGTGCCCTTACAAGACTCTATTCTGCCTCAAAGTTACATGAACAGTCAGGACTGCTGAGAAGGACTTTCTTTAGTTCCAGGCTCTTTAGTCGTTACCTCCATGGGGTGGGCTTCTGGTGATGTGGCTTCCATGCTCCTGTCACCTTCCACCCATACTTGTGTAAGTAATAGAAATGAATTCACTGGTTCACTAGGTTGGACCTGGGTGATTGCCTTACTTTTTTTGTTGTAGACTATCATTTAGCTACATCTCCTTAGGAATAGTCCTATACAACACCACTTTACCCTAAACTCAGACCTTAGTAAATATAATTTTAATTTTATGAAAGAAAGCTAAATTGACTCTTTATGTTTTTTTTGTCCTGAAGTAAGAACAGGACTTCAGCAGGTTATAGTTCTTTAGAAACAGAGGGAATATTTAAATAAATGAACAAATTTACTTGTTTTATAGAATGTCCAGTGACATACAAAAACACACTAGTGCTATAAATAAATTTGCAATGTTGGTATGGATAACATGCAACAACTTATTTCTAGACTGTGGCATAATACTAAACTCTTTTATTTTGAAATTATTTGGTAAGTTATGATTTACTATATGATATATTTTGTTTGTCTGAAAGAGAAAAAAAATAACTGCCTTTTAAGTTGTGATTGCAGAATGCTGAATGAAGGACTTAGTGAATACTGTTCAATGAGCCTGGAAACTCACTGGTTTTCCCAAAGGAAGACCTTCAAACAGGCCCTGAGCTTTACTGCTCTGACTACAGGTGTATTAACCAGGGTACAGCTTTATCACTTCCATATATTCTCTGATTTCTAGCCCCTCTTACTGGCCAGGGTCAGAGCAGACAATAAACCTGATCTTACCTAACTGACTGAGTTGGGATTCACTTTCTTGTCATCATCAATAGGACTGAGAATCAGAGGGAAAGAAAAATGAAACCCTTTTAATAAATCAAATGTGTAAAGTTTATAGCATGGTACATTCACATCAAGTAGTTCAAGGGAAACATCAGTGTAGGAGTCACAGACTATGAAATAAAATAAAATTTCTACAAGGCTTGAAATTTATCTTGGGATTTCATTTTGTTTTAAGCCAGAACAGAATGCTTGGTAAAGAATATTTCTAGACCAAGGTAACCAAATATATGTATCTTTTCCAACAATGAATTCAGAATCTAAATGAGATTGATTGATGACTATAGATTTAAATTTCTGTTTTGTTCATGTGACTTGTGTGTCACTTTCACTCTCGATTCACTGAGTCTTTTTGTTGACTGTCCCATGCTGTCATTTATGACAACTATTTAAGAAAACCCATGGGTCATGTTTTAATGTTATATGATTTTTTTTAAGCAGTGGTAGAATTAATTGAGAATAAAAATATTCCAGGCACTGATGTGAAAGTGAACTTCAAATGTTTACATTTGCATATTCATGATATAAAAATAATGGACATTGCTACTTAAATAACAACAAGCTTTTAGATTAAGGCTATCAGAAAGCTTGTTCTAGGTACAAAATTTGAAAAGTCTGGATTTCAAAGATACATTGATAGTGTCCAAAGAGTGTGGTAGGACTGTTTTCTGTATGTGATGCTGTAAATAAAGTAACTGTTTTGGTCTATGGCGAGAGCACCATAGCAATAGGCAGGAGATCAGAGTAGAGACAGATACAAGGAAGGTGGAGTCAGTCCATCTCCATCCAGCTGCCCAAGCATGTAGGACGCAGGTGAGCTAAGGACCATGGGCCACAGCCATATGGCAAGTAGATTACTAGAAATTTGTTGAATTAAGATGCAAGAGCTAGCTAGTAATGTGCTTCAGACATAGGTTAAACAGTATGAAATTAATATAAGCGTCTGAATCATTTGGGGAGGATAAAACCTGCCGCAGGCAAGGTCCGGACTTCTGGCCCAAATGGGGCCGGAAGTCTTTTACAACAAAAGAGTGCTTAGGAATAAAAAAGAATTCACATGAAATATGAAGAAAAAGAAAGAACAAATATGACTTCACTAATGACATGTCACCAAGAGACGATTTACAGAAGCATGAGTGAAAGTCTCTTAGTTTTAGGCTTTCATGATAATAGTGAAAATTTGAGAATAAGAAAGAGGTTGCATATTGAAGGATGTTGCATGATCTTAGCAAGTTCCCTTGGGGGAGACCGTGATTAGGCCTTGTGTTAAAAACACAGAAACCAGAAACAAGGTTGAAAACAACAAGCTCAATTTTTTTCAGGAAGGGGCAAGCCTTATATTCCCTTCTACCTAACTGAGGGAAGGTCTTCTCTGCTGATATCTGCCTGCATGGTGTGGTCATCTCTCATTGGTACAGGTCATCTGTCAGCAGGACTCTACTTCTGTTGTCCAGGTCCTCAGGCAGATCCATGTTGGCTTTCAGGAAGTATCTTAATTGTATGCTCCTCATACTGGCCCAGACTACTTCAGGCTGGTTAGCCCTCAGACCTGTGGAAGCCCCTAGGGCCTAGTCATCCCACAGTTGCTGTTGGTACAGAAAGCTGAGGTTGTGATTATTTGCATACATGCAATGTTGGTTGTTAACTCTGGGTACCTAGATACATACATCATAACTTAGAAGAGAACTGTCAGAGTACCATCCTCTGGCTGACCACACAAGTATGCATAGTTCACATTCTAAGCAGATCACTGCAGTGGCAGTGATGGTTCTGCTGTGTTCTGCAGAGATGACACACACATCAGCACTTACTGTACCACTGATGTAAGCCTTTTACTTTATTCATCTCTGCCCACATAAGGACACTTGTAGAATTCTAAAAATAGGCTTGATGAAGAATTAAGCTGGTAAATATTTGACTTAAAACCTAATCTGTTTTTCCTTTTGTCTTTCTCAATTTCAATTGTTCTTTACAGGCAAAGCACATTAACTTTATCATCATGATTTTATGCTTCAAATTAAAAACACTTCACTGGTTGACCAAACTTATCATTCGTTAGGAATGTCCACATCTGGTCAGATGGCGAGTCCAGTGTTTGCATTCCCCAAGCCTCACTGCTGAACTGAGCTGATTTCTTGGCCAGTTTATAAATCTGAGCTTTTTATAGCTACTCAATGTACAGGCAGTTTAGCCTATACCTCCCTGAAGCAGTTTCTTTCTTTTTTTTTCCATCTGTTAAGAAGGCATCATTCACAGTACATAAAGCCATAGCATCTGGAAATGAAAATGAGCCTGATCAAATCAGTCAACTAACAGGAATAGACATATTTATATTTTATTTGAGGGAAATTACTCAATAATAAAACAAGATTAGTAAGAAGCATTGTGGGGGCTGTATAGATTTAGTAGTTAGGTGTGATAATGCATTGCTTTTTCAAAGGACCAGGGTTCAAATCCTAGCACTCAGTACCACACAGAACTCTAGTTTTAGGAGTCTGACATTCTTTTCTCTACTTTGAGGCACTTGCAGAAACCTGCACACCATGTTACACAGACATGTATATATACATACATAATGAAAAAATGCAAAAAGCAATGTTTAATAAAAACATGATTAACAAAGCCAACCATATTTAATGAAGCTATTTTAATGATTTTAGTCACATGAATGTTTCTAGAGAAAATCAACATAATGCAAAGTAGCAGTATGACTTTAGAGAGACATGTGGCAAGCATTTGGAGGATAAAGGAAGTAGAGCTGGAATAAGCATCAGCAATATTGTTCCAGATCACTTTGGAGACTTTGACAAGTCTTTATCTTCAGAGAGAAACAGACTGCATGGTGGATTAAGACCTCAGCATGGTCCATATTGGAAGAGGTTGTGAAGGCATTTGTTGACTGTATTCTAGGGAGTCATAAAAGCAATATGCTCACTCACTTGAGTTCCAAAGGCTGTTTTTACATTTGGTGCACATTGTTCTAGGGACCAAGTGCATCTTTCTGAACAAGATAGAAACAAAATAATGTGACTGTCAACACTGTAACAAATATTGATCAATCATAGGTTATGTGACTTTTGATGTAGGCAAAGGGACATGCATGAGGTCAGATGGCCAAAGCAGATCAGCTAGTCAAAGAAAAATCAACATCCATGAGTGAGCATGCCATGTTGCCTGGTTAAAAAGGAGACAAACATGCATATTCCATGACACTCAACATAATTTGGGGAGAAGACTAATTCTTATTAAGGATACAAAGGGAAAAGTACTATGGAGCAAAGGGAACTAGTTTGAAAGTTGAGCATTGAACTTGGATAGAAATGCTGGAACAGTAGAAGAGAGAGTCAGATTCTGTTTGGATCCTTTTTGTACTTCAAAATCTTTGTGCATTTTTTTGTAGTTTTGGGGAAGGCTATTCATACTTATACACACATGCATATATATATATATATGCTGGATAATAACTTTTCAAAGAGGTTTTTAATTTGGTCAAAAGCCAGAAATATTGGACATAGAAAAATCAATCAATGCAAATAATTTTCTCATTATTGTTATGGACCCCATAACTCCATAACTTTTAAGCATCTTGCATGTATCCAACTTATTTAAAATACAAGTGCCATTATATCTAGAAACAAACATAGAACTCAGTATGTGAATGTGAGATAAATTAGAAGGAAAATAATTTACCAATAATAATAATAATTTACCAATTATAATTCATGCTAGGACACTAATACTGAACAATCTGCAATGTCACTAATTTCTATTGTACATATTGGTGGATTTTAACTTGTGTGTAATTTAATATATATTTACATCTATATATACATATTAAGTTAGAAATATACATGATTGAAATATACCATACCTAGATTAATGAATCATTTTGTTGACTATATGAGGCAAGCATATAATCAATTTTTTCTATTTTAAAAGTCAGTAATATTATTTTGACCAGCTACTTACTTGCTATAGTAGAAAATTTATTATAACATAATAATTTTTGTAATATAATACAATAAAAATTTATCACTATAATAGAAAATTAGAGCTTATCATAAAGCCAAATAAAATATTGTATTTTAAACAATTTTTTTTGCTTTTAATTTTTTAAATTTACCATCAAGATTAATTTGGTAGCTTCTTCACTTATAGAAGTATATTCACAATAAATTAATAGAATATATACAATGACTTTTTAAAATATTCTAGAATGGTCATTGGATTAATATAGGCTTATGTAGCCCTAAGACAATTAAAAGGGAGACACAAAATTATTTTGGTGAAAAGGAAATTATACTGATAAAACATGGATTGGGAAGAGATATCAACATCTATTTAAGAAGCTGCAGGCTCAAACAAAGAAACCTGGAGGTTTGTTGTTATTTCAAGTTTCTTTACTAACACACTTGACTTGTATAGGTATCTATCTTTTTCAATAAAGATAACTAAATTAATCTGTAGCTCTCAATCAAAAAAAATAAAGCTGCAGATTCTCTCAGTCTACAAGTTACCTTAGTTGATGTTCATAAATCTTCTTTTAAAAAGTGCTTGATTCAGCCATGAGTTATTCACATTAGATCAAAGATCTGTCCTAAGTTTACCATATTATATGGAAGATGGTAATGCTCATACAATTAATTTTATTTTACCTAGGTTATATTGATAGCAGAAAAAAGAAGTGTTATTCTCCTTTTACATTCTCTTATAGATACAATTTTTGCATAGAGTTAAGACTATCATCTGCTTGTCTATCTATTTATCTACCCATCTATCTGTCTATTTTTATCTATCTATCTACCTATCCATCTATCTACTTACCATCATCAAACTATCAATTATTTATTTGTCAATCACTTACCTAGATTTTCACCACCTATCTTCGAGGACATATTTACAAGTAGGTATAGAGATATCCATTCCATTATTTTTAATTTTCTGGGCTTTAATTTATAGGCACTGGGTAGAGCTTCAATTTTCTGAGTTATCTGGATATAATCCTAGATTAAAAAGTTTGTTGAAATAATCAGTAAACTGACTCTCATCTTTCTTGTGTGTGACTTTCGATTCTGGGGAATGGTTGACTCAAGTTGGTTAGGTGTGAGTATAGCCCACATAGCATAAATAAAATGTTAACTCTATTAGAACACTGAGATTTCCATAGAAAGAATGAACTCTCAATGTTGAGTAATTTATCAGGTCACCCATTGCCTATAGGTCACCAGTTGCCTCTAAATCAATTAAGGGTTTCTTCCACAATTAATTTCTAAAATTCCTGCACTGGCACCAAACTACATCGCTTGGATACCCTCTACTGATAAACTTTGCATATCTACCAAACATATGCAGAATAAAGTGTGTTTCTCTTCTTTTCCCATAAACTTGAAGTCACTGATTAAGAGAAAAAGAGTTAGAAGAACATACATTTGAATGTATGTTCAAATTGTATCTTCCATTTTACAAACTGTCTGGTACATGGTAAGCATGATTGTAGGGCACAATAAAATATGTATTTTCCAAAAATTAACAGTGAGAATCTAGCTCCTTGACACAGTAGACACAGAAATATACTGGTAACTGAAACCAGAGGTCAGGTCCATTTTATCAGGATGCAGAGGGTGGAGATGCACTGTGTTTTAATGCACATGTTCCTCTTTCTGAAGAGTTTTCTTCTGACCAGATGTATAGCATACAGCCATTCTAACCCTCCATCTCCACTGGCACTCCTCGAATGCCCTTCTCAACTCCATATATTTTCTTATAACTATATATTCTATAGTTACAATATAAAATATGTATATGTTCCACATACATGTTAAATAAAATATACTTGTAAAAGAGAAAAATGTCCAGTGGCACTTGGTGATAAATTGAAAAAATGTAATAAAAATGACACTTTCAGTACCTCTAAGTTATGTACAGTTCAGAGTAAGTTTAAAATTCTTTGCAAAATCTACAAATTTCATTTTCTTCCATTTTTCTTTGCTAGGATACAAAATTGTTCTGTCTCTGGAATATAGAGGTTGACTTTTCGGTAATGATTTGACTATGAGGAAGACTCTATATACATCTTACATGTTGTCACATTCTAAGTTTGAGGAGTAAAATTTGACTTTTTTTAAGTTCCAATCTTGAGGCAAAGCATCTCACATTCATTTTGGAAAAGAAAGAAGAAAGTACAGTTAAAATATACAACCTTGTGTTTAATACTGCCCTCATAACAAATGCCTCAATATCCTTAGGACATGAGGAAATAAAAGTTAGAGATGAACACTTAAGAGAAAGCACAATTTGAGTGTTATGAGTAAACATTCTAAATTTTGCATGATAACACTATGTATCTAAACTCTCAATAACTGCATTTCTAGTGTTGCCTATAATGCATGCATGTTAGCACTAATAACCTTGCAAAAGTGACCAGATCAAACAACCAGATGTGAGGTGAGTCACAGGGTTTTTGTGGGCTCTGCTGCTTCCCATGTGTCACAGCACGCTGATTAGATCTCTCCATGTCCTTACAAGAGTCTCCATCCTGGACTCTGTGCAAAGTAGTGACTCCATAGTAGGACTTATTCAGATTTTGTTGTCACAAAAATTGCCAAGACAAAAGAAGGTCTCACAGGAAAGATGTCTTTATGATACTCTGCAGTTTGACACTGTACACATGCGAGGGCAGTAGACTAAGTGGCCACACATGCCCACATATGTTAAATATTAAGGTCAAAGGGAAAACATTAGCAATCAAGCACATATGTCTTCTCAGGACAGCATGGGACCTGGACCAAAGCT
Source organism: Sigmodon hispidus (assembly GCA_004025045.1). Taxonomy (NCBI): domain Eukaryota; kingdom Metazoa; phylum Chordata; class Mammalia; order Rodentia; family Cricetidae; genus Sigmodon; species Sigmodon hispidus. The sequence continues at coordinate 71,562 of PVIH01001533.1, forward strand.
TGGAAAATGTTCCGACTTTCCTTACAATGTTTGTCTCTCCCTCAGTTCCAGACATTGTACTTATGTGCTCCACTCAACAACCAGCAAATATTCATTCCTACACTTGGGAGAACAAAGATGTAAAAATTACAGAATCTGTTTGTCATCACTGATCTCTGTCACTCTCCATAAGGAGGCCACCAGCCTGCAAAGCTCAGCTATCTTTACTGACATAGCATCATTTCTCTCTCTGTGGCTTTCTGTGCAGAATTCAGTGAGTGCTATCATATAGTGTGTGTACACATGCATACAGCATGTTCCCACCAGATGCTCATCCTTGGCAACTGAGGAAAACAGCAATGCTGTTTTGTTGGTTGTTATGGTATTAGGCAAACTTTTCCAACCTTCTATTTAGATAAAATAAAGTCTGAACAATTATAATTATAGAAATAATTAACACCAAATCATTTGAGTTATGCAGGTTCAGTGGTATTTTTTGCATTTTTCTCTCATTGTTTTGTAAACATTGCAGTTATTTTTTGCTTAAACAAATCTTGGGCATATGAAGTTAATTGTGAAGTTCCTGGACTATACCTTAAAGGATGGTGGAGATGGAAGCTTCACCTCCCTGAAAGTTTGTTTTATTTTTGCACAGTACTTAAGGCCTACAAAAAGTACTTTAAGGCTCCTTACAAAACCTTGTGAAAATTATTGTTGACCAAAAGGCAAGAAAAGGCTGGATGATTGTCTTCCTGATTTATACAAACCCAGTCAGTGAAACCATTATTAAAATGACAAGCTCCTTAAAGGGATGTTCTTAAGCAGCATCCAAGTTGAGATGGATGTTAGCATTCGTAAATAATTAAATCTGGCTGGCAGAACTGTTAACCACAAGGTAGGGACTCAACTTCTTTTTTAAAAATATTTTTATTTATTATTTGGTGATTTTACATTATGCACCCCATTAACCTCAGTTATCAGTCCTCTCAGATTCATACCCACTCTTATGATCTCCCATTTACAAAAAAGCCCATTCATGCTGTTCATTTACTTACTGGAGCATAATTAAACTCAACTTTTTAAGTGAAAACAGACCAAATTAGAGCATAAAGTTCTCTTCAAAGTGACTAAGTAGAAGGCACATCACTACTTCTTGACCCAGGACAATGTCCTCACAGGTTTGGCCTTGTTTCTTACTTGCTATCTTAGGGTCTGGAATTCTGGTTCAAGTATGGACTATCAAGGGAACTTCCTTCTCTGAAGCACAGACCTACACTGTTATCTCTGATTGAGACATTCAAGGCTTAAAGTACCTTCTTTGCCAGTATACAGCTAAATATTTACAAAATATTCACTCCTCTCAATGTCACTTGTCAAATAAAGATAGGTTTATGATAGGCATTCTCATCTAACAATGCCCAGCATAATCACATCCTGGCACAACTAAATTTACATTGTTCTAGCCTGAACTGAAACTCAGGGGAAGCAGGATCCTCTGTCCACAGTTCCAGTGTGCTCAACTGAGAACATAGCTGAGCAACAAGAGCTCAAATCTCTTGTTAAAGAGAATCATATTGGAAAGCTAGTTCTCTCAGTCGCATCGCAGAAGAAAATGTTGCTAAATCGATGGTGTGTGCAGTCCTAACCAAGGTTCAGAGTACCAGAAATGCTTTCTTTGATTCATAGAACGATGGATTAAAAACACATCATTTGTTACGCAATATCATGACGCCAAAGATAAACTACAGGATTTGGTTGACTTTATCTCAGATTGTGGATCACAGTAGATCAAAGGAGGATGGAAGAACAAAGACTCATGAGGATTAGGCAGGGAGCACTCATCTAATATGCCCGATGGCATTATAATAAAAAAAGATACAAGGAAGAGAATATGGTTCCTTAAAATATTCTACCCATCCCACATTTTGCTGTGTCCACACAGGGCTTATTCGGTTTTCTGACTAGTATGTGTCTGTAATTAGAGAAGGAAAGGAGGTAGCTGAAGCTGTGTGAGCAGTCAGAGAAAAGGTATGCTTATGTTTTCCCCAATTTAAAGCATCCATATGGTTAGTTAAAACATTAAGGCATTTTGTATTCAATGTGTATATTTTTATTTCCAGTTATGTGAAAGCTGCTAGGGGGATCAGATTCTCAACAAGCATATTAAGTCCTCTATCTATTGTGTGGCTAAAGCTTTCAGGAGCAACCCAGAGGGAAGGACCCAGAGATGTCCACATTAGGGTCAATGCTGAGAATGTTCTTGCTGTATATGTGGGGAAAACAAAGTGAATAAATTTTGTTTACAGCATGTTTAATATTCCAGTGTGACTTTGGTGATCTCACACCACCAATTTTTTCTTATACTAGCTGAGTTTTGTCTGCTACCTTAAGTCTTTGAAGCAAAATCTAGGTGCTTCTTTGAGGCCACCAAAAACTTTGGCACAAAAGCTACTGGCCATTTAGTAAACAATCAGATTGTGAAGTTGTCAAGCATGATAATCATTACAACAAAAATAGATATTTATCAGGATGGTATCTATGCCACCCTAGTTTGAGTAAATTATGTATCTCTCTGACTCTAGGTTCTGATTTCTCTTTTGATAGACTATTTACTATAGAAAATTAGTAAGTATAAATAATTTTATGCCCATTTCAGGTGTAAAATTTTGAACATTTTCTTGGCAATTTTTATCATCATACATGTCATTCTTTTGCATGCAGGGCACCTGAATTTGATCCCTGAGGAAATCAGGGGCCCTAGTACCCAGTGTCTGTTGAAGGACAGTAGTGAATAGTAATGAGTGTCAAATGTCAAATAAAAATGAAACCCAAGATTCTCACATATGCTCTACACATTGGCCAATCTCAGTCCTTAAATCTCCTGCCTTTTATTTCATTGGAAACAAGTTTAGATAAAGCTCCTGTTTCTCATTCTTGCTGTAACAGCATCAAATAATGAGTCATTAAAATGAATTATTTTCAAAGCTACTTCTCTGTCACTACTATTATATAGAACTCAGTTCTTGTTAAACCCACAAGAACCAGAACTCATCAAGCCAACACTGCCGTTGCTTTGTACAGGAATGGCTAGTTATTAAAGCTGGTGGTGAGGAGAATGAGTGATGTTTGAACCCAGGACGAGTCTACAGTATAGGAAGAATGACCATGTGGACAAGCTGAAGTTCCCAAGTGCTGATGTAGTTTGACTAGAAAGATATTGAGAATGAATCAGTCCTTTAAAATCAGCAGCTCAGAAAATTAGGATTGGCAACTATAAGACTCTGGTTAGTGGTTAATGGACCTCAGTAGCATCTGTGATACTGAGTGGGTCACATGACATTCTGAACTGCTTTGTCTTAGTTCAGGTTCTATTGCTGTGAAGAGACACCATGACTGTCGTAATTCTTATAAAGGAAAACTTCCAAATGGCTTACAATTCAGAGGTTTAACCCATTATCATCAAGATAAGGAAGCATGGTGGCATGAAAGCAGACATGGTGCTGGAGAAGGAGCTGATAGTTCTACATCTGTATCCACAGGCATTAGGGAATGACAGTAACACACTGACCAGACTAAGCTTTCTGGAACCTCAAAGCCCACCCCCTAGTGATCCCACCCCCTAGTGATCCACACTTTCTCCAGCAAAACCATACCTCCTAATAGTGCCACTCCCTATGGGCCTATGGAGGGCATTTATTCAAACCACCACATACTCAGATATAATAAGATTACTATCAAACTATAGGCTTTCTGGGAAAGAACAAGGACATAACATTGTACCCCCCTCCTTTTAGAGTTAATCCCAAAGGTCCTGTCCACGACCTCGGAAGTAGGAATATGCTTCTAGAAAGCCTTCTGTAGTAAAACCTTGACAGAATTATACAATGGCACACCTCTAGCCATTGTGTTCTGTATCCCATGTAGCAGTTCCTATGATAACTTCCCACTCTTTACCCTAGTAGTGCCTCACATGTTTTTTTTTTTCAACATACTCTTTCTTTTGCAGTGTGTGTCTTGTCTGTTTGAATTTGTGGAACTGGTATCACAAGGACCTCGGGAGCCAGTGACACTGAGGAAAGACACTTACTATTATCCTGAGAACTGGAAGAGTTCTGCTCAGTTCCAGGAACAGACATTGGGGCAGAATTTAGGAATTCTGACAGATAGGGATGTCTTTTGACTGTGCACAAGCAAATTAGTTTTTGTAGCATAGTATAATAAATAGTAAAAATTCAGTGCTTTCACAGTTCCTTACATGAACAGTACTCAATAGTACACTTTACTATTGGGATGGGACTATAACTTGGCTGTTGAATTCTTGCTAGGTATGAACAATATCCAAGATTCCATCCCTAGAAAACAAATGTTGCTTCTAACTTTTGCTTAACTAATTTAACTAGTTGTCCTTTGGCATTGCTGTGAACATAAATATTTCAGTTGTACAAATTTGTGTCTGCTGGCCTGTGATAGATACAGTGAGTCTCTTGGGAGAGAAAGTTCTATAGTTATGTGGAAAGATGCATAAGCTTGGGATGTTCACCCTCCTCAAGGGAATTGGTGTCTCTGTAATGTCTTAGAAGAACATCATTCAGATTTGAGTGAGAGGACCTCTTGAGAGTGATTTTTTCCTTCCAGTGCCCTAGTCTCTTTAGCTGATTGGTTTGTCCTAACTCACACATGTGCCAAAGCCTTTTAGAAGAGGATGCTCAAGACATCTTTGGTGGTCTTTAGTGGAATGATGTAGTCCTTGGTAATGTGAAACTTGATCTGTGATCTCAGCTACATCTGTCAGAATAGATTAGTTAAAGCCTCCTCTCCAGCATAGAGCTCTACTTCTTACATCTCAACTCTGGGTCCTTATCAGCTGATTTAGTGCTTTTTCTGAATTCTGAATCAAAGCTTCAAAATTACTAATTTCATCTTTCCCCCAGTATTTACTTTACAATGCTTTACCCTACCTTAGTCCTTTGATTAAATTACTCTGTATTGGAGATAGCTAAAGTTAGAATGTGACCTCCAGGCTAAACATTCCTACATCATACATAACAGTCAGGGATGTCGCTGCTATCTTAGGTATTCAACTTATGCATGTTGATTAAACCAGACTGTACTCAGCATGTTTTGTATACTAACCTATAAATGAATATCAGAAGCAAAACAAGAAGCCTGAAGATGAAGAAACATCACCTGATCTGGTGTGACTTGCATACACTTGTCTTATAGGTATTTTTTTCATTTTGTCAGACAGGATCTTTCTCTGTTTCCCAAGGCAATTTGATACTGACAATTTTCTTCCTCAGTTGCTTGACATGTGTAAATATTGGGGTAGGTGTTTGTTACTGTACCTTTCTGTACTAGCAAATATTTCTTTTAAAGATTTATTTTTAATGTATGTGTTTCTCTCTCAATCTCTCTCTCTTTCTGTATGTACATTAGTGCATGTTCCTGAAGATACCAGTAGAGGGTATCTGATCTCCTGGAGCTAGCCTTATAGATGATTGTGAGCCACTCCAAATGGTTACTGTGAACTAAACTTTGGTCCTCTGACAGAGCAAAAAGTGCTTTAAAGTGCTGAGTCATCTCTCTAGTACTTTAGAAATGGTCTATCATCCTTCCCTGACAGGTTTCATTAAGCACTATCTCCCAAATAGCATGCACAGGCACTCACACTTCTGCTGTTTTGTCTTAACTGCCCATGAACTTGCTCTCACATGACCCTAGACTTATATTTCTCAGGTCCAGCGGTAGAGCCTGTGTGTGGAGTTCTGTCAGAGGCAGGCTCTGTGACACATTCCTCAGCACTCTGAGGCCCTCTGTGCACTGTTTGTCATTCTACCACATTTCTCAGGGCCCATCCTCTCATGCCATCCCTGAGAAGCCAGCTCGGTTGCCACTCTTCCTCCCCTCCTTCTGATTGATGGCCATTTCTAATTAATAAAAAATCATAACCAGATGCAGAGAGCCCCTTTTCCTCAGATCCTGCTCTATGTCTGCCAGTAATGTGGGCAGCTTGCTAAAAGTTAAGACCCAGCCCTGCCAAGTCACAATATGAAGAGCACAAGGCTCTGTGAGTCTCAAATTCAGAGGACCTGAAAGGCAGGAAGACTCACATGGTCTCTCCTTCTCTTTTGAAAACCAGTTTACCCCAATGAGACTAGTTTCTTTTTTCTCTTCCCCATCCATCACACACTAACACGACATTGTCCCTCTTCTTTTTCCTCAACTACAGTCACCTGTACTTAGCTCTTAAACTATTCTTCTCTGCTAAAGGTTCACATTTATTAAACTAAAATTTGAAAACTCATCAGTTCTCTCTCTCTCTCTCTCTCTCTCTCTCTCTCTCTCTCTCTCACACACACACACACACACACACACACACACACACACACACACACACACACACACACACACACACACACACACTCTACCACATCAATCTTCCAAGTTAAACATTGTAGTTAGTTTCCTTGAGACAAGAGCCCAGTCTGCCCTTGAACTCACTACCTAGCTGAGGACAACCTTTTAATTCTGAAACTCTGGTTTTCTGCTCTGTCGTCTGAGTGTTGGGATCACAGACTTTTACTACTACACCTGGTCTATGCGTTGGAAATCAAACACAGGACAGACATTGGAAAAGCATTTCAACTTTTGCCTTTGGATTATCTCTACATTCACCATTCCTTATTAACCCACCATCTCATAAACTCTTTCACACGTCCCATTTAATTTCTTTCCTTCTCAGCAGCAGTCAACACAGTGGCTATCATGCCTGTATGAGTGATGAAGAGTAAAAATGATCTGACAGCTTAGGATTCTCGCCTGTCATCTACTATCTCCTCCCAAATATAATCTGTTCTTCTATTTCCTATTTATAAAGGAAATAAGAGGTCATCAAAGAATTTGGGAGGCCTGTTTAAATTCTCATAGGTTCTCTCTATGTAGGGCACAGAAGATGAAGAACCTCACACATTCTATAAATAGAATCACCACATGCTTCAGACTACATGGTCTACCCTGATGGACTAGAAGTTTTCTTTTCGTTTCACTTTATGCAGTAATTACCATTACAAAATTAAGCCTGTGGCCTTTTTTCTTCTCTTTTCTTCCACACTGGAAGAAAAGTCTGTGTCTACATCAAAGAGTATGCTTAGATGATGAATAAACAGGATTGAGCTAAGAAGCTTTTCTGCCCTTTTATCCTTGGGATTCTAGTTTTTTCTTTAAACTCTAAAGCTGCTCCAGGGTTGAGAGGGAAGCCAGGCTATTATCACCCACTCTGTTTGCCTATCTCTGAGAAGTGGCTATTTGAATTAGCAAAAAGGCAGAACGAGTTCCTTGGGCCTTTATCACACCACTCAAACCTTGAGAGCTTAACCCAGTTTTATTCTTAAAGACTATTACCGCTCTTCCAGATCAAGTTAAGTCTTCCTAGTGGCCATGTGCATAATTTCCCACTGCTGAAAGTATACACAAAGAAAGCTACTTCAAATGGGTAACTGCTGAGTGCTGATGGACAGGCCCAGAAAGCAATGCATGCTCACATCACTGTTCACACTGTTGCAGGTAATTTTCCTGCAGGCTTCAATCACTTCAAGGAGGAAGAGAAAGATACTACTAGCAAGATATTATATAGCTATTTGTTGTAATAATATATATTATTATGTTATGTACAATAGAGTTTTATTATGTTAGTATTTGTGTTGTAGGAAATTTACATTTCATTTTATCATGTAATCTTTATTTTTAAGAAAGTTTTCCAACCCAAATATGTGAGGATATATGATACAGCTTCTAAAAATCTGTAAAATTCCCAAAACTAGAAAGCAATCCAACAAGAACCAACAAGCTGATTGAAAGTTAGATGGTATACTTGACCAGACATTAGAGATGTCAGTCCAAACACAAAGGCTCAGAGAGAATGGATGGAGGAAGACAGCATCTCCCTTGAGTTCATTTCTCAGTTCTATATACATAAGCAAGCACTTATTATTTTGTTGTCCACAAATAATCACAATATTTGTAAATCCTATAAATAAGAGCCATAGGATGTAGGATGACTTGGAAAGTTTTATTAAACTAGAGTTCACCTCTGTAGAACAAAGTTGTCCACAATGTGTCTGTGTTCCACACTCCTGGAGCATCATAGGATGATTTATCTCAGTGGCAGAGGTAAATAAGCTGAAGCATTAAAGATACAAGAGTATATGCTATATGCATATACATATTTCACTTTTTAAAACACACAATCCAGCAGGTAGCTCGCCTTGCTAGCTTTTGGCTGCTGCTACTAAATTCCCTCACTTATTGCAATCAGGAACTTGCACATCAATCTATTGTGTTTATAACAATAGGAAAGCTTTGGACACAAGCTATGTGATTTCTTCTTATTGCTATCACATAATGCTTTGCAGGCATGTGAATAAAAACTATAGCTGACTCCAGGCTGCATGGATTTCTCATTTTGGAAATTTGGCTAACTGAAATTTCATGAGTGAAAGATTGAAAGCAAAGGTTTTCCATTTGATAATTAAAAGAGTATTTGGCATAGTAGGAACTTTGTGTGTGTGGGTGCATGTAGGTAATACACACTCATGCATATTTATGAAAACATATACATGAACCTGTGTGTGTGTGCATAGACACATGTGCACATGTGTATGTATGTATACATGCATGTGTGTACATACATTTCATGTGCATGTGAGTTTTATATAGGAGAGGAAGGTTGTCTTAAATATACACTTTGGGTACTTTTTATTTGTACTTTAATACTTCTAAAGATTCCTTTGACCTTAATTTTTGTACTCATTAGCTCTCTATCATTGTGATATACATTGTGGCTCAATGAAACTTACGTTGTTAAGCACTGATTTCAGTGTACAGGGTATAGTCTATCATCCAGAGAATCCAAGAGAGGAGCCCCAGGTATAAATCTGAAGGCAAGAACTGAAGTAGAGGCTGTGAAAGAACGTTGCTTATTAGCTTATTCTCCACAGACTTTTTTTTCAGCTTATTTTCTTATACAGCTTAGGAGCACTTTTTCAGGGGTCAAATATCTTCATTTCATCTTTGGTTTGGACTGTACAACACACTTTATCAGCACATGTTGACAGTCTTTGCAGCACAAACACATGCTACCTAAATACCTTGGCTTTAACTAGAAACTATTCTATGTCATGAATGGCAGAGCACTATACACTAAAAATTTTCTGTTCTTATAAGAATAAAACACTGTAATCTTGAAAATAAACATTTAAAATAACTTCCTACTGTTACATTTAAGCATGAGAGTTAAAAATTAGTGAATTTTTTAGTTGTATTGTATAAAAAAGCTTCATTTTTTTTTAAGTGTACTGTTTAAATTGTTGACTCGGGCGTCACAAAATATGGTTGAACAAATTTTTGCTTATATTTTCAACAATTTTTGAAATTTCCTTAAACATACATCTGCCATTTTATACTATGTATTTATATGAAGGGGAATTCTCAGCTCTGTGGACTCTAAGATCAAAACATCACTCAACTCTTGAAATGTAAAAGATGCCTTAACCCCGTACTGTCAAATATTCAGCCAAGATTTTATTGTTTATGTTAAAGGTAAACAAGCACACCCATCTCTGTAATAGGCATTTTGATATTGTTTTTAATAGATGGTACAACTATATGTATACCTTGGAATTGTTCTGAAACAAATTTCTTCCTGATTGACTAACCATACTTGTTTGATTTGTATATATGAGCTTTATGTCTATATACCCAGTCATGTAAACATTTATTGTGTAGATAAGCCCTGAGAAGAATAAAGGTTGAAGAAGCCTTACTCTAAACAGTTGACAGGTACTGGTCTACTAGTGTCAGCCAAGGATGGTGCTTATGACATCACTGAAATGAGCCAACCTTGAATCCAGTCCTGCTTATTCTTTTCCATGAAAGTCACAAAGCATTTTCATGCCCATGATTTTCTTCTGTCTCCTAGAAAATGCTAGTACCACTCAATGAAGGGCACACAAGAGTGTAGAGGGAAGTGGGTGCTGTTACCTGTGAAGTTCCAGGTCCCCAATGGCATCCTCAGGTTCTCCTTCATTAGTTTGTTGATACTATTCTTTCATTTACAAAAAAATGTTTATTTTTTATAAGTATAATTCATTGACGTTTCTATTGTTGTATTGCTTAAGTGTCCTACTTCAAAAACAATGCCTCCTGGATGGATATTAACGTTCACACAACTATATTCTTCTGATACATTCATTCTTTCAGCTCTACAACCATTGCATTGTGATTTGATTGTTCTTGGTAAACATTCTGTTTTCATGTAATTGTATGTAGGCATTCTACTGCCTAAGCACAATTTGTTTGAAAATAATCTCAACATTGATTTCTTTGATAACTTCTTAAGTTTACTGACTATGGTGGTTTGGGAAAAAAATGACTCCCAAAGAGAGTGGCACTATTAGAAATTGTGGCCTTGTTGGAGAAAGTATGTCATTGTAGAAGAGGAGTTTGAGATCTCTTTTCTCAAGCATTTCTTAGTGCGGCACTCAGTTTACTTCCTGTTCCCTGCAGGATGTAGAACTCTAAGGTCAAGTACCATATCTGCCTGCATGCTTTCATGTTCTCTATCATGATGCTAATGGACTGAACCTCTGAAACTGTAAGCCACAACCTCAATTAAATGGTTTTTGTAAGTGTTGTTGTGGTCACAATGTCTCTTCTTGGCAATAAAAAATGTAACTAAGACAGAAGTTGGTACCAGAGACTGGCATATTGCTGTTAATAGGCTGGCCCATGTGTTTTTTTGGAAGAATTTGGGCTTTCATACAGAAGCATATTTTAAGCACTGCTTAATGGGCCATACCAGTAGGAGCACAGAAGACAGTAGTCCTGTTACTCGTGTTAGAGGTTTTAGAGGGGAAACATTTTAATATGCTGCCTAAGATCATTCTTGTGATATTTTCATGACCATCACCAACAAAATGGCACCTTTAGCCTTTGTACAAAGAATCTGCATGAAGCTAAAATGAAGAGTTTTGGAATAATTCTAGTTGGTAGAAGAAATCTCAGAATAGCTTAGTATAGACTCTGTTCCTTTGTTGTGTGTCTTTTAGTGGTAACTCTAATAAAAATATCTAATGAAAGGAGGAAGCTAAGCAAAGGAAAATATTTTCAGGCAATAATAATTATAATAATAATCAGGAAGTGTGATGGATCTAAGTTCTTTGTTCAAAGAGATAAACAGATTAAGAAGAGGAATAAAAGGATTGATGGCCTCGGGGAAGATTACACCTAGCTTAATGTTCAACATGTAGCAAGGAATTAAAGAAAATTTTACAGCCCTATGTGGTGGTATATTTCTATAATCTCAGCACCTGTAAGGCAGAGGCAGGGTATCTTTGAGTTTAAGGCACCCTTGGTCTAAAGATCAAGTTTCGAGACAGTCAAACTTAGGCAGTGAAAGACAGAAAGATGTAATTGAACAACAGTGCCATGTTCCAGTCCTAGCAAGAAGCAAACCTTGGTAACTTTGGCCATGTGGTTCTGGCTTTAGAGTTAAGGATAAAAGAAAGGAGTTATGGAATAAAGCCGCTGAGGCCACATGTGTGTCAGAGGTGTCCTTGAATGGACGCCTAGTAGAGAGGCCATTGTGTGAAGTTGTAAAGTTGAAGCCAGAATTTCCTTGGGGAACCCAAGATGTTAGAGATCCCAGAGTTGTAGGATACTTGGCAAGGAGAGCTGAGAACAGGGAGTAAAAACAGTCAAAGCAAAGAAGTGTGTTTCAGTTAACAAAGGAGAATGGAATTGGAGATGTGGAGAACATTTTGACATCAGACATGGAGATGCAGAGTTTGGAGTTTGCCCAGCTGTTTTTGACTTGCTTTGGTCCAGCATTTCCTTATTATGTTCTTTTCTCTGCATTTTGGAATAGTAATGTATATCCTGTGCAATTATATGTTGGAAGTATGTGATGTGCTTTTTTATTTTTATTTGTACAGATGATTACAGTTAAGAGATAGGCATGAGTCTCAGAAAAGACTTTGAACTTTGAAACAAGTTTAAGACTTTTATAGGGTATGGTGACTTTTGAAGTTGGAATGAATGAATTTTTTGGGTTATAATATTGCTATTCCTGGGCTTTGGGAACCAGGATATAGAATGTGGTGGTTTGAAAGAAAGCATCCCCAAAAGGAGTGACACTATTAAAAGGGATGGTCATGTTGGAGGAAATGTCAAACTGTGGGAGTAGGCTTTGGAATCTCTTTTGTTTAAGCTTCCCTCAGTGTGACAGTCATTCAACTTCCTGTTTCCTTAAAGATGCAGGACCCTCAGCTATTCCTCTAACACCATGTCTGTTTGCAAGCAGCCATATTGCCTGTCATGATGATAATGAACTGAAGCTCTGAAACTGTATGTGAGACACTCCAATTGAATATTTTCTTTATAAGAGTTGCCTTGGTCATGGTGTCACTTCACAGCAATAATAACCCTAACTAAGATAAATAAGGATTTAATTCAAGAAATCTAATATGTTCCTTTTATATGCATGTCTATCCTTTTACACATAGCCACAATGTCACGGTTGCTGTAATGGCAGTTGGCATCAAAATTGCCAAGTGAGGTTTCCAACTTTGTTCTTTTTTCCAAAATTGTTGTGGTTATTCTAAGATTCTTCGATTTTCTTGTGAATTTCAAGATCAGCTTGTAAATTCTACAAAGAAGCCAACTGAAATGTTGACAAGGATTGCTCCTACGGTATCTAGCACTTTGGAAAACACTGGCACTGTAACAGCAGGCTTTCCAACCAATGAGCATGAGAAATTTTCCTACACATGTAGGCTGTTCACTTGTTTCAATGTTTTATTCTCAATGTATGTATCACAGTACATTTAAAAAGTACTTATAATTATTTTATTATTTTAGTGTTATAAATTAAATTGTGTGCATAATTTTCAAATTTTCACTTAGAGCTGCAATTCAGTATAGACCCTTCCATTTGTATCATTGGTATCATTGCCAAGTCATATTTTAACTGTAATTGTTTGCACATATGTATTCTCTGTGCTTTGTATATTTTATATACCCCAGACAAGCTTATATATCTCTTTTGAATAACTTAAAACTTATGAACAATGTATGCAATGTCTGTTAAGTAACAATCAGCAAAACCAGACTTATTGATGATAAGAATGAATGAATATACAGATACATGGATGGATAAAAATTATCTGAAGGACCTGAATCCTGAGAAGTCAGATCTGCATACTAAAATTAGCAGAACAAAAGTAGGCTGAAAATTAGGCAGATTTTATTCTGCAGTTTGAAAATTAATTTTGCTCCGAAAAAAACTAGATTGTGATTTTGGAGTCTTCAATGAATTAGTATTGGCTACATACACAGGATACTTCACAGAGGCACCACAACTTACATTTAAATTGCCTTTAAAATACTGTAAGTGAAATTTTAAACCTATCAGGGATAGAGCCACATGAAGCTAAATGACACTGACCATGTAAGAAAACTTGATATATTTTAGTGTTGTTATTATTATTCTTTAATAAGAGAGGAAGATTAAGTGCACAACCCCACAATGGAACTGTGGAGGCTGTTCTACCTTGGTCATTTGGAGAGCACCATGCTTTATTTTACTTCCCTCTCATACCTTTACATCTTCCCACTGTTCTTTCTGACCCAATGGCTGTGCTTCTTGGATTAGGCATTCCCTCTTTGATGCTAAAGAAGCAGTAAACAGGTCATTAATTTAAACTGGAAGCTGGTGATCTTGAGGTATATACTGTAAAGTCTTGGACTCCAAGCATTAGAGTTACTGACCACTTTGTGTTATACCTGGGAAAGTAGCAGTGAGTAAAGGCTGGTTGGGCAAAAAAATGACACATTGTAACATCCATATATATTTGCCCTCTGCTATAACAGGAGCTCCAGAGGAAGAAGAATACTTGGCTATGAAAGGTTAGCTGCCACAAAACAACTTTAGCATGTTTATATAACATACATAAGGTGACCCTGAAGACATGGCAGAAAGCTAAAGTGTCTTAAGACTTAGACTACTGGTAGACCCTGGCTCAGGACAAAGATCACCTCCATACTCTTAACCACATTGACACCTTTAACTTCCTAAGGAGATTGAACTTGAAGAAAACAGACCAAGCAAAACATTTCACCAGTGCCACATATTTGACTCTGAATTCTTTAACTTAGGAACACCACCAGGTCAAGTCCTCTGATAGATGTGCTTGCTTTAATAGGGATGCTAGAAATGGAACACTACAACAGTTTGAACTGAGCCAGCGTCATGACCCTAGAAAGTTGGTGTTTCTTGTGGTAAACAGTGTAAAAAGCCATCTCCCATATAACTTACAGAACATTAAATACAGTTGTTGCAGATATTTGTTAAATCAACAAATAAGCATCTCAAAATGCACATAAAAAGATTGGCACAGTGCAGAAGGCTCAGCCTTATAGGTGAATTTAATTACCTACTCCATTTATTTTAATAAGAATTAGAATATAATCAACATCCTGAGTGAAGTTTCCTATAAGTTGGGTGTTGACTACATACTAAATCTTCTACTTTGATATATTCAAAATTCATATTTATGGATGACTATATTCTAATGACATCAGAAATTGTCTTGGTTTGATAATTTTGACCTGCATTTTTTGTCCACTCCAGTAAGACTATGAAGGAATTAAGTAGAATATTTCATAATAAAACATACTTTTTCTGACATGTCAATAAATTATCACTAAAAAATTATTTATGTTTATGTTTGTGTGTCTCTTTGTGACTGCTACATTTTTATAGTACTCATGGGGGTCAGAAGAGGGTGTCAGATTCCCTGGAATTGGAGTTATTGGCAGCTGTCAACAGCCTGGAGCTGAGAACCAAGGTATTGTCCTTTGCCTGAGCAATAGCATATAAACTCATCTTACTAAGTTTAAAAGTATGTGTGCAGGTAATAACAGAAATAAGCCTGTCCAGTTGGTTTTTGTCCAGCTTGGTAATTTTAGGGTTTTCAAGAGCATTTAGAATGTTTTCTAACAATACTTATAATTCTTTATTGCCAAAGAATTATCACAAATAGATTCAATATCTCATCCACAGTATTGAGGGACAATTTTTCTAAAACTTGTCTTTTTCCCCATTCTCAGCAATATTTTTTTCTTATATTTCTAACAGTGCCTTTCTGAGAGGCATGAAGTGCTATTTCATAGTTTCTATTTGAATTACTCTGATCTTCAGTGATGCCCAGTGCATCCTTCTCTATTGGACATTTATGTGTTGTTTGAGGATCTATCTGTTTGGATTTTTTATCCACATTTGGTTAGCCTTTTTCTCAGTGTAAAATTTATCTGATAACATAGTTCTTAAGGGAGACACTTGTGAAAGTTGGGTAATGAATAGTCAAAATAAATATCAACATTTTTCTATGTATGAATAGTAAATTACCTGAAAAGCAGTTAAGAAAATCATAGTTATAATAAAAATAAAAAAGCTAAGCACTTAGATGAAAATTTAATTAAGGATTTTATAACTGGTATACTGAAAATTTTCTAATGTTGATGAAAAATGTGATGATGAACCACAAATAAGTGGAATGTATTTCACTTCATGTCCTGGAACTTGATTGTTTAAAATGTTCATATGAGCACCCATTCAAAGAAATCTTAAGACAGAGGGTAGTATTTATTAAAACTCCCATGGTGTCATTTTTAAAAATAGTTTTAATTGTTTTTGATGTATGTGTATAGCATATACATGCTTCACCAACAGAGAGCAAAGGAGGGTTGGAGTCTCCTGGAACTGAAATTTCTGGTGGTCTTGAGATACCATCTAGGAACCAAACTCAGATGCACTTTCAGTAGATAAAGTGATTTTAATTGCCAAGCCATCTCTTTGCATCCACCCTCCTCTCAATCCCATGGAGTCTTTCAGAGAAGTTTTTTTTTTTTTTTTTGTTGTTGTTGTTGTTGTTGTTGTTGTTTGGGTTTTTTAAATAAAGAATTTTTATGAGATCAGAAAAGTCTTTCAGTTCATGTGGGGGATTTTGATTGAAGCTGGAGTGTTGTATTTATTTTCTGGCCTGGACTTTTAGGTTCAGGCCCACTCTCAGCCCTTCTTAGCCTTAAATACTCACATATAGGCTTATATTAATTTTACACTGATTGGCCTAGGGCCCAGGCATATAGCTTGCTAACTCTTAACCCTTAAACTAACCCATTATTCTTATCCTGTTGGGTCATGTGACTCGGTACCATTTTTATTGCAGCATTTCAGCTTCTTTCCTCTGCATCATCTCCTGGCATCTCTGTGGCTTCTGTGCCTGTTCTGAGATCCTCCCAGAGTTTTCTTAGTAGTTCCACCCACACTTCCTGTCTGCCTTTGGCCAATCAGCATTTTTATCAAGCTAATAGGAGGGATAATTATTTACAATGGACTAGAACACAATCCCGCTACACTAGAGGTTTTTACACTATCTTACTTAAAGCTTTTGTAAAACAAAATAAATGGTGGGAACACATAGGTGGCAAAAAAACATGATTGCCCATGCAAAAAAATTTAGAATATTGAATGTATGTATAGAAACCTATTTGCTGCTTGTAGGGATAATTGAAGCAATGTTTGGAAACAGCTGTCATACAATGGAATAAAATTATCTGGAAGCCAATCAAGCAATGTCATATAAGGGAGGCACAGAGTATCTCAAGTGTGCCATGAACTGAAAACATAGCAGCATTGGGAACAAAAACTATAGCCCTTTAGAAGGAAGAGTTGAGTTCTCAGGATGAAATCATAGCTCACCCAAGATACTGGCCCAAGCCTATGGCTCAGGTATATTCCAGATTTTGGTTAAAGCAATATATTCCTTCTCTACACATCAGGGTCTCAGGGAAAGCCTAGATTGGCCAGGCTTCCAACAAGATTTGTTTCTATTTTCTATAAAAGTGCTAAGAGTGCACAATAAAAAGATTCTTTACGAAAAGGTCTTCAGTAAATCAAGCATTCATATGCAAGAGAATGCCCTTTATTGAGAGTATGCACAAAAGTCAATTCAAAGTGAATCAAATAAATTATCATAATATCTCATATTTTAGAGATTCTTCAAAAGAGAAGGAGCTGGAGAAATGGCTCAGAAGTTCATAGCATATAGGGCTCTTGAAGAGGACCTGGGTTTCGGTTTCTAGCACCATAGTTGTGTTTTACATACATACAACTCAAGTTGCATGGCATCTGATGCCCTCTTCTGGCATCCACAGGCATTGCATGCATGTGATATAACATGTAGAATAAAAGCAGACCTGCTAACAAAGACAAGGGAAAGCTCATGAGGCCTCATTCCTAGACAGGACTATAGGCAACTAAGGAATGGCAAGAACAGGAGAAACAGTCTTCCCCAGGGAAAACACACCAATTGGTTATCCAGTACCAAATGCTCAGCTCTAAAAACATATACAAGTAACAGTGACTGAGCAAGTTGTATGTATTTAGATTTTGTGTGTGTGTGTATGTGTGTGTGTGTGTTTGATATGTGACAATAACTAAAGAAAAATGCCATAAATTTGAAAAAGAATGAGCAGGGACAAAAGGAGGCAAGGAAAGGGGAAAATGATACAATTATATTATAATCTCAAAAATAATTAATAGAAGTAAATAAATCTTTTAGAAAACACAAGAGAAAACCTCCTTGACATTAGTCTGGGCAATGGTTTCAGAGATATAATCTAAAATTCAAACGCATAATATGGGGGAAATTTATTACAAACATGTTAGCCTTAAGTAAAACACATCTTTGCAACAGAGAAAGTAGTTAATGTAAAGCTGGGAGAATCCATGGAACTGGAAACATATCTGTAAATCACAAAACTGAAAAATGCTTAGTGCCCAATTTACAAAGGGATTCAATTCAATAGGAGAAAGCACTTCTTCTTTCAATAAAAATATTAAATATATGTACATTGTAGCCAATACAAACAACACAGGAACTATATTAAAGTAAATTAAGTGTAGTCAGAATTTGTATTTATTTGTTTTGTGCATTTAAATATTTTTTTAAACTTTTTTTAAAGAGACAATGTGTTTCCTTAAACTTGTAGCAGTCCACCTGTCTCTTGATTGCAGATGTGCTCATGCCTATATTTTTGGTGATAGTATTTTACTAAACTTGATGTCTTAAAATCATAGTTTACCTATTTTTTTTAACATACATCACATTTAGTTGAAGTTGCTCACATAAAGCAGTGTAGGCCTTTGCCAGCATCATACTGCACAATGCATACATTTCATTCATTGTGTAGAATACGCAATGCTTCTATACCTTTATCCATAGTGTGTTAAGTACAGCTTAGTTTCTTTAGTTGTCCATATTTGATCATTTCCTGCTGTAACCATGATTGTAGTGGGGACTCTCTAGGGAAAATGCGCACCTTTGGGACTACAGTAGCATATATTTATTGCAGAAGGGACTTTCAAGTACAGCATGTCAGAGACTATTATTTCACAGCCTGAGTAGCACTGAATTTGTCAAGTATTTTCTGCTTTTTAATTTGATAGTCAAAACTGGATTTTTTTTGTCTTTTAGATCATTAAAGATGATATTATATATAATATTGCTGATTTTTATTCCTTTCTGTGAAATAAGCATCTTTTGTTTATTTCTATTTTGTAATGCATAGTATAAGTGTGTGTGTGTTCCTGTGTATATAGATCTATGGTTGTATGTGTGTATGTGTATGTTCCTATGTATATAGATCAATGGTTGTATGTGTGTGTATGTGCGCATATTCCTATGTATATAGATCTATGGTTTTGTGTGTGTGTGTGTATGTGTGTGTGCATGCTATCATGTATACAGATCAATGGTTGTATGTGTCTAAACATATGAAAGCCAGCGAACATCATGAAGTTCCATCTTCAGGAATACTGTTCATCTTCATTAAGGCAGGATCTTTCTTGGTCTGGGAATCATGAGTCAGGCTAGGCTGGCAGCCTGTAAACCTCATGATATACCTATCTCTGTCTCCATAACACTGGGATTACAAGTATCTCTTCCCATGATCATTTTTCACTTTGATTCTGGGTATTGAACTCATATTCTCACATTTGTGGGAAGACCTAACTCACCAGATTCTTCTATTTTTCCTAAGGTATTTATTACTTTAATTACCTAAATTAGACTTTGAGAATTAAAGTTTTAAGTATTAGTTTAATCAGATAATAGAAAAATTCTGAAACTGTGCATTTGTATTTTCTGAGATTCACATGTGACTTCTGACTTCACAGTACTGTCCCCAGCTGAACTAATTTGTTTAGATGTTTCTCAAATACGAACTATGGTGTGGTTTGGTTCAGACAGAGGCAGAGAAACCCTATTCCTTACTTCATGATTTAGAATGGACATCTGGATAATCCTCTATTGTTTTCCTTGCATGATAATTTCTTCTATTCAATGAAATAAAAAAAAATGCTTTGTTTGATTTTTAGGGACAAGGTTTTTCTGGTTATCCATGACTGTCCTGGAACTCATTCTGTAGACCAGGTTGCTAGTCTCAAACCTAGAGATCTGCGTGCTTTTGTCTCTGGAGTGGTAGAATTAGAGGTGTATTCTGTCACTGCCTGGCAATAAATCAAGGTCATAGAGATACATTGGTGTCCACATTCATGGAGATATATTATAATGTCCAGAAAGTCAACTCAAGCCAAAGTTACCTTTTGATGGATAAAGGTATAAATACACACACACACACACACACACACACTCGCACACGCACATGCACGGGCACAGGCACACAGGCAAATAGACACTGTTTAACATTAAAATAGAAGTAAGTCTTAACAGATGAACCTTGGAGGTGATCTGTTTAGCATAATGACAACTGACAAAAGAACAGATAAAGTAGTTGTCACCTCCTCAGAGTGTTTAAACTAATAAAATTCAAAGCAACAGCCAGCGGAACTGTGGTCATAGGGGTCTACAAAAAGAGTGAAACAAGATGTAATTATGTAATGGAAAGAGTCCAGGTACATAAAGTAAGTAATTTTGGAGAACTGTTTGTCCAGCACAAACATACTCACAAATATTAAAGAGTCCATAAATTTCCTAAGAAGATAAATTAGATGTTGTATATGCTTTACCACATATCTTTAAAAGGAAGGTAAATGCATTTGAATTAATGTTAAAAGGAATAAAATGTAGTTAAATAAATATGATAAAAGATAATTTTAACAATAGTGTTTTATGGTGGTCTGATTTATAGAGAGTATGTTGAATAATAAGAATATTAAACTTTTGACAGAAAGAATGCAATTTTAAGATTAGCATCATGTTTGCATTTTATTTTATGTAAATTGAAAAGCTAAATGGAATAAAATTTTTTGACAATATAAAGTTTTATATTTATCTCCTACAAAGTAAGCATAAATTATTTAAATATATAGTTTAAAATTAATTTTGTTACTTATACTATTTATATAGAGTTATGTAAATTATTGAGCAAATTCAAAGTAATTTATATAAGAATATGACATTTATTAGGCCCTGATTCTATGTGGGAAGGTGGGTTTGGGAGATGTCCTCCCAGAACCTACTGCTGGCTGATTTCCAAGCACATTACTTAAAATAATAGCTGTATTTTTATATTGACAGCAGCTATCTTCAAAATGTCAAATCCATTAATTTCTGTGCAAAATATTGTAGCAGGTGCAGTAGTGACAGCCGAGACAGAATGAAGTATAAGATAATTAATAAGACCCCTGTCATTCGAGACTATGAAATTCTTGCTATGTTCTCAGTTCAAATGAAGGTCAGGAAATAGTCTTTATGGGGGTTGAGGGGCAGAAAATGATTGCTTGCTGTGTCTGTAAGTGTTTCAGGAAGATAAATAGGAACTAATTGCAGATGTGTATCTATGAGGAAAGATAGACTTGTCATACTTTTTAAAGTAAGTTCCACAACACAAATATCTCAGAGACTTGACAGAACAAATGTAAATGAAAAGGTCTCTCCTGCTTCAAGGATTTCATGCATGTGGAATTTCACCTGGATCCTTCAGACAGCTCTCAGCGAGACTCTCTGAGATTTCTAGCTGCAAAGCCTACCTTGCCTCATTGCCTGCAGCCATGCACTCACATGTATTATTCATGTGAGCAAATTGATTCGGTCAGTGTTTGTGTAGCTGGATATAATGAAATCTCTCTGTATCTTATTGGGTAGTGTTTGAGATAGCCCAATTTCACCTGCAGGTTCTAGGGTGACTAAACAGAAAATAGTAATGTGGGCCAAATTGGGATAAAACTTCCTTTACTCTTCATTAAAGTACTTTTAAGAACTGAATCTAGAAATAAAATAACAAATAGAATTTGAGATTATTGAAGTTGCTTGCATTTTAGTCACAATGTAACACAAATGCACACTTCAAGCATATTTATTAAAGATTGCGTTTTCCCTGGGAGTCATCCCACATCTTTTCATCCGGACACATTTGAAGATGGGACCCAAATTCTTAATTACTGTATTGGAGATTGTACAAAATTTATTTCACATTTTGACATACCCACTCTTACACAAAAATACACTAAGCAAGCACACATAAAAAATTCCAAGAAATAAAAACAAAAATATAAATTAAAACCAAATAAAAACATCAGGGGGATCTTATGACATAATTCCCAGACCTTTCATAGTGTAAGACTTAGGGCATTCCCAATGCACCTGTTGATACCCAGACAGATGGTCTTTTTTTCCTGTCAGAGACGCTAATATGGTATTTGAGATATATCTCCGAGTAACCACAGCTCTATTCAGCCCTTCTTCCATTGTCCAGATCCCACTTACATCTCCCACCACACAGTCCTGATGAGACCGGAGGAAGCCTCTAAGCCAGCTTGGTTTGATCACATTCTGACTAACCCTAAAGGTGAATTTGCCTTAGCTCCAAACAGATTTAAAGGGAAGCAAACCCTGAAGTTTGGAAACACAAATATAAAGATGTTCCAGAGACTAAGGGTGGAGTCACAAGTGTCAATTCCACATCTCTTAGTATAGCAGCAGATATGCTTACTGCAGTTATAGATTTTGTCACAACCCAGCTTGAACTCATCCAGGAATTCATAGTTGCTGTTTTAGTGGAAAACAAATTAGAGTGAATAACTAAATCAAAAGCATAGTAGTCATGAAAGTTGTAGACAAGTGTTTAAGGGCCCTACCTATGAATAAGGGTGTAATTTATCAATATCATGGGATCAAACTCAAGTAAACAACATTGATTCTGTTTTTATCTTCTTAAAAAAAACAAATCACATAAAATTTTAAATACAATTTTAAAGTATATAAAAACATGACCTAGTTAGGTTCCATTAAAAACTATGAACAAATGTATCCAAGCATTCATGTTTACAAATGTATATGCACATGGTCAGATTTGGGATAAACATCAAATCAGATTGTTAGAAAAAAAAACTGTTTGACGTATGATGCTTGGAAAATATGAAACAATGAATTAGAAATACTATTTTATTTCTACTTCATGCTATTACCTGCAAAAGACAATGCTTTGATTTAGGTTGACTGTAAATTCAGGAACCATTGACGGTGTTAGAAATAGATGGTGAAAGAGAACAGAGTTTTCTTTGAGGTTTTGAGTTGTTTATTGGTAACTGGCAAAAAGAGCCCATGTGTTAAGAAGCTGTGTGTCTTGAGTTGTTATGGAGGTGTGTATACACTTATCAAAATGATCAGAATGTGCTTTTAAAATTGACTTAAGGGCCACCTAATAGAAGGACACTCATGCCTGGTCCTATAAACCTACACCACTTTACATATAGCTTGGGAGGTCAAGGATTCTAGAGAATGACCTAGTACAGTCACTTTCTTAAACCAGGATAATTCCTAACTACATGCTAAATACTCATCTTCATAGCTACAGGCAAGTGTATCTGTCATTCCTGAAAAGAGAATCTTCTTCTTAAAGTGGACTGAGATCATCTCAGAAATTCACAATTGGTAAAAAGGCAGAGAATATCTGTCTGTGGGGTCCAGTTCCATTTGATACATCTATAACAAGAAAACTTATTTCTAAGTCTCATAGCAGTAGAGGCAGAAAGATTCTAAGAGCTAGGGGACCTAGACATTTTCTGTGTATGGCATAGACTCCTGCCTAAACAAGACTTGTACAATGACAATACTACACCCTAACTTGGAAATAAAACACCACCCCTAGATGAACAGTTACAGGCAATTAATAGCTTCTAAGACAGGAAGAATCAGTCTTCTTCAAGCATGGTCACCCTGACAGTTATTCAATCTTAAGTGGTCAGCCTTAAATGCATATGCATATAAGAATCACTAAATAGACTTGAAAGGTTGTGTGTGTATATATGTGTGTGTTTATGTCTGTGTCTGTGGGTTTGAGTATATGTATGTGTGTGCGTCTTTGTGTTTGTGTGTGTGTGTGTGTAAACTAATGATAAAAAACAGGGGTTTTGAAGTTGAGAGAGGAGGGACATGGAAAGATTTGGAAGGAGAAGAAATGATATAAATATGGGAGTACACATGTATTAAATTCATAAAAATAATAACCTGTTAAAATTATCTGACAATTTCTCCCTATTTTTCTTCCTCATTCCCCTGCCCCAATATGCCTTGTCTTTTAGCAAGTCTGACCTTTAAGAAATCCACTTTGCTCTGTAGATAATTTTACATCAATGAAGCTTAATTGGTACTATGGTCCCAATAGCCTATTTTCACTTCTTTGGTACCCAGAATAAAATCTCAACCTGTCCAAACATAGAAAGAACAGAGCTTGCAATTAAATTATTCTTTGAAGTAGTGGAAATGTACATGTTGTGAATAGAATTTAGAAAGAGAGGAAAAAAATGGGGAGACTATAACAGAAACTAAGCAATGCAGGAAAACATTCTACTCAATCATGAGGACCCAAGTTCTGATCTCAGCATCCA
This sequence comes from Sigmodon hispidus, assembly GCA_004025045.1. NCBI lineage: Eukaryota > Metazoa > Chordata > Mammalia > Rodentia > Cricetidae > Sigmodon > Sigmodon hispidus. The sequence continues at coordinate 95,509 of PVIH01001533.1, forward strand.
CACTCAGTGGCCACAAATTCCTATAACTACAGATCCAAATAATTATAATTCTCTCTTGGTCTCCATGGAAACCTGCACACATGTGGCATACACATGCATACAGAGAGAGGGGTGGAAAGACAGAGAGATAGACAGGGGGAGCAATAGATAAAAATACAAGATATCTTAAAGATGACTACCATTGGCAAACTGAAGAACTAAATGCAGCAAAATATTTAAAATTAAAAATAACAACAGCTATGTCTATAGGACACAAAATCATCCAAATAGAAAGCTAAGACTTCAAACACGCAGATGTTTTCCTTCAGACAAACAAACATTCCCATGCTTTCAATTCTAAAGATAGACGTCTTTGTACAGACTTGAGTTTTGTTGAAATGACTGTGACCACATTAGACACAGATGAGAGGGTTGAAGGGAGGTGAGAAAGATACAGTTACACGCTGATCAAAGCCAACTTCAGGGATACGTCTTCAAGCCTGAAGCCTGAGCAATCAAGAACCTCTTCACAAATTTGGGTGGAAATGGATCATGTCTGTGGCAGCAGCTGTTATTTATGGTTGCTTGCTTTTGCTAAATAATTGATATATTTTCCTGAAACATGTACACTATTTGAAAGCAATAAATCTATTTAACATGCTACTCAAGATGTAAGACATAGAATACATTACCAAGCATCTATCAGGCTATGCACAATGGCATACTCACATTTATTTTCAGCCCTTGTCATGAAGCTTATTGTATGGTCCTGGTTTTGGAATCTGTGAGCTCAATTGAGAAGGTGGACAGTGCTGGGAGGTCCCTGTGCATTCACATTATTTTCAGAACTGATTGTAACTATATAAATTTGTCTTCAAAAAGAGTTTTCATTCTTATCTACTGTATTTTCCCCATTTTTTCTCTCCCATCTTAGGTTTTAAATGGCAAATAAGCTGCTTTGTGAAAATGATTCTGATTCAGACTAGGTCTTAACATCTTGCTTTTCTGATTGTTATAATCTCTGAGACATAAACCAGAACATTACATTACTTTTTTAATTCTATATTTATTCAGAATCCTTTTGATGTCCAGTAAATAGAGATGAACCCAAAGCTTTAATTTTGCAGACCACAGTTACAGTTACCGTTATCTTTGGAGAACATTTGAAAGGAAGAGTGGACATTGAGCAGAAAGGCTTATTAATGCTGTATTTATGAGCTGTCTCAGGGGCCAATGGCTTTGGGCCAAATTCTTAGCCTTGTATTTAAGTTGATTCAAGGACCCTAAGAACCCAAGCTTTCTGTAAACTCACTTTTTTATGTTTACACTCATATCTTTAGTATTTCCTACTTTATAGGTGAAGCCTCTGAATTGAATACTAATATATTTAAAATCTTTAAGGATTTTAATTTTAATTTTAATCCTTAAAGATTTTAAATATACAGCAGACAGCAGTTTACTATTTTTATTAAAGTGGAAAATCAGTCAGCGTGGGGTTGGTAAGACGGCTCCTTGTATGAAGGCAATTGTAGTCAAACTTGACGATTTCAGTTTTATCCAGGGAATTCAAGTGGTAGAAGAAGAGAACCCACTCTTACAAGCATCCTGTGCCTACCATATGTGCACCATGTCATATGTACACACACACACACACACACACACACACATACACACACAATAACATTTTAAATGCCAATCATTATTATATCATGAAAAGAGAAAAACTACAGGAGAAAGAGAGAGAGAGAGAGAGAGAGAGAGAGAGAGAGAGAGAGAGAGAGAGAGTAAATCACATGATTAAAAGTCACTGGGAAGGGCTCTCAGGTGCCCAGAGCCTCCTTGACAAGCTTGTGTGATCCAGATCCAGAGCTAAACCAGTATTCTTCTTCTTCTTCTTCTTCTTCTTCTTCTTCTTCTTCTTCTTCTTCTTCTTCTTCTTCTTCTTCTTCTTTTTTCAGTAATTGGGCTTAGTTTTACATAAAATCAAAACTGTTTTGTTATTTAAATATTTAATAAAAAATTGGGAAGAAAATGTTAATTTCTTTGTATACTTCAAGGTTTTAAACAATTGACCCTTTTAAAAGCAACATTTAAAATATTCCCACTAAGGCAGAAGTCAGCTGACAGATAATAGATACCACTTGATGTTGGTTTCCTAAAAACTAACAAGTGAAGAAAATATGTCACACTTCACAGGAAAGCAATTGGGTTTAAAGATAGGGGAATACTGATTCATTCTATGAGTACTTAGAATTTAGGGACCAGATGATCCCAGAAGTGGGTCTTGAATTGTTTTAAAGGAAAATTTAATGATTTGGCTTAATATTCATAGTGACTTTTTCTTGGTTCTATTTACTATAATGTACATATTCAGGTGAAATCACTAATTTGCATATACATGACATGATAATCTCAGCTGAGCAGCTCATAGAACATGGAACATTCACTGGAAATGTCTTTGAAATGGAAAGTTCAAAAACACCACTTTAGCAAGTATAGTATCATCCTCTGGGATACCAACACTTCATAGTGTGGTACTGACATGTTTCTTTCCTGACACGTTCTTAAGAGTGCCTTTCGGTGAGGTTGAACAATTAATCCTTATTTTGCTTCCATATCATGTGATTTTAGATTTTATTCATATTGTTTGAATCATAGCTTTAGAAAATACCCATCCTTACTGGTTTTCAGCCTAGTGGATGAGTCTGTGGATCTAGCAGACAGTGCAATTAACTAGGTTGGAGTGAGCCACTCCTTGGAGACCCTTGTGGCATGCAGTCCTGGAACCCCTGTGTGGTCCTTGGAACACAGGGGTAAGTTACAAGAGCAGCTGTGAAAACAGTCTGCCTGCTTTATGGTTGGATACCTATGTGGGCTCATGGAATAATGTAAGAAATAAAAACTCAACATGTACTGGTATAGTATAGCATACTAGGTGTGTTTCTGCTTAATCTTACTAAAAAAACCCAGTCTGCATGTGCCTTTCTTTTCTCCAAGAACATATTTAATATATCAATGTTTTTATGGAAACCATATATCCTGGGCATCACATTTCAATATCCAAACGTGTTCTTTCTGTGGCTTAATACACAAGAGATATAGTACTGTAAACCAGAAAGTAAGGGGAAAGGTCAACGCCACCATGAAGGAACACTAAAGTGAGATCATGATCTGAACTGGGATTGTACATACAAAACATGGAGGGGATCTCACCCTCCACTGTATCAGATATCCTTTGTTATCACTAGTCCGTCTGTGAATTAATGTATTTGAAATATTCTTGAAATAGCTAAACATTGTGTTTGGGGGCTTTAGAATAGGAAGAAATAATACAGAGACATTCCATAAGTATCTTGCTTTTTAATTTTTAAACACCAATACTTGAATGTATATTAGTTTATACTTAAGATAAAATGTTTCTATACTTAAAGAACAAAATTAATAATTTTAATGATAAAATTTAAATATTCCCTTGCTAAAAGCAAACTTGTATTGCATGGTACCACTATAAATTAATTCAAACTTTGTATTATCGACAGAATTTCATCAGAAAGATGCTGCCTTGGATGTCTTACGTGTTATTGTATCTAATTCACATAGGTCTTCCTAAGTCGGTTCTAAATATTAGCTAAATTACAAAAACTCTATGATACATGGAACAGTAATACTCTATCTGATGCATCTGTGATGTTGATTTATCCCAAAGTTATTTGGTTGTGGCAAACTGCATAGTGGTTTGTGCAGTTAACTCTTGAGTGCCGCTGATATGCATTCTATTAAGGATATGCCAGTATTACATTCTATTAAGGCAGTTTTTATGGAAACAGATGCTGAGATAATCCAACATTCTTAAGATAGGATAGTAGAGTTCATGAGAAAGTCAGTGTTCTTCATTAAAACATGCCTAAAAAGAGAACAATAGATGAGAGACTACGGCCCTCTCTGCCAGAGGATTAGTGACTGTGGTACACCCCCCTAAAGAACTAGAGACTATGGCCTCCATTCCCATAGGATTAGAGATGATAACCCCTACTCCTGAAGTATTAGAGGCTATAGCCTCTCTTCCTGATAATATTAGAAATAATAGCTTTCATTTCTAGAGGATTAAAGACTATGATCTCCACTCCTTGATGATTAGAAATTATGGCCTCCATGTCTAGAGGATTAGGGTCTATGGTTTCCATTCCTAGAAACGTGGAGACTTTGACCTCTTGACAACAGTGATAAGATCAAAGTAAATTCTTGGGATATTAAGAATCTTCTTCACTATGTACACTTCTTTTTGAAACCTACACTTAGTGAATTACACATTACAGGATAGAACTGCAAACAGTGGCATAGGGTAAAGAGTTTATCTTATTTGTATTTCCAATAAAAATTTGTAATAATATAATTTTGGGAAAAAATAGAAAAATAAAATATAAAAAGAATGGATATAATGAGGATGTAAGTAATTTAGAAAAAAAAAACCTTAGAAAAACCTTAGTTTTTTGTTTTTAAACATTATAATTTTTCAAGCATACATAAATTATAAGTTATGTAGTTTAGCCATAACTAATTTGTAACATTTTAGGGAAAACTTTAGGGTATGTGTGTTTAGTGTTTATAGAATTAGCTAAATATACTGTGGGAAGTATATCTGATTTCCCATGTTGTCCTGGTACTCCTATGGTGGGTTGAGATGCTGTCTATGCTGCTTTGTCCTTTGCTCCTGTGAAGTAAGAACCGACTGAGAAGTGAGTGAAACCCAGAAACTAGTCACCTTTCTTCGTCAGGTTAGAACCTATTTCATCCCAAGCTAAAATCACACAGTGACCTTCAGATGCAAGCTGGATGAAGCCAGCACTACTTCAAGATCTCTTCGAGGTTGTGGCTACCACTGACATTCAGAATTTTGTCTATATGACAAAACAACAAAAGAGCTTGAGGAAAGGTGTTATTTTGAATTAGTTTTGGCTTCTTGGTCTGTCTTTCTCTGAAGTGATTTTATGTTCATCACATGTACCTCAGCACTTCCTCCCTCCCACCCAAACTTGTACATGGGCATACATTCATGTAGATGCACAAAGGCATAGCTATGCATTCAGCAAAATTTTTAAAAAAAGAGTTAGCATTATTTGTTGAATTTGTTAGATAGTTTTACAAAAAAACTTTTGATGGAAAGTAGCTAATTGTATTCACTGCCTCATCTTGTACTAAGCTGTGCTTTTCTTCTGCAGATATTATTATACGGACAAAGTGGCGAGTGTGAAGTCTTAGGACAGTTACAGTAAATAAGCACACTGTAAATGTCATCAAATTGTTATCTATAAGGACAACAAAAGTACTTTTAAATGCATCCCTTTGACAAGTCAGTGAGAAACGGAAGCAAACCTTGCTTCTGAAAGTTTACATGTTTAAAAATTTAAAAATTGGGATTTCAAATGCAAACTTTCTTGGACAAATATTTATTATACATGATTTCACATATATCTCTGCAGCTGTAGCCATGATGAATGGTGAACATCTGGCACACGATCATTGAGAATGACAGCAGGCTGTATAATTTGATGTATATTCTTCCTCTCTGGGAAAAGTCATTTGACTTTATGGAAGCCGTAATCTCAAGGCTGTACAAGGAGTCTCTGTAGTGGTTTGGTGTGGATTCGCTCAACAAATCTTTTGACTTATATTTAAAAACTAGAATTGTTTGTATATTTCAATATTATGGTATTTCTAAAATATATTCATCCATGAAACTAAAGTTAGAGAAATACACATTAAGGATATTTGAAAAGAATTAAAATAAGATTAGAATCAATTTTAAATAGTAACAATTCTAGGAATTAATTGAATTTAATTTTTAATAAAACAAGCAAAATACTACCATATTCATGGAGCAAGTGTTAGCTTTACCAGCATCCCCTTCCCCAAATTAAAAAAAAAAGAAACAAAACCAAAAACACTACACAAGAGAAAACACTAAAAAAAAGTATATTATGTTAATAAGTTAACATCCTTGTGACTTTACTGATGGTAGCTTGAAGTGCTGTATGAGTTGGAGGACTGTTGAATTTAACTTGAAATAACATGCCTGCTGAATCAGCATCTCCAAGAAAGTGTGTTTCACTGCCTGCCTGCGAGTTAGCTGTTCTATAGTGTTTAAAGTGTAGAGCTTTGGCCACATTAATTTTGGTTCTGAGATTCTGATGAACAAATGAGGCGAGCAACAACCAGACACATCGCTTCCATAGATTCATAAGAGGCTTGGCAAGTCCTTACACTTGCATTCAGATTGCGTGGGCTTCTATTTGATGTATAAGATGCTGATGATGAGTAAAAATTGAAAAATCTCAGTCTTGAGGGTTCCTCTCTGGTTTTGGTTTCCCGAAATGAACAGCATGGATTGAATAGGAGTGATAAGAATGGCTTACAGACTGTGGTCCAAACAGCCTGGCAATGGCTGTTTCTCAGTAGAAAGGCCAAGGCCTGGGGAATTGCTGAAGAGGTGATAGACTTCAGTGTATATTGGAATCCTGAAAATGTAGGTTCTAACGCCAATGAATGGATGCCTCAGTAGTAGCCTCTGAGAGGGAGGCAAGCAGTCAAAGAGAAGCAAGTTTCTCCCTCCAAGACAAACAAAATGCCCAAATAAAGCAATATGAGACAAAAAGTCTACAAAAACATTTTTAAATGCATTTGTATGTCACTGAAGCAGAGAAATATCCACCTTTCTTCACCTCTGAAATTCTAAAAGAGAGCATTTTTCCTGATTGTACACTAATATCATCAAACCTGCTGAACTCCAGATGTCTTGATTTTTTATTGTGTTGTTTATTGAGACAGGGAGGATTTTTTTATTATTCATTTTACATACAAACCACAGATTCCTCTCTCATTCCTCCTCCCACTTCCCCAGCCTTCCTTCAAACCCCTTTCCTATCCTTTGTTCTGGAAAAGATAAGTCCTCCCAAGCGGAGTTAGCAAAGTCTGGTACATTCAGGTGAGGCAGGTCCAAGTCCCTTCCCCCTGCATCAAGGCTGTGCAAGGTGTCCCTCCATAGGCAACCGACTCCAAAAAGCCAGCACATGCACCAGGAATAGATCCTGATCCCATTGCCAGGGGCCCCTTAAACAGACCAAGATACACAACTGTCTCCAGCATGCAGAGGGCCTAGTTCAGTTTCATTAAAGCCCCACAGCTGCCTGTTTAAAGTTCGTGAGTTCCCACTAGCTTGGTTCAGATGTCTCTATGGATTTCCCCATCATGATCTTCAACCCCTTGCTCATAAAATCCCACTTCCATCTCTTAGACTGGATTCTCAGAGATTGCTTGATGCATGGCTGTAACTTCATCTGCTTTTATTAGTTACTGGGTGAAGAACAGTTAGGGTATTGACCAATCTGATTATCAGGGTAGGCCAGCTCATGCGCCCTCTCCACTTTTGCTAGTAGTATAAGCTAGAGTCATCCTTGTGGATTTCTGAGAACTTCCCAAGCATCAGGTTTCTCCTAATCCCATGACCTCTCCCTCTTTGAGGGTATTTGTTTCATTGACTCTGAACTCTGTCCCTGTTTCAGCTTAGCCATCCCATTTCCTCATGTTCTCAAGTCCCACCCCATCACTCTATCGGCCCCCTCATTCCTAGTTTCCCTCAGGAGATCTCATATATTTCTCCTTCACAGGGTAATCCATGTGTCTTGCTTAGGGTTATCTTTGTTAGCTAGCTTCTCTGGAGCTGGTTATAGTCTGGTTTTCTTTTGTTTTACATCTAGTATCCACTTAAAAATTAGTACGCACCATGTTTGTCTTTCTGGGTTACCTCATTCAAGATGATAATTTCTAGTTACATCTATTTGACTGCAAATTTCATAATGTTGCTGTTTTTACTGCCGAGTGATACTCCATTGTGTATAATATCTACTACGTTTTCTTTGGTTGAGGGGCAGCTAGGTTGTTTCCAAGTTTTGGATATTGCCAATACTGATTCAATGAACATAGTTGAGTATGTTTCCTTGTGGTATGTTTTAGCATCCCTTTGGTATATGCCCAAGAGTGATATCATTGAGTCTTTATGTTGATTTTCAATTTTCTGAGAAATTGCCATATTGATATCCAAAGTGGCTATACAAGTTTGCACTTCCATGAATAGTGGAGAGGAGTAAGGGAGTTTTTAATATGGGGGGGGGGTAAACTTGATGTTCTTTTTATTTTCAAATCAGTTTTATATTCATGTAATCAATTAGTGTTCTAAAACACGTTAATTTCAACATCTTATTATTTAAAATACATTATTTCTAAGACAGTTTTCAATGATTTATTTTGAATTTTTCACACAACCGCCACTTCTCCCCCTCCCTCTGCTCTTCTCAGTCCTTGGCAGATTCACCCTACCTAATGTCCCCATTCCTCAGAGAGGGTAAAGACTCCCAAGGTGAGTCAATTCTGTTTCACCTTGAGACAGTTAAGGTAGAAACAACCCCCTCGCCTCACCAGCATCAAGGCTGAGTAAGGTGTTCCTCTGTAGAGAATGGGCTTTGAGAAGCCAATTCATGCACCAGGAATAAACTATGGTCTGACTGCCAGAGACTCCACAAACTGCCCACACCATTTGACTGTCATCTGCATTTGGAGGGTTTAGTCCAGTCCCATGCAGGTTCCTCAGCTGTTATTTCAGAGTCAGTGGGCTCCCAGTAGCTTGGGTCAGCTGTCTCTGTAGGTCTCCTTATCATGATTATATTATATTTCCTTGCTCATATTATCTCTCCTCCCTCTCTTCAGCTATATTGAGAGCTCGACCCAAGCTTTAGTTATGGATTTCTGCATCTCTTTCCATCAGTTCCTGGTTAAAAGCTCTATAATGGCAATTAGGGTGGTCATTCATTTGATTATAGGGGAAGGCCAGTTAAAGCACCCTCTCCACTATTGCTTGTAGTCTTAATTAGGGTCATTTTGTGAGTTCTTGGATGTTTCCCTAGTCCCAGGTTTTGCTTTAACCCCACAATGGCTCCCTCTATCAAGATACCCAATTTTTGTTCTCCCTCTCTGTTGCCCCTCACCCCTCAACCATCCCATTCCCTCATAATTTCTTCCTTCTTCCCCTTACTCCCTCTCCCTGTGTATGATCCAAATTTACTCAGGAGGTCTTCTCTATTTCCCCTACCAGGGGGATCCACAGAGGTCTCTTGTAAGTTCCTCCTGTTACTTAGCTGCTTGGAGGGTTGTGGATTATTGGCTGGTTATACTTTGCTTTTTGCCTAAAATCCACTTATGAGTGTGTACATACCATATTTACCTTTCAGGGTCTGTGTTACATCACACAGGATGGTATTTTCTAGATCCATTCATTTGCTTCCAAATTTCAGGATGTCATTTTTATTATTGCTCAGTAGTACTTCATTGTGTAAATTTATCACAGACTTTTTAACCATTATTCAATTGAGGGGGCTCTAGGTTTGTTTCCAGGTTCTGGCTATTATGAATAATGCTGCCATGAATATAGTTGACCTAATGCATTTGGGGAAAGGTGTGTATCTTTTGGGTATATATCCAATAGTGGTATTTCTATATCATAGTAGAGTAATTCCCAGTTTTCTGAGGAACTGCTTTACTGATTTCCAAAGTGGCTGTAGAAGATTACAACTCCACCAGCAATGGAAGAGTGTTCCCCTTGCTCCATATCCCCTCCAGCATAGGCTGTCACTTGTGTTTTTTATCTTAGCCATTCTGACAGGTGTTAAATGGTATCTCAGAGTTGTTTTGAATTGCATGTCTCTGATGACTAAGGATGTTGGAGCAATTCTGTAAGTGTCTTTCAGCCATTTGAAATTCTTCTTTTGAGAACACCCTATGTAGCTCTGCACTCTATTTTTAATTGGTTTATTTGTTTTTTTTTTTTTTTTTGACCTCTAGTTTCTTGAGTTCTCAATATTTAACTTTCTTTTTGATCAGGTTCAGTGAAACTGGGTCTACGTTGAGATCTTTTATCCACTTGAATTTGAGTTTTATTTAGAGTAATATATATGGATCTATTTGCATTCTCTATATTATTCAGTTATGCCAGCACCATTTTTATTTTTATTTATTCATGAATAAAGTCTCATTTTTTATCCATGTATCTCCTTGTTCAAACTCCCTTGCCCCTCCTACCCCTCTCAGTCACTCTCTCTTCTGCTCATCTCTTTATCTCTTCCCAGCAAGAACAGGAGGTCCAAAGGTACCAAGATAGCTTAGTTTAGATCCACTCCAGGCAAGTCCCATTTCCTCATCCTAATACCAAGACTGGGATATGTGTTCCTCTAGGGGAAATGTGCTCCAAGTGCCAGTCCAAGGTGCATCAGATCCCAAGCTGCTCAGTGGTTGTGGTTTGCAGCTTGGGCATGCTTTGCTTTTTGTTTAAAGTCCACTAATGAGTGATCACATCCCTGATTATCTTTCTAGATTTGTGATACCTCACTCAGAAGGATACTCTCCAAATCCACCCATTTGCCTACAAATTTTAGGATATCATTTTTTCTTACTTCTGAGTAGTATATTGTTATGTAGATGTACCACAGTTTGTTAATCCATTCTTCTGTTGAGAGGCATCTACATTGTTTCCAGGTTTTTGCTATTACAAATAATGCTACTATAAACATTGTTGAGCTAATGCCTTTGGAGTGTGAATGTGCATATTCAGGATATATGCCTAGTAGTGGTATTGCTGGATCCTTGGGTAGATTGATTCACAGTTTTCTGAGAAACCGCCATACTGCATTCCAGAATGACTGAACAAGATGACACTCCCACCAACAATGGAAGAGTGTTCCCCTTGCTCCACAACCTCTCAAGTATAGGCTGTCATTTGTGTCTTTAATCTTAGCCATTTTGACAGGTGTAAGGTGGTATCTCAAAGTTGTTTTGATGTGAATTTCTCTGATGGCTAAAGATGCTGAGCACTTTTCAAGTGCCTTTCAACCATTTTTAATTGTTCTGCTGAGAATTCCCTTCTGAGTTCTGAATCCCATTTTTTAATTGGATTATTTAGGGCCTTGGGCTCTAGTTTCTTGAGTTCTCTATATATTTTAGAGATCAGTCGTCTGTCACTTTGTAGGGTTGGTGAAAATCTTTTTCCATTCTGTAGGCTGTCATTTTGTCTTATTGACTGTGTCCTTGGCTTTACAGAAGTTTCTCAGTTTCAGAGGGTTCACTTATTGATTGTTGTTCTTAGTGTCTGTGCCACTGGTGTTATATTTAGAAAGTGGTCACCCGTGCCAATGCATTGGGAGGTATTTCCCACTTTCTTTTCTATCAAGTTCAGGGTGGCTGGGTTTATGTTGAGGTCTTTGATCCACTTGGATTTGAGTTTTGTGCAGGGTGATAGGTTTGGATCTATTTGCATTTTTCTACAAACTACCATCCAGTTATGCCAATACCATTTGTTAAAGATACTATCTTTATTTCATTGAATATTTTGGGCCTCTTTGTGAAAAGTTCAGGTATTCATAGGTTTTTAGGTTAACGTTGGGAACTTCAGTTTGATTTCATTGATTCAGAGGTCTGTTCTTATGCCAGTACCAGGCTGCTTTTATAACTGTAGCTCTATAGTATAATTTGAAGTCAGGGATGGTGATGCCTACTGAGGTTTTTTGTTGAGCAAAATTATCTCGGCTATCCTGGCTTTCCTGTTATTCCAAATTAAATTGAGTATTGTTCTTTCCAGGTCTGTAAAAAAATTGTGTTGGGATTTTGATGGGAATTACTTTGAATATGTAGATTGCTTTTGGTAGAATTGCCATTTTTACTATGTTGATCCTACCTATTCAGGAACATGGGAGAACTTTCTATTTTGTGATATCCTCTTCAATTTCTTTCTTCAGTGATTTAAAGTTTTCATCAAATAGGTCTGTTGAGAATTTTTGCACCAATATTCTTTAGGGAAATTGGTCTGTAATTCTCTTTCCTTGTTGCATCTTTAAGTGGCTTGGTTATTAGGGTTATTGTGGCTTCATAAAAAGAGTTTGGCAATATTCCTTCAGTTTCTACTCTATGAATCAGTTTGAGGAGTATTGGTATTATTTCTTCTTTCAGTGTCTGGTAGAATTCTGCACTAAAACCATCTGGACCTGGGCTTTTTTTACTTGGGAGGCTTTTAATGACAGCTTCAATTGCCTTTGAAGTAATAAGTCTGTTTAGGTATTCAATCTGATCTTGATTTAATTTTTGATAAGTGATACCTGTCCAGAAAGCTGTCTATTTCTTCTAGGTTTTCCATTTTAGTGGAGTATAGTTTTCAAAGTATGACTTCATAATTTTCTGGATTTCCTGGTGGTCTGTTGTTATGTCCCCCTTTTCATTTCTGATTTTGATAATTTGGATACTCTCTCTCTCTCTCTCTCTCTCTCTCTCTCTGCTTTTTGGTTAGTTTGGATTCAGGTTATCTATCTTGTTAACTTTCTCAAAGAATCAACTCTTTGATTAATTGATTCTTTGTATTGTTCTTTTTGTTTCAATTGTATTGATTTCAACTCAATCTGATTATTTCCTGCCATCTACTCCTTCTAGGTGAGTTTCATTCTAATTTTTCTAAGGTTTTCAACTGTGCTGTTATCTCTCCAGTTTGGGATTTCTCTAAGTTTTTCATATAGGCATCTAGTGCTATGAATTTTCCTCTCAAGACTGCTTTCATTATGTTCTATAAATTTGGCTATGTTGTGGATTGAGTTTCATTAAACTCCAGGAAGTCGTTGATTTCTTTCTTAATTTCTTCCTTTACTCAGAGGTGGTTCAGATGAGTGATGTTTAGTTTCCATGAGTTGGTAGGCTTTCTTTGATTTTTGCTGTTGGTGAACTCTAACATTTGGCCCTAGTGGTCAGATATGACACAAGGAATTATTTCCATTTTTGTATCTATTGATATTTGCTTTATGACCAATTATGTCATCAATTTTAGAGAAAGTTCCATGTGGTGCTGAGAAATATATATATTCCTTTGTGTCTGTGTGGAAGCTTCTGTAAATATCTATTAAATCAATTTGCATCATAATCTCTGTTAGACCCCTTATTTCTCTGTTGAGTCTCTGTCTAGTTGACCTGTCCAATGGTGAAAGTGGGATATTGAAGTCTCCCACAATTAGAGTGTGAGAATTGATGTGGCGTTTGAGCTTTATTAGTGTTTCTTTTACATATGTATTTGCCCTTATATTAGGGGCATAAATATTCAGGATTGAAATCTCAATTGATCAATTTTTTTCTGAGATGAATAAGCAATGTCCATCCTGGTCTCTTTTAATTGATTTTAGTTTGGAGTCTACTTTGTTAGATATTAGGCAACACCAGCTTGTTTTTTGGGCCCATTTGACTGGAAATTTTTTCCCAACTCTTTACTCTGAGCCTGTGTCTGTCTATGGGGTTGAGGTATGTTTCTTGTATGCAGCAAAAGGATGGTTTCTGTTTTTGTATCCATGGTGTTAGGATGTGTCTTTTTATAGGTATATTGAGCATATTGATACTAAGGGATATTCGTGACCACTGACTGTTATTTCCTGATATTTTTGGTGGTAGCTTGTATGTATTTCCTTTCTTTAGTCTTTTCTTCTGTGGGATTATTGATTGTTTGTGGTTTAATGGGTGTATCTGGGATGTATCCCTTGCTTTCATGGGTGTATCCCTCCAGTGCTTTCTGAAGAGCCAGATTTGTAGATAGCTGTTAAGTTTGATTTTGTCATGAAATGTCTTGTTTAATCCATCTATGGTGAATGATAGTTTTGCTGGTTATAGTAGTCTGGGTTGGCAGCAATGTTCTTTTAGTGTCTGCATAATTCCTGACCAGGACTTTCTTTCTTTCAGTGTTTCCACTGGAGTTAATCTGATGAGTCTGCTTTTATAGGTAAGGTGGACTTTTTTTTTGCAGCTCTTAAAATTTTTTCTTTCTTCTGTTTGTTTTATGACTTGATTATTATATGGCAAGCAGACTTTTTTGAGGGGAACTGGGAGGGTCCTTACCTAGAGATTCCTATTAGAAGGGATCTCTTACATCTGGGCCTCACCTCTAGGGCAAACTGCATCTTCACAGACAGAAGAACTCCGGACCTTGTCCAGAGCAAACTCAGAGGTGAGGAAACCTTACCTACTGGGATGCTGGCATGGAGAATCCCTCTCCAGGGGCCAGGATCACACCCAGGTTCTTGATCTCAGACTCTGGGCTAGCAGACTGGCCATAGGCTAAAACTGGGAAGGTCCTTCCCCAGCTAATCCTAGCAGAAGAGACCTCCTTCAGCCAGGTTCCACATCTAGAGCAAACTGCTTTATGGACAGACAGATGCCTTAGAAATGCATACCCTTGTCCAGAACAAATTGAGAGACCTTGAAGACCCTGTGTTCAGAGCAGACAGGAGACATGCAAGCCCTCTAACCACACACAATTGACTAAGAGTTGACTAAGTGTGAACAACTGAAGCAATGAGCAGTTGCCAATAAAAGAGTACATATAACAATATAAAGAACAACAAGGCAATACCAGAAGAAACTCGTGTTTCAACAACACCAAGACATGAACAGAGCAATGAAGAGGAAACAGAAAGAAACAACCTAAAAGAACACCTTTATGAAGATATAGAAGCCTTAAAAGAGGACGTAAAAATTCCCTTAAAGAGATAGATGAAAATACAAACAAAAAATTGGAAGAGATGAACAAATCCTTAAAGGAAAACAAAGGAAACCAAGAAAATGAAAAAACCAACAAATGAAAGAAACATTCCAGGAATTAAAAATTGAAATAGGAGCAATAAAAAAAGGCACAAAGTGAGGCAAAGGTAGAAATAGAAAATCTGAAGAAAAGAGCTGGAGCTACAGACACAAGCATAACCAACATAATCCAAGACATGGAAGAGAATAGTCTAGACTCTGTTCCTTTGTTGTGTGTCTTGTTTCTGATTTCAGTGGAATTGATTTGAGTTTCTTTTCATTTAGTTCCATGTTGGCTATGAGCTTCCCTGTATTCCTGTTCCCTGCAGTACTTTTATCATGAATGAGTGTTAGATTTCGTTCAAGGCTTTTTCAGCATATAATGAGATAATCATGTGATTTTTTAAAGGTTGTTTATATGATTGATGACATTGAAAGATTTTTTCATGTTGAACCATCCCTCATCTCTGAAATGAAGCTTACTTGATCATGGTGGATGATTTGATATATTCTTAAATTCCATTTGCCAATATTCTATTGAACATATTTGCATCAATGCTCATGGTTCATGAGGGAGATTGGTTTGTAATTCTTTCTTTGTTGCGTGTGCTTGTGTTGTCATGGTGACTGTACCCTATTAAAAAGTTTGGCAGTGATCCTTCTGTTTCTATTGTGTGGAAGTATTTGAGGAATATTGGTATTAGCTAACTGATTCTATTTCCTTAGGGGTTATAGGTCAATTTAGGTCATTGATATGGTCTTGATTCAATTTTGGTTAGTGGTACCTGTCCAAAAAGCTGTCTTTTTTTTTTTTTTTTTAGGTTTTCTAATTTAGTGGAGTACATATTTTCCAAGTCTGACCTAATCATTTTTGATATTTCCATGGTTTCTGTTGTGTCTCCATTTTTATTTTTTATTTTGTTAATTTGGATATTTTTGGGATTATGCAGAGCCCTTGTCCAGAGCAGAGTGAAAAGTGAGCGGGTTCTGACTCCTAGGCCACCCACCAATCTCTTCTCTGAGGCTGGAGACATAGCCCCAGCTTTGACCTCATGCCTAGTCCTGCTCTAGACCAGAGCTGGGACAGACCTTCCTCAGTGAACACTAGGGACACATAGTAGGGGGGTATCCCATGGTTGGGCCCTGCCTCCAAGGCAGGCTGCATCATCACAGATGGACGTCTTCAGACCTTGCGGACCCCATGTCCAAACCAGAGTAAAAGATCGTGCACATTCCTTGTCCAGAGCAGAGGAAGAGATCATGCAGACCTCGTGTCCAGAGCAGACAGGAGACACACAATCCCTGTAGCCACAACTGACTAAGAGCTGACTAAGAGTGAACCAAAGAAGCAATGGGCAGAAGCCAGTGTAAGAATACAAATAACAATATATAGAATAACGAGGCACCACCAGAAGAAGCTAGTGGTTGGTTAGCTTGTATCTTGGTTTGCCTATCTTGTTGACTTAATCAAAGAGCCAACTCTGTTTCATTTGTTCTTTGTATTGGTCTCTAATTTCAATTTTATTAACTTCAACCCCGAGTTTGATTATTTCCTGCTGTTTATTCCTTCTGGGTGAGTTTGCTTCTAGTTGTTCTAGAGCTTTCAGCTGTGCTGTTCAGTCTCTTGTGTGAGGTTTCTTCAAATTTTTTTATGTAGGCACCTAGTGCCATGAACCTTCCTTTTAGCACTTTCATTGTAGGTCATAAACTTGGGTATGTTGTAAAGTCATTTTCATTGATTTTGAGCAAGTCTTCAATTTCTTTTTTTTAAGTAAAAAAGAATTTATTTTTTTCAAAAAAGCATATAAATAACAATTATGTAAAATTGTTGGTCTATGTTAGAGCATATTTGTGTAAAATAGCATAAGGGACTAATACTCCAATAAATGAGTGATTAAATTATAGAAAATTCTGAAAACAAAAAATTATATGAACTGTTTATGGTCCTAATTCAGCCCTTGGGAATCAGCTAGGCAAACTTTCATTTATAGAGTATGGTGGAATTTTGCTGTTATTTTTTTTTTTTGTGTGTGTGTGTGTGTGTGTATATGTGTGTGTTTTATACAAGCTGGAGAGAAGGAATGTTGATACATTTTTTAAAAGGTTCAACAGATTTTTAATTATCCGGTAACTTTTGTTGTCTTTTCCACAAATTTTCTTAAAGATATGGTAAAACTTTGCTCTACCTTCCTAGACTGCTTCCATGCACCTTGTAATATCCCCACTGGGTCTCTTGCTTGACCCCAAGGTGATTCAAATGGTAGCTTTTCAGTTTCCATAAGTTTGTGGGCTTTCTATGGTTTGTGTTGTTCTTGAAACTAACTTTAGTCCATGGTGTCTGACAGGATACATGAGGTTATTCTCATTTTTTATACATATTCATATTTGCTTTATGACTGAGAATATGGTCAATTTTAGAGAAAGTTCCATGGGATGCTAAGAAGAACTCTTTGGTGTTTGGGTCAAATGTTCTGTATATATCTATTAAGTCCATTTGAGTCATAATATCTGTTTGCTCTCTTATTTCTCTGTTAAGTTTCTGTCTGATAGACCTAAAAGCAAGAATTGGGTATTAACGTCTCCCACTATTAGTGTGTGGGGTTGATGTGAGGTTAAAGCTTTAGTAATGTTTCTTTTACATATGTGGGTGCCCTTGTATTGAGGTCATAACTGTTCGGGACTGAGACTTTATGATATATTTTTCCTGAGATGAATAAATAATGTCTTCCCTCATCTCTTTTGAATAATTTTAGCTTAAAGTCTATTTTGGTAGATTTTGGAAAGCTATACCAACTTGTTTCTTAAGTCCATTTGATTAAAAAGTCTTTTTCCCAACCTTTTACTCTGAGGCAGTATCTGTCTTTGAAGTTGAGATGTTTCTCTTGTATGCAGCAGAAGGATGGATTCTGTTTTCATATCCTTTGTGTTAAGGTGTGTCTTTTTATAGGTGAATTGAATCCATTGGTATTAAAGAATATTAATGACTAGTTATTATTAATTTTTGTTATTTTTGGCAATAGTGTGTGTGTTTTCCTTCTTTGGGACTTTTTCTTTTCTTTTTTTTTTCTTGCAAGCAGTTCTCTTTTTTATGGTTTTATCATTATAAAAAATGTCATTTTTTTATTCATGTATCCCCTTGTTCAGGCTCCCTTCCCCCTCCCACCCCTCCCAGTCACTCACTCTTCTCTCCATCAGCTTATCTCCTCCCCAGCAAGGGCAGGAGATCCCAAGGTCCCACGGTGGCTTAGTTCAACATCCACTGCAGGCAGATCTGCTCTCCTTCTTCTATGGGGTTATCTATTGATTGTGGCTTTGTGGGTATATCTAACTTTTTAGGATGGAATTTTCCTTCTATTGCTTTCTGTGTAGATAGATTTGAGAAAATATATTGTGTAAATCTGGTTTTGTCTTGGAATATCTTGTTTATACTATCTATGGTGATTGAGAGTTTTGCTAGGAAGAGGATTCTGGTTTGGAGTCCATGGTCTCTTAGTGTGTATACAACAACTGACAAGGATCTTCTAACTTTTATTGTTTCCACTGATTGTTATTCTGATGGGTCTGCCTTTC
The DNA here is from genome assembly GCA_004025045.1 of Sigmodon hispidus. Lineage (NCBI taxonomy): Eukaryota > Metazoa > Chordata > Mammalia > Rodentia > Cricetidae > Sigmodon > Sigmodon hispidus. Next base: position 113,701 of record PVIH01001533.1, read on the forward strand.
TAAGTTACTTGACATTGTTTTCTTTGGAGATCTTAATATTTTTTCTTTATTCTGTAGGTTTAGAGGCTTGATTAATATGTGGTGAGTGAACTTTTTGGTGGGTCTAGTCTATTTTGTGTTCTGTAAGCTTTTTATATCTTTATAGTCATTTCCTTCTTTAGATGGGGAACATTTTCTTTTGTAATTTTGTTAAATATATATTCCTTGCCTTTGAGCTAGTATTCTTCTCTTTCTTCTATTCCTATTATTTTTAGATTTGGTCTTTTCATGGTGTCCCAGATTTCCTGAACGTTTGTGTTTTGACTTTTTGCTTTAGTGTTTTCTTTGATTGTCGTATCTATTTCCACTATGGAATATTTCATGATAGAGATTCTCTCTTCCATCTCTTGCATTCTCTTGGTTATGCTTGCATCTGTAGTTTCTATTTATTTACTCAGATTTTCCATTTCCAGCATTCCTTCTGCTTGTATCTTTATTGCTTTTCTTTCCAGTTTTGAATTTTGAACTGTTTTCTTCATCTCTTTTCTTTTTCTTTTTTCTTTTCTTTTTTGGTTTTTCTTTACTTTCTTTAAGAAATTTATTAATCTCTTTTCATTTTTCACCTTTCTTTCCCTCTATTTTTTATGTAAATTTTTATTTCCTCTCTCAAGGCTTCTATTCTTTACATAAAATTATTTCCTTCCACTTCTTCTACATTGGCTTATTTGAGTCTTGCTGTTATAGAACCAACAGATTCCGATGGCGCTATATTGTTCTTTATGTTGTTATATGTATTCTTGCACTGAAGTCTGACCATTGCTTTCTTAAAGTAATGCGCTGCATGATTTGTCTGTATCTCAGGGAGCTGATTTTGGTGCAATCTGTTCTGGCTGTGTCCATGTCTCAGGAAGCCTCTCCTGGTCCACTTTGATTTGGCATATTCTGTGTCTCAGTAAGCTGTTTGTAGTCCAATATGAATTTTTGATCCATTAGGAGCTCTTGATCCATTAGGGGCTGGTGAAATATGTGTCTCAGGAATCCTCTCTGGATTTAGTAGGGCTAGTGAACTCTTGGGGCTCACGGAAATGCCAGGCGATAAGATGGTTTGGGGGATGGGATGGGTCTTGAAGATGGGGATGTCCAAAAAACTAGAGTGTTAATATAGATTTCTGGCCCACAGGAGTCTTTCTTGTTGGCCTGGGATTGAGGCAGCAATGAGTGGGTGTGGGATTCCATGAATTGTGCTCTGAGGCCTAGGTCCAAGGGAGTTATTAAACTGAAGGAAATGGTGCATGGAAATTATAATACATTTGTGTATTTAGTAACTTTCCCTGTGTCTGGCTTAAGTTTATGTAATTAATCTATATACTTATTCACTTATGTATAATCAGCCTATACAAATGGAAGATATTTGTTTACAACATGATGTTATTAGACTGACATACATCTGCATTATTAGCATAACTGAGCTAATTAATGGGCTTGACTCAACATGTCAGTTGTGTTGTGTGCATGTGTGCCAAGAACATTGCTTATTAAGCAGCTTTGGATATACAAAGGAGAAGTAACTACAGTCTTTTCCTCACAGTAGATTTTCAGGCTGCTTACCCTGAAAATCTTCCTTTGTACACAGAGGTTGATCATTTTCCTTTCTCCTATTCTACATTATTCATCTATTTAAGGTTCTCTGCCAGTCAGATCATGTGGTATTTGTGTTTCTTGCTTGACTTAATTTTAGAAGAATAACTATGCCCAGGTTCAACCCCATTATCCGAACTGGTAAGATTTTATTCCTATGTAATACTAAAGAATATTCTATTTTGTGTGGACATATCACATCTATTTTGCTATCCTGTCTTACCTTTTCTCAATGAACATTCATTTCTCTGCATGCTATTGATGCTCTTTTCTGTGGAAGCAATAATAATTATAAAAAAATAGCACAGTATAGAACATATAGAAAAATACAAAGCTCTTTTGATCTGAAGGAAAAAAAAATTAAAAATAAAACCACAAATAAAATTATTCTATCTTCTTATGCTGCTATTAAATACTTCCCTCCAGGGAGGGATAACCACAGGTAAATAAATGTAGTTGGAGTCACATGGAAGATTTTCAGTTCAAAATGTAATGTTTATCTAACCTAGAACATGACTCAGAACATTTTATTATTCCTCTGTTTGAAGTTGAAAGGTCAAGAAAGAATTTAACATACAAGTGGTTGTGGTTTGAAAACTAGAAGCTGATTTTATTTTTCTTAAATGCCAAAGCATGAGGGACCTCAAATTACACCCCTGACCCAAGCCCTACACCTAAGACAACACCATGGACTTCTAAGGTTGCCAGCTGACATGAGCTTTGAAATTGCATAACAATGACTTTGCAATTGAAATTCTAATATCACTTTTCTCTGTTGATTTATTTGCCATGGGTGTCCAAAAATCACCATAGACCCATTTGGACCATAAGTTTCCTTTTTGATGAGGTCCCAGAAAAAATGAGAGAGCTTCCCACCACAAAAGTCAAGTCATTTTCTTTAACTAAGCAGAGTTACAAATGTTAGAAAGAAGACATAGAAATCCTTGTCTATACTGGGCATCAAGATCCTTTCTGTGCATGTCCGTTTATTACCTGTATGTCAACAAAGATGTGCAAATGCCAAGCCTTTACAGATCTAAATCTTACAAAGCTGCAGCTTACGCAAAATTTTAGAGATTGATCACCACAAATTCTGATGGATTCATGAGTTTGCTATTTCACAAATAGCACTTTAAAAAAAAATCAACATCTAAATATTCATTATCACAAGCAAACCATGTTGAATGGATGAACTCATTTAACCTCTCTAAGCTTCTCTGAGGCAGCGATTTTTACTTTCCAGTGAAGTTTTCAGTGGGGAAACAAAGAAAACCAACAAAACAAAACAAAACAAACCCTGTTTCTTCATCTTGGTCTGCTTCCTGGCCTTAGCTTCTTCCAAAAAGGACAAAGTTGAACTACCACAAAAAAGCATTTGGACCAGCATCGTATCATCCCAGCCAGGCCTAAACCACAGCCTTCTGGAAACCTTATGGGAAAAACCATCCTGAGGGGTTTCCACTCTCAGAAGGCTGCCTTCGTCATTTCAGTCAGCAGGTGACTGGACATCCCCACCACTTGTTGCAGCTTTGCTGTTGTTTTTCAAGTCAGACATCACAAAGTAATGACAACAAAGCTGTTTCCCCACATATATTGCATCACACAAAACCATTTCTGAAAACCATGGATGCTCTTGAACTATTCCACAACCACAACTGTCTAGAAACAAGTCTTTATTGCATCTGCAAGTTCAACTGTGACTTTATTGTAATGGTGGAAAAACAGACGTTTTATATATATCATTATCCTGCTTTATATATATATCTTAAAATATTCACAAGCAGAACTGAAGGCAAATATGGGTTGTGTTCTGGGAGGGCACCTTGCTGAGGTTCACTTGCCTGGGGTCTGGGTCCACTCTTCCCCCATCTTTTCTCTGCCTGATATCACTATCACTGATATCACCATTGTCTTTTATGTCCACAGTATTATTACTTGCTGTTGCTGTGGTAAAATCCTATGACCCAAAGCAATTTAAGAAAGGGTCAATTTATGCTGGGTTAGCGTTACAGTGCAGAAGTCCATAATGAGGGAAGTCAGGACAGCAGGGAGCCAGGGCAGAAAGCTGAATGATCACATCTCAGCCACACAGAGAAAGCAGAGAATGAACAGCAAATGAGCCAGGCTATAAATCCTCAAAGCAATGACCCCACACCTCGTAACAACATTTCTCCAGTGAAGCTTTCACCTCAGAAAGGTTCCATAGCTTCCCACCCAGTGCTCAGTCTAAATGATTCTTCTGGTGGTAACTCTAGAATTTCAGTGTTTGAGCAATGACTGGATCTGGAGAACTAATTCTAATCAGATCTCCCCCCTTTTTTGTTTATAGTGAGGCTGTAAACAAACAACAGAGATCAGTGCATTTCTTCCAGTAATGATACTCATCTGGAGTGCCTAGAGATGGACAATGAGGACCAGGGTGCTGGCTCCAAGTTGAGGCTGCTCTCCAAAAGCAATGGAACAAAAATTTCAGAAAAATTGGAGTTTCTTAAAACACCTGTTTCCATGAAGATCAGATGTTTGGACTGGTAGGTGGTACAAACAAAAATGGGTCACAGTGGCAGAAGAACCAGCAGGGGAAAGAAGCATTTGAAGAAGATACCTGCTGAGCTAAAAAGCCTGGGGCAGAAAGATGCCATTTAGGCAGAGATGATTGAAGGTGGCCTAGTGCTTTCCCCAAATTATATGTAGTCAGTGTTTTATCATAGTAACAGAAAGCAAACTAGAACATAATTTTAACATCAAAAGATGTACTATTGCTGTAGGTAATGTCTCTTTACCTGTGATTGTGATGGTGAGGGTATTATATGTACAGTGTCATGAACTCCCACTACCTCAGGAAATGTCTTACAGTGTAAGAAGTAACAAATGTGATTGCATGGTACTTTATACATAGCCATAAATTAGAGAGTGAGGCTCCTCTTATTGCAGCAGATTCTGGGGAAAGACCTTTCCCCATTCACTGTCCTGAAGCCCAGTGATTACTAAAGAGGCATGTCTGTAGCCTGGAATAGTGAAGTGACCATAAGGCTGCTTAAATTTGATGGTCCACTGCAGACTCAGCACACATGCCTTCAGCTAAGCTCTACTGCTCCATGTCACAGGAATGTAGCCAGGAACACAGAGCAATTATTTCTTATAATAATGAGAAACAGCATTGTGGTTGACAGTCTGATGCTATTTACGCAGCAGAAAGAGAACAAGAGGCGAACGTGGAGACCTGCAGATGCATTTCACAGAACAGGCATTTGAGAGGGCTGTTCTGAGTCTGGACGTGCAGGCTGTGACTTTAAACTCTTCTCATGACTAGAGTTTGCTGTGTCCAACTGATCTTTAAGTTTGAACTTTTCACTGGAAAGATTTAATTATATTTTTATTCCATTTTAGAAACTATTGCAAGACTTGTCCCTTCCTTTTAAAAGATCAGTTGAACCAAATTCTCTAGTTTCAGCTTATGGATGTTACATATTTGTTCTGAGTAGATCTGGGTAGGGCTGCAGATAAAGTACAGAAGCAGGAGGATGCTAAAGCAAAGGTGTGTGGAGAGACATGTTCTGAAGAACAGATGGCCAGGTTCTTGTCCTCAGCAGCCTCTCCTGTGAGATCACTGCACAGACGTTTCATCTCTTACTGAAAGATGCAATTAAAATGACATTACTTATCGAGAATAAGGTTAATGAACAGAAGTTTGTTAGGTTTATTTTTAGAAAGAAAGCAGGAGGGTGAATGAGTGAAGGAAAACCACCTGCATGCTGTCTGAACACTGAGGCTTTTGAAATGGGTCCCCTGGTTAGAATTCTCCCAATCAAACCTAGAGTACGAGTCAGTCATGGGCAGAGCCTAGTCAGCGGTGATGGACTGTCCCAGGTAATACAATGGTCTCTCTCATATAGAGTCCGAGGCTACATACCAAAATAAACTAACTGGCTATTAGCTCTCCAGAGTGTTTATATTTCTGCTCGAAGTGCTTCTGAGGTTTCTGGCCTGGATTCCTCTGGATGAAAGGAAGAGGGATGTGTAAAATAATGAAGTTGCAAATAGCAACTTTAGTAGTTAAGTAATTTTACTCTTGCAAGGATGTATGTGTGGGATGCAGAGCCTGAAATGGCTATAGGAAACCCGCACAGCAACATCTTCTTATCAAAATTTAGTAAAGAAGCATCCACTTGGGTTTTCCTGAAGTCATTCTATGTGTTGGGTGTTTCAATACAGACATCTTATTACTTGGTTATACCTTTTAGAAACTCATGATGTAAAACCACACCAAGCCAGCAGAGAAATTCTCTAACATTTGTAGTTAAATGAACTCTCCAGACATGAACCAAGAAACATGAACTAAACAATTCTCTAAAATATCTGAGTTCTAAAAATTCCTAAATTTACATGGTATAGAAAATAGCATTAGTTGCCCTTTACGATAGCACATTCTTTTCTATGTATCTTCCCATTTTCACAGTTTTATAAAATCCTTTAGATATGATCATACTCATTTTGATAAATCCATTAGGTCCATGAGAACTTGTGCTGACACGGTCCTGTAGCTGACATACTTAGGCTACCAGCTGTTCTTTACTGCACACCTGTCTTAACCATTTCTCAGCGGCTGACCTGGGGACCTGGGAGGCATCTGACAAGTCTTCTGTCTTCTCAGTGCCCCTGCCCATGTCATGTTCTACCCTGACTGAAGCTTTTGTGAGAGAGCTGATTGGTGGAATTCAAGTTCAGGTGATAGTGGCACAGCGGGGAGGTGACACACTGAAAGAACAGTTGGCATCTCTGGTGTGAGCAGCTCTTCATCTACATTTTAGTTTGAGGGTTAATGTTGAGTCATCTTTACCTTCTAGGCAAGTGTACACCGTGAAATAGAATGATACTTTGTGTCATTTGTGCTGATTTAGCAAAGGGATGCATCTGTGTGTGTGTGTGTGTGTGTGTGTGTGTGTGTGTGTGTGAGTGTGTGTGTTTATAGGAATGTACCATGTGGCAATGTTTTAAAAATCTACCTTTTAATTAAAATATAGTATGTAGTATTTTATTGTTTCAATTTAATCAATGATTGACTTTGCATCACACGACAAATTTGAAATTTATCAACAGTAGGATTGGAATTTTTTAAATTAATATTTAATGAAATCTCTTTTTAGAATTCAGCATTTATTTGCTACCAAGCCACAGGAAGACATAGAAACTTTTCTCCATGATCTTTCAAGCACACTAACCTTCATGCTGCACCATTTTTATACTTCATATGCACATCTGTAGTCTGTATGGAGGTATATCCTTTCAAGTGGAAATACACAGAAGCCAGAAGAGGACATTAGAACCCCTAAAGATGAAGCTACAGGGTGTTGACATCTTTTATTTTTAGTGACTTGGAGAATATATGCTTTATTGGAATAGTAATGCCAGGACTAAATCAACAAGTTCAGGGGATATTTCTTTTTTTTAATATTTCTATAATAAAGTCTTTTTTTTAATCAATGTATCCCCTTGCTCCAGTTCCCTTTCCCCTCCTTCCTGCTCCCTGTCTGCCTTCAGCCTTTCTCCTCCCCATCCCCTCATGCCCTCCCCAGAAAGGGCAAGAAGTCCCAAGGTGGATCAGCCCAGCATTCATTCCAGGCAAGTCCAGTTTCCTCATCCTAATATCAAGACTGGGTTAAGTGTTCCTTTGGAGGGAATGGGCTCTGAATTGCCAGTCTGTGCACAGAAACACAGTCTGATCCCTCCCCTGAGGCTCCACAAACTGCCCATGTTAGTGGACAGTTGCCTATCCTTGAAGGGCCTAGTTCCATTTCCTGATGGTTCCTTGATGGCTGTTCTTGATTCAGTGAGCTCCCCAGAGTTCCAGCCAGCCATCACTGTGAGAATTTTCCTTATAATCCCTATCCTCCTGCTCATATAGACTCTCCTCCCCTGCTCTCAGCTGTATCAAGAACTCAGCCCATCACTCAGCCATGTATCCCTGCCTCTACCTCTGTTCATTGTTGGGTGTAAGTTGTGTTAACATCTTTAAGGAAACAAAAGCTACTTTTAAAATTAAATTTTTATTTATGGTGTCATCTTCTGTTTTTAGGTTTCTATTGTTGAAATAAAACACTGTGACCCAAAAGCAAGCTGGGGAGGAATGGATTTAATTGGTTTAGACTCTCATCTCACTTGTCATCCTGGAAGGATATCATGACAGGAACTCAAACAGAGCTGGAACCTGGAAGCAGGAACTGATGCAGAGGCCATAGAGGGGTGCTTCTTACTGGCCTGTTTGCATGGTTTTCTCAGACTGATATCTTTTAGAACCCAGGACCACCATCCCAGGAATGGTACTGCCCACAAGGGCCTGACCCTCTCACATCATTCATTTATTAAGAACATGCCTTGCATATCTGCCTGCAACCTGATATTATAGAGGTATTTATTAAGTTGAGGTTTCCTTCTCTCAGATAACTTTAGTTTGCATCAAGTTAACATAAAACTACCCAGCACAACTGACCCCTTGTGAGCTTGACTGCCAAACACATAACCTTTACTATTAAGCCACATTTCCTTTCTAATTCATTCCCAAGATTTTACATTTAAAGAATGGAAATAACCAAAACTCCTACAATCTATAAATTCACATACATTATAGGTTCAGTCTCTTTAAAATAGCCAGTTTCTTTTAAAATACAAAGCTTTTTAAAATTCAGTTTCTTATCTGTGAGATCCTGTAAAACCAAAATTAAATACTTTCTTCTGACTTCAAAGTCAAACCAAACTTGAAAAGTATAAATGACTCAATGCCCAGTATCTGGGGTTCCTTCATCATTCTCTGGCTCCACACACTGAAGCTTACACAGCTCATCTTCTAAGCTCTGGCTGGCTCCACTCCATGCTGCTGCTGTTCTTGTTGGTCATCCCATAGCACTGACATCACCAAAATGCTGGGGTCTTCTTAAGCCAGGCTACACTGTCACCATAGGTTGTCTTCACAGTGCCAATCCTCAGCTTCTCAGCAAAATCCCTTCAATCCTGGGCCTTCAACTGCCCTTGAGGCATCATCTTCTCCAGTGGCTTCATCTGGCCTCACACAGTGCAGAGCCTCAATAGCTTTCCATGGCCCTTTCATGCCTTCTGAACCAATATGACCTTGCTGACTACCAAGTTTGGCTGACAGCAAAAGGTACAGTCATGACTGCATCTGGAAAAAAGCATCTGTGTGCTCTCAGAAAATACTTCCCAGAAGATTTCACCCCAGTGATGAGACTAGTCTCTTCTTAATCACAGCTAATCTCTGAGCTCCAGATGACCAGCATCGAGTATCCCAGCAAAGCACTGATTTCACATTAGTAGTTTTGACCTCATGTTAATTACAAGTGATTCTTCAGCCCCAGCTAACCAGAACCACAAAATATTAATTCAAAGTAATAAATGGCCCTGACAGAGTCTTTAAACTTCCCTCTGAAGCTTTACAAACCAGGCCTCCAGTATCTGCATTGCCTTCAACCTCATTTTTATTTTAATATTCCAAGCTCCTACAGAACAGCTCATCACACATGAAAACAAGTTTTTCTTTCACAAAGTTCTAACATCCTTTCTCAGCCCTTCCCAAAACAACATGGCCAGGCCTGTCACAGCAACCCCACTATACTGGTACCAACTTGTCTCAGGGATTCTGTTGCTGTCATGAAACACCATGACCAAAAGGAAATTTTGGGAGGAAAAGGTTTATTTGACTTACACTTCCCAATCACTGGTCATTGTGGAAGGAAATCAGGACAAGATCTCAAACAGGAGATTGGAGACAGGACCAGATGCAGAAGTCATGGAGAAATGCTGCTTTGTGGCTTGCTCAGCCTGCTTTTACAGAACCCAGGACCAGTAGCCCAAGGATGACACCACCCACAATGGGCTGGACCCTCCCCCATCATCAGTACTTACAATCCTGCCTATGACCTGTGCTAATGGAAAAATTGAGGTTCTCTCCTCTCAGATGACTGTAGTTTGTGTGGTCGATGCAAAACCATCCAGCACATTTTCAAAGGAGAAAACTTTCTTCATGTAAATGTTGCTGTTATTTTCTTCAATTTCTCATGAAATTTAAACTGAAACAAAAAGAACTTGACTGAGGAACTGGAGAGATGACTCAGTTGTTAATAGCACCTCTGGTTCTTGTGAAGGGAACAAGTTTGGACTCTGACATCAGTGTTAAGAAGCTTACAACCACCTGGACTTCCAGTTGCAGAGGTTCTGACTCCCTCTTTTGGACTCCAAGGTCATCTGTGCTTTTGTGCACATACATTTACCCCATACACACATTCACATAAATTAGAAAGTCTTTTTCTCTTTCTTTCCTTTTTTAAAATTTTGTTTTGACAGCTTGTAAAAATTTTATTTTCCTTTCATCTTTTCCCCCTTTGCTCAGGTGTCTGGAGAAGTGCTTAGTACCATTCACTGGTGGCTCTAAGCCAGGGGAGCTGCTGACCAGTCCTCAGTGGCTAGCTGGATGGGCACTCCAATTGTCAGTAGGTAACTGCTGGATGGGTACAGAAGGTACCTGCACACTCTCAGACCAGTCTGGCTATCTCTGGTTGAGCAGCAGTGACCTCATGAGCTAGGTAAGTCCATTCATCTTGAAATTACTTCTTGGTCACAGCCTGTTCCTTCTCAGACTCCTTTGGATCTCAGTAGAAGTAAAGAACAGGCATAACCTCCCATGACTGCTCATGGGATATGGGCTCTTGAGGACTTCTTGGTCCAGCATCTAGCACATCAGACCCACTGAGTGAGCTAACTTGTTGTTGCATGGGATGACAATGTAGCACAGGGGAGAGAGTGTCTGTGTTACACAGAGCAATGGTGATGAGGCTGACATAAGATGCTTCCAAGGGGCTAGTTGTCATCCCTGGGATTAGTTACCACTGGAAACTGTGGATCCCTGAAGGCTGCTTGGATCTGGTCAGTAAAAGTCCCTGGCGGAAGGGGCCAGCAATTGTGGTGGTTCCAGTGGTGGTAGCAAATTTCAGTATTACTCATTGGCTAGTGTTCTGGAGGAGCTGATGCTGACATCAGCAGGGTTCTCAATGGCAACAATAGCCAGGGCTGCAAGCAACAGCTTCTCCCAGGTCCTCTTCAGATTCATGATGTAGATACCACCACTTTTCCTTCTGTAAATATACTGCTCCATCTGAAAGTCAAGATTGGTGCCATCTATCTGGGTTTCTGTTACAATGAATTTGAGAACAGCCTCCTCCTTTATCTGTAGGACATCAAGGGCTCTAAACATTGTGTACATTTCCCTTAAAGTTATGGTAGGAATGAAGAACACTGCGGTATGGACCTGTCCCAGGACAGTATGGAAAAAAGTCACCATTCCTTATTAACTCTTTTCTATATACTAGTAAATGCTGTAACTCATGGAACATACAAGTTACACTCATGTTGGGATTGTAATGAAGCATTTAGCTTGCCAACTGATGGAAGTGTTGGCGGGTGGAGGGGAAAAAAAAGCATTGGTATTGCTGATTATCACACAGAAGCTACCCTGCTGTCATTTTATCCAATTCCACCAAAACTTGGTTCAGTATTTTATGAGAGAATGTGTTAAGTATAAAATGAAGCAGGAAAGAACAAACATCTAAAATGTGTTTTCATATAATTAAAAGATAGTGACTGAAAGCAGAAATTCTTTTTTTTTCAAACTGTTTTTCAAAGTTACCGAACCAGTTTATACCTGTATACACATGGCATTCATTAATACAGATATATATGTAAACACATCAATACAAATAAAAAGACTAGAATACAGTTGAATTGCTTTTTCTTGTCCTTTCAAGTCCCATAGCAGCTTCTAAAATAGTCACCCAGAGGCTTAAAATTAATTACAAATGGTTCGGCCTATGGCTCAGGCTTCTTCCTAGCTAGATGTTACATGGTAAATTGACCCATTTTTATTAATCTATGTATTGACACGTCTCGTGGATTTACCTGTGTTCTATCTTGAAAGCAGAAATTCTTCTGTGAATCTAAAAGGACAACCTGAAGATAAAACTCCTTTAAAATGGGATCCCTAATTGTCCTCCTTAGATGGACCAGATCATATACGAGAATGACAAATCCCACTTTAGTTCTTCAAGACATTATTATGCATTAATATGTGTTATAAATTCTGTTATAAAACTGAACAGGCAATTTTGGGTTATGTGTTTTTGCCTTGATCTGCTTTGTGTATTACTTTACTATCCCTGTTTCGGAGTCACAAATGCAGAATCTAAAACCCCAGAAACTGGGATGATAGTGTGTATTCTGGAAATGTGATTAGAAGACATAGGTGAAGGAATCCAGGCAATCGGACAAAGATCCAAAAGCCAATAAAGAATCTGTTATTACAGTCACTTTAAAATGCTCTATTACAGCATTTGTAGTAATTCTTTGAGAACCTCATACATGTAAACACACATGCTTATATAATTACCAAGTCTAATATGTGATGCCTGATGGTGAAAGAATCCTCCACTGGAATCTGGTTGACCTATCAGGCATTAAATCCTTAATGAAAATTGAATCTCTCTCCCTTCCTTGGAAGCAAACGGCTGTTAATACCTCCTCATCAAGAAGTGAGAGCTCATGCCCTATCCAGTCTATGCTTGCACAAATCTGGGTTGATCTTGAAGAGGTCTTGCACAGACAGCAACAGCTAGCAGCTGTAAGTTCATGAGAGCAGTTGTCTTCTCATGTTCAGAGGACGTTATTTTGCAGAGGTCCTCCATGCTCTCCTATTCTGTGATGGTCTCAATGAAAAAGAAGACTCCCTTTTATAGACAAAACAATTCACAGCAGATTTGACCTGGCAGAAACCTCCAAGAGGTTTCCATGCCCCTCATCCTAAGATGGAGATACTTATTATTGTTCTTGAATACACAGCCAGGATCGGGAGTGTAAACTCCCCCTCCCTACTACCGTTTTGAATTGTAGCCACTGGAATAAGGCACGAGTTTGTCCTTAGGCAAAGTCCAGGGGCTGCAAATCTGAGGTTTGGGCTGCTGTTGTGAGCAGCTGCTGGCACACTCAGAACTGTCCTCTTCAGGTGAAGCTCAGGATGAAGTGTGAGAGACAGAGTCAGACAAATATATCTATCTTCCTGTAAATGCATATCTATATAAAACATCAAAATATTGACACATTTAAATTACTTCTGGGATAGGTAAGTAGATTTTCACTTATTTGGACATATCCATTTACTAAATATGAAGTCTAGGGGAAACTCCACTTGAAATAGCCAGGTATTTCTCTTGCTGGTGGCCTTGCTGGTTCTTAAAAATCAATTTGTTGTGAGATATATGCAAATATGTTGTGCTGATAGTTTAATGGAAAGCATAAGCTAAGTTTAGCACTCTGAACGCATGTGGACTTTTATCTTTCAGATAGTCTGCAAAGGCTCAAGGGAATTTTATTCTCTTCAGTTCACATATTTTCTTCTTTCCTCTCAAATGGAACAATGTCAGAAATACATCAACAAGTGCGGATTGTAGGCAGACCCTGATTTAAATATTACTGCATTAATGCTACATGTCTGTGACTGTACAGTCAATGAATGTGCAAAACAGATCTTGAGAACTGTGTGGCCTGTATCTATGTCACACATGGGCAAAGACTCACTCTCCCTAGGCCTCTTTCCTGGCAAAGAAAACTCATTCAACATGGTGTGGGAATTGTGCATGTAGGTGTCAGTGCTGACCTTGACAGGAAGAGGCTCACATTTGTTTACCCTCTTGTCCATGTGCCATGACAGTGCAGCTGGAGGCTTGACTTTGTTTACTCTGAAGCTAGAAAGGAAGAGAATATCTAGACAAAGGAATGGCTTGTCAGCTTCTTGGCATCATTAAAGTACAGACTGCATGCCTTTCCAGGTACATGGTACTCTTCAAACACATCCGAGTTGTGAATACCATAGAGCCAGTATGTTCATTCCATAAGAAAGACAGACAATCAGTCTAGAAATATGAAAGTAAAGGCCACTCATAGCTTTAAATATCTGAAAATAAAAACAGAATTCTTTATTCCCTTCATGTGCTGGCATTAATACAAATTGTAGATGAGGCCGATAAAAATACAAAACATCAAAAATATTATGGACCTACACCATGCTGGTTCCCAAATTCCCACAACATACATCATATACAACACTTAGCTTGCATATCCCTGAGATAAGCAACTGTTGAGCACTTCATCTGGTGGACTCCCATTCACCTTTCCCCCAGCCTCTTCTATGCCCTCCCTGTCTTTAATTATCACACGCAAACATACACACACACATACACACACATACACACACATATACACACACATATACACACACATACACACATACACACACATACACACACACATATACACACACACATACACACACATATACACACACATACACACATATACACACACATATACACACACATACACACACACACAAGCATACAGCCTTCTCAGCCTGCAGTTATTTTTTGAGTGTTTTTGCAATTTTGTTATTTCTAACTCTAACACCATGGAGACCAAGGCTTACTTCTCAGCCTTTGAAAAGCCCAAGTTTTCTTCATGGAATTAGAATGTTATTTAATATATTCTAATAGTTATCTAAAGGAAGGATGTGGGACCTGTAAGATACTTAGCATCCAGGTAGGTGAGTTGCTGTCAAAACTGGTATCCCAAGTTTAATATCTAGAATCTGCCTCATAGAGGATTAAACTGACCTTTCAAGTCTTCCTCCAACCCCTATGTACTCACGCTATTCCACATGCAAGGACGCATACACACAGAAAGTAAATGTCAAAGGTAGAATTATAAAAATATAAGTTCTAAGCAAACATTTCCTTTAAAAAGTTAACATTTATCATGGAAAATTCTAAAAACGTACTCCTTTTTTATTTATAACTCTACACATGTTCAAACAGTCCATTGTGTTTTTTGCATTTCTCACTGCTGTGAAAAAGTATCCAATAGGCATAATTTAATTTAAAGGGAGGAGAGATTTGTTTTATGTCATGGTCAGTGGGATGTGATGCTTTTGGCTTTAGATGCGGGAAACCATCATGGTGATAGGAGGCTGTAACAGAGGCCACTCATTTCTCTCTGAGCATCCAGGAAGCAGAGGCAGGAACAAGAAGGGGCTGGGAACATTCTATACCATTCTAGGAAATGCCCCATGACCATTGCCCACACATGTCATCATATTATTAACCAATCCAGAATTACCCACTGCTTAGATCAGAAATCCTTGACACCACATCTTTCGATGAGTAGATATACAAGCTGAAGCAAAGCTTCCTAATGTGACTTCTTAGAAGGTCCCTTTGCATCCAAAACTTGTAAACAATATCTTGATGTTCACATTCTATCAATGACCTTTTAAGTTTCCCTTGTAATTAGTATAGTTAATGTCTTACTATTTTTTTTTTGACAAGGTCATGCCATATAACTGAGGTTAGCCTGAAAATCACAGAGCCAACTGTCCTTGAAACCTTCTTTGTTCCTTTCATGTCTGCCTCTGAGTGCCAAGTGACAGCTGTGTCCCCTCACACTTCAATGATGGCCTATTTGTCTTCCATATTAGGAATGTGTTTCACTAATCAGTCTACAGAGATTTATCCAATGGTTCCTAGACCTGTGGCAGTTAAGTCCTGTATATACATGTCTTTGGAATTGGAGTGTGCCTGAACAGAAATGGGCACAGCATTCCAGGGTAAGGAAACGCTCTTTATATCACAGTGACTGAAGATGTAGAAAGTACATTAGTTGGAGGCTGCTAAAGCACTTCTCTTTGTAACAAGGAAAAGTGGTGTTCAATTAGTTCAGAAATGTGTGGTACCATTCTATTTTGATAGGAAGCAATACTGTGCACTTCTGTGCATAAAATTCTGACTATGGATATCTGTTAGACCTAGGTATTTTATGTTAGTGCTACTCAAAACATCAGGAATGATTTTACTTTCATTCAGACAGCAGTGTGAAGAAAAGAGAATGGAAGCCATTGTCATAACTTGGTTTATACCAGATCTTCAGGACTCTAATGAGTTCCAAGACCATTGTCACCTTATGGTCATAAAAGTGCTGCTGTAGCAAGACAGCATGGCAGTATTGCAATCAACAGGAAGGATAATGAAATTAATGACAAATGCAATAAAACATATGCAAACTCTCCTTGCTATGGGAGATTTCTTGAGCTACCAACTAATCCATCTCTTTATACTCTACCACCATGGGGTTGGAAAATGGGGAAAACATTTCTCTCACTCTTCTTTGATTGTATTCCTATATCATCAAAGTGGACAGGATATAAATAAGAGAAACTTTGAACTCTGTAAGCCTCTGTGGACTGTCAATGTATCTAGATTTCTTTGTGAGGCATACAGAACACCAAGTGCTTTTCAAGTCCCACAGGCACCTTCTGCTCCCTCACTGTCAGCCAGATCAGCTGTATATCTTGCTTCTGTGTGTTTCCTTACACACTCTGTTCTGCCACCTGAATCATTTTCCACTCAGAACTTTCTTTCTTCAGAACTTCTCAATATGCAGAGTCAACAGTTTCTCTACACTACAAAGGCCTGTTTATCTTAAATATTAGAAACACAGTTCCTTAAGCAATCTGTAAAATTTAAGCAAACATTGCCTAGACCTGTGATAGGAAAGTCCAATATACATATAGTTTTGGAATTTCATCTTGTATCAATGTGTGTACCTGCAACACTGCCTTCTGCAAACAACTTATTACAAGGTATACTGGTGTGTATGTGTGTGTGTGTGTGTGTGTGGTGGCATGTTGAGGTCAATGGTTAACTCTAGGTGTCTTTTTCAAACAGCCCTGCCTTCTTTTTTTGACATGAAATCTCTCAGGCTGGCTGATGAGAAAATTCAGGGCTTCTCCTATCTCTCCAATTCTGGGATTACAGATACACCACATTCCCTGGGGTTTTGTGTATTGCTAGGATTAAAATTGTGTCCCTATGATTATGTAGCAAGTACCATACTTGTGAGCCCTGTCTCCAGTCCCCACTGGCCTTTAATATATCATATTGTCACCAAAATACATGAGCTATTCTATAAGGTTACTTATTTTTTTTTAACTATCTGAATTTTTTTTCAAGATCTGTGTGACAGTACTAACTTCCTTGCTGTTTAATCCTTAAGACCAAAACCCTGCCAGACTTGGTTCAATTACTTGCTATATATTGATAGGTGGAGATATTAATACTTGTTTTTCCTTGTAAAAGAGCTGTTAGGGCAACTGCTCATTTCTGGATGTTTGGAAAAGATTTCATGATAGAGAATTGTCATTGTATTTATTTACTCACTGTCTAACCAAAGTTTGTTTTTATATAAATTCATCCAAACACTTACACAATAATTTCCTGGGTATTCAACACCACTACAATTTATGTCCTTTGAAACATCTGAGCTAAACAACCCTGGGGACTTTCATCCTAGCTATATATTTCTGTGTTTATCAACAGTATGCAAACCACTGAAGTTAAAATTCCTGGTCAAATGAACCACAGAGGATGAGAATGGCCTAATTCCTATTCCAAATCAATTACATTATCATAATTCAATCATAGATCTAGGTTTATTCTCCATTCATTTCCCAATAGAGACAGACATTTCTCTTTAGACATTTTGCCTAATTTATAATTTCTAATCATTATTCTTTAAATTACTTTTTTCCTTAAAAACTCCTATTCTCACTTAAATTGCTGATTTCTTAATTCAGTTTTTACTCTCCCTCTCTCACCTTAAATTTCTATTTTTCCAGTGGTCTTTTACTTTCTTTTTTTAGTTATTTTATTATTATTATTATTATTAACAAAGAAATCACACTTTCTATCCTTGTATATCCTTATTCAAGGTCCCTTCCCCCTCCCACCACATCAATTCATTCTCTCTTCTCCAAAACTCCCCATCCCCTCCCTGGGCAGGCAGCAGGCAGTCCCAAAGTTACACTGTCCCAATATTGATTAGTTCAGTCCCCATTCCTGGCAGATCCAGTTTTGTCCCTCCAATCTCAAGACTGAGTCAGGTGTTCCTCTAGATGGAATGGGATCCAAGGAGTCAGTCCAGGGTGTTTCTGATCCCAAGCTGTTCAGTGGTTGTGGTTTGCAGCTTGGGCATATTTTGCTTTTTTCTTGTTTGTTTGTTTGTTTAGAGTCCACCAATGAGTGAGTACATCCCCTGCTTATCTTTCTGGGTTTGTGATACCTCGCTCAGGAGAATATTCTCCAAATCCATCCATTTGCCTGCAAATTTTAGGATATCATTTTTCTTACTGCTGAGTAGTACTCCATTATGTAGATGTACTACAGTTCGTTAATCCATTCTTCAGTTGAGGGACATCTAGGTTGTTTCTAGATTCTTGCTATTACAAAAAACGCTGTTATGAACATAGTTGATAATGCCTTTGGAGTATGACTGTGCATCTTTAGGGTATACACCCAGAAGTGGTATTGCTGGGTCCTTGGGGAGACTGATTCTCAATTTTCTGAGAAACCGCTATATTGCATTCCAAAGTGACTGAACAAGCTTACACTCCCACCAACAATGAGGAGTGTTCCCCTTGCTCTGCATCCTCTCCAGCATAGGCTGTCCTCTGTATCTTTTATCTTAGCCGATCTAACAAGTGTCAGATGGTATCTCAGAGTTGTTTTGATTTGCATTTCACTGATGGCTAAAGATGATGAGCATTTTTTCAGGTGCCTTTCAGCCATTCGTAATTCTTCTGCTGAGAATTCCCTTTTTAGATCTGAACTCCATTTTTTGATTGGACAATTAAAGGTTTTGGGCTCTAGATTCTTGAGTTCTTTATGTATCTTAGAGATCAGTCCTCTATCACTTGTAGGGTTGGTGAAAATCTTTTCCCATTCTATAGGCTGTCCTTTTGTCCTATTGACAGTGTCCTTGGCTTTACAGAAGCTTCTTAGCTTCAGGAGATCCCACTTATTGATTGTTGTAATTAGTGTCTGTGCCACTGGTATTATATTTGGGAAGTGGTTGCCTGTGCCAATTTGTAGAAGTGTATTTCCCACTTTCTTTTCTATCAAGTTTAAAGTGGCTGGGTTTATGTTGAGGTCTTTGGTCCACTTGTATTTGAGTTTTTGTGCAGGGAGACAGCCTTGGATCTATTTGCATTTTTCTACACACTGCCATCCAGCTATGCCAACACCATTTGTTAAATATACTATCTTTTCCATTGAATATTTTGGGCCTCTTTGTCAAAGATCAGGTGTTTGTAGGTTTTTGGGTTAATGCCCGGATCCTCAATTTAATTCCATTGATGCACATGTCTGTTTTTATGCCAGTACCAAACTATTTTTATTAATGTAGCTCTATAGTATAACTTGAAGTCAGGGATGGTAATACCTCCTGAGGTTCTTTTGTTGAGCAAAATTGTTTTGGCAATCCTGGCTTTCCTGTTATTCCAAATAAAATTGAGTATTTTTCTTTCAAGGTCCAAAAAATATTGTGTTGGTATTTTAATGGGCAGTGCATTGAATCTGTAGATTGCTTTTGGTAGAATTGCCATTTTTACTCTGTTGATCCTACCTATCCAGGAACATGGGAGAGCTTTCCATTTTCTGATATCCTTTTCAATTTTTTTCTTTAGTGATTTAAAATTTTTGTCAAATAAGTCTGTTACTTCTTTGGTTATAGTTACTCCAAGGTATTTAATGCTTTTTGCAGCTATTATGAAGGGTAGTGTTCCCCTTATTTCTTTTTCAGCTCTTCTGTCTTTAGTGTATAGAAGGGCTACTGATTTTTTTGAGTTAATCTTGTATCCTGCTACATTGCTGAAGGTGTTTATCAGCCATAGCAGTTCCTTGGAAGAGTTTTGTGGGTCACTTATGTATACAATCATATCATCTGCAAATAGGGATAGCTTCACTTCTTCTTTTCCAATTTGTATCCCCTTAATCTTTTTTTGTTCTCTTATTGCTTTAGCTAAAACTTCGAGAACTATATTGAATAGATAAAGGGAGCGAGTACATCCTTGTCTAGTTCCTGATTTTAGTGGGATTGCTTTGAGTTTTTCTCCATTAAGTTTGATACTGGCTGTCAGCTCCTTGTAAATCGCTTTTATTATATTTAGGTATTCTCCCTGTATTCCTGATCTCTCCAGGACTTTAATCATAAAGGAGTGTTGGATTTTGTCAAAGGCTTTTTCATCATCTAAGGATAGATCATGTGGTTTGTTTTTTTAGTTTGTTTATATGATGGATAATGTTTACGGTTTTTCGTATGTTAAACCAGCCCTGCATTTCTGGAATGAAGCCTACTTGGTCGTGGTGGATGATACTTTTTATACATTGTGGTATACGGTTTGTTAAAATTTTGTTGAGAATTTTAGCATCAATATTCATGAAGGAGATTGGTCTGTAGTTCTTCTTTGTTGTGTTTTTGAGTGGCTTAGGTATTAGTGTAATTGTGGCCTCATAAAAGGAATTTGGCGCTATTCCTTCAGTTTCTACTGTGTGAAATAGTTTGAAGAGTAATGGTAGTAATTCTTTGAATGTTTGGTAGAATTTGGCTTTTAATGATAGCTTCAATTTTCTTAAGGGTTATAGGCCTGTTTAGGTAATTAATCTGATCTTCATTTAATTTTGGTAGATGGTACCTGTACAGAAATCTGTCCATTTCTTCTAGGTTTTCCATTTTTGTGGAATACAGATTTTCAATGTATGATCTGATAATTCTCTGTATTTCCTGGGAGTCTGTTGTTATGTCCTCCCTTTCATTTCTGATTTTGTTGATTTGAACACATACTCTCTCTCTCTCTGTTTTTTGATTAGTTTGACTAAGGGCTTATCTATCTTGTTGACTTTCTCAAAGAACCAACTCTTAGATTCATTGATTCTTTGTATTGTTATTTTTGTTTCAATTGTATTGATTTCAGCTCTAAGTTTGATTATTTCCTGCCATCTACTCCTTCTAGGTGAGTACACTTCTAATTGTTCTAAGGCTTTCAGCTGACCTGTTAGGTCTCTAGTGTGGGATTTCTCTAGGTTTTTCATGTAGGCATCTAGCGCTATGAATTTTCCTCTTAAGACCGCTTTCATTGTGTCCCACAAGTTTGGATATGTTGTGTGTTTATTTTCATTGAATTCTAGGAAGACTTTGATTTCTTTCTTAATTTCTTCCTTAACCCAGAGATGGTTCAGCTGAGTGGTGTTTAGTCTCCATGAGTTGTTAGGCTTTCTTTGGGTTTTGATGTTGTTGAACTCTAACTTTAGGCCCTGATGGTCCGATATGTTACAAGGGATTATTTCCGTTTTTTTTGTATCTGTTGATATTTGTTTTATGACCAATTATGTGGTCAATTTTGGAGAAAGTTCCATGAGGAGCTGAGAAATATGTATATTCCTTTGCATTTGGGTGTAAGCTTCTTTAGATATCTATTAAATCCATTTGCATCATAACCTCTTTTAGACTTCTTATTTCTCTGTTGAGTCTCTGTCTCTTTGACCTATCCAGGGTTGAAAGTGGGGTATTGAAGTCTCCCACTATTAAGGTGTAAGAACTGATGTGGGATTTGAGCTTTAGCAGTGTTTCTTTTACATATGTAGGTGCCCCTGTATTAGGGGCATAAATATTTAAGATTGAAATCTCCTCTTGACCAATTTTTCCTGTGATGAATAAGTAGTGACCCTCTTGGTCCCTTTTTATTGCTTTTAGCTTAAAGTCTGCTTTGTTAGATATTAGAATTGCAACCCCTGCTTGTTTCTTAGGATCATTTGACTGGAAAATCTTTTCCCAACCCTTTATTCTAAGCCTGTGTCTGTCTTTGCAGTTGAGGTGTGTTTCTTGTAGGCAACAGAAGGATGGCTTCTATTGTTGTATCCATCTTGTTAGTGTGTGACGTTTTATAGGAGAGTTGAGTCCATTGATATTAAGGGAAATTAGTGACCATTGATTCATATTTCCTGCCATTTTTGGTGGTAACTTGTTTGTATTTCCTTTCTCTAGGGTATTCTTCTGTGGACTTATTGATTGTTTGTGATTTTGTGGGTGTATCTGGGGTCCTTAGATTGGAGTTTTCCCTCTATACTTTCTGTAGTGCTGGATTGGTAGATAGATATTGTTTCAGTCTGACTTTGTCATGAAATATCTTGTTTAATCCATCTATGGTGATTGATAATTTTGCAGTGTATAGTATTCTAGTTTGGCAGCCATGCTCTTTTAGCATCTGTGTAACTTGTGACCATTGAATAGTCAGGTGTTATTGTGCTGGGTCTGCCTTTATATGTAAGTAGGCCCTTCTCTTTTGCAGCTCTTAAAATTTTTTCTTTGTTTTGTATGTTTTTTGGCTTGATTATTATGTGGCATGCTGACTTTTTTTGGAGTCATATCTATTTGGTGTTCTGTAAGCTTCTTGTATCTTTATAGGCATTTCCTTCTTCTAGTTAGGAAAGTTTTCTTCTATGATTTTATTGAAAACATTATCTGTGCCTTTGAGCTGGTATTCTTCTCCTTCTTCCATTCCTATTATTCTCAAGTTGGGTCTTTTCATGGTGTCCCAGATTTCCTGAACATTTTAAGTTATGACTTTTTTGGTTTTAGTATTTTCTTTGACTGATATATCTGTTTGAGCTACTGAGTCTTCCACTTCAGAGATTCTATCTTCCATCTCTTGAACTCTATGGTTATACTTGTATCTGTGGTTCCAGCTTTTTTCTTCAGGTTTTCTGTTTTCATCTTTGCCTCATTTTGTGCCTTTTTATTGCTTCTATTTCACTTTTCAGTTGCTGGCATGCTTTTTTCATTTTTTTTGGTTAACTTTTACTTGGTTTTCTTTCATGGATTTGTTCATCTCTTCCAATTTCTTGTTTGTATTTTCTTTTATTTCTTTAAGGAAATTTTTCATATCTTCTTTGAGAGCTTTAATGATCATCATAAACAAATTTTTGATGTTGCTTCCTTCTGTTTCCTCTTCATTGCTCAGTTCAGGTCTTATAGTTGTTTCTTCTGGAGTTACCTTGTTGTTCTTTATATTATTATATATATTTTTGCACTATCATCTGCCCATGGCTTCAGTGGTTCACAGTTAGGTAGCTCCTGGTCAGTTGTGGCAAGCGGGCTTGTGTGTCTCCTGTCACCTCTGAACAAAAGGTTTGCTTAATCTCTAACTCTGCTCTGGGCAGGGGACTGAATTTCAAGTCCATAGTCTTCTCTGTTTGAGCAGTTGGAGGCAGGGTGGCTATGCAAGTTCCCTTAGCAGCAGCTGGGGGGACCCTGACAGCCAAAGTTTATCTCTGTCTGCTACAGAGTGTCGTCTTTTATTTTCTTGAACAGTGTTTGTTTTATAAAGTCACTAGTTTTTTCTCGTTTATATCTTAAATATTCTTTTACTTATTCTTGAAAATGTTGCATATGCTGATAATGAAGCATCATATCTACTTCCATTTCCCTGTCCAGCTACCCTCTAACTTTCTTAGTAGGGCCTCTTCCAACTCCCAACTTAATGTCCTGGATATGTTATTTTTGATAGCACACTAAGCCCAATTAGTGCTGCCTATGTGTGACCGGGGATCAGTCAGTTATGACAATTTCCCATATTTGAGGAGTAGGGTAAAACACAATGCATATCTTTACTTTGTCCTCCACTCTGTTTAGTGAGTAATATGAAGACACACAGCAGCCCTGTACAGACCACCGCTGTGCATGGGAGACTGGTGTGTAGAGTAGGGCATCCCCACTTTATCCTTCCCTGTCCTTATGTACTCAGTGAAATTGTTGTGTTTTTCTAAACTCAGCAATCCATAAGTGAACCCTTGTTTATGGACTTTCCATTTTGAGAAGTAACTCTCTAAGTAACTGAGTCATTGGATCACTGCAAATTCCCAGTGTTGTGTCTGTTGTGACATGTGCCTTTCTCTCTCTTCATATAGTCAAAACATTAACCCACCTCATCCTGTTTTGTTGAGCCCACATCAATCCAACAATCAAGCATTTGGAGGAGGAGGGATTGCTACTTTTGTGTCTCTTCACTGATGGCAGCTTTATCTCCACACTCTTACCTTTACCTTATTTTGTTCTATGTCTCTGCCTCTGATAAGTGATCTTCCTGGAAGACTTTCTTATTCTCTCTAATTTAATATAGTATCCTCTCCTGATGATCTTTGTAGTGGTACCACCCACCTGTGATATCATCATCATCATTATTACTCAAGATTGTATATAGGTGAGGATGAGTGTCTAATGTGTTAATAGCATCATTGGATTCTATATTTATGCCAGTGTGTTTTGAAACACATGTTGCACAAGTTGAGATCAAACACTTGCTAGATAGCCAAGATGACCCTGAGTTCCTGATTCTCCCAACTCTGTATTCAAAATGCTGAGATTACCAATGTATGTGTCACCACACCCAGTTCATGCAGGGTCAGGAAGTACACACAGGACTTTCTTCTCATTTCACAAATGTTCTACCAACATAGCTACATTCCCATGTGTCATTATACATTACCATAAGATAGTAACACTTTCATCTTTATATGTCTTGATAACTCTAGCAGATTATATTTAGTGAATAGAATTCTAACTTTATTTCAATTTTTCTGCTTCTCAAATATTTGCTTTCATTAAAATCTTATCATTGACTCAGATACATATAAATCCCATTTCCTATCAGTTTTTCATCACTTGAGATGTCTTGTCTGCACAAGTTTCTTTTTTAAGATCACCCCAGCTGAATCAGTTTGAGCCCACTTCCTGGCTATTTCACTATATTACCCAACTACCTATATCCAAATGAGGTCTCTGCACTTACTTTTTGCAATTTAATGTGCTGTGACTATGTTAATAGAGTCAGCGATAAAATTAAGAGCACCAAGAGACTCAGTCACCTGAAGGAGACACCAGGGACAAAAGAACTATCTACTCACTACAAAAGTAAAGAGGCTGTTATAACATTACATGATCATTTGGAACCTGAGAGGTTGACCAGAGGCTGGGATACCTCATTAGTATGCCTTCCCAAGGAACCAAAAGGCACAGAAGAAAGTTGAGAGGAGCTTTTGATGAAGTCAGAGTCTAGCAGGACAGTATATCTTGTAAGAAGATGTGGGAGAAAGGGGAGATTTTTATAGAATCAGGCTGCCATGTAGGGCTGGTATGACTATGGGAGATTTTCCTGTTTCCTTTAGAGTAGGGGGGGCTCACCCACTTTGACCATCACCATTCTTTAGGAAGGGGATCCTCAACTGTTTAAGAATGGAGAACGGGAGATGATTGCAGGAGTGCCTATGTATTCATCCTCTCTGATCCTGACTGTGGTTGAGACCAGCTGCTTCAGCCCTGTTCCGTAATACGGGCTTGTTTTCTTTCTAAGGTGCTTTTGTCAGGCTTTGTTATCACAGTAACAGAAGGTAAAATTAAGAGAAGTTTTTATTAAAGGAACCGTCATTTGTAGGTGAAATGAGGCCCATCCCTCCTATGTAGTGAAACATCTATCTGAAGAAGACTAAGCACACTAATCCCGGTCCTCTACACTCTGGCAGATGGTACATGATACTTACCCTTAGCCATTCTGTTCAGTGAAAAATTGAAACTAAAGCATAAATTTTAACCTGCTGAGCCATCTGGTGTTTCAAGGTGGATATTTTAAAGTCACTCATAGGTAGTTTATTGGCCACCTATTTTTATGCATTTAAGACTGCTTGGCTAGGATGACCTGAAATGCCCTGGGCTCCACATAGGAACATGTTTTCAAGTGATTCACATAAATTACATAAATTCTTCCTTGTAGATATGTGTGCAGCATTTAGTGTTCATTATGAGGCTCTGGACTAAGTTAGGGACAGATTTTAAATAGGCCAACTAACAATTCTATTTACAATTGTCTACAGAGTTTTAGTAAAACTCTACCATAGTTTTACCACATTGACTAAGATTTAAATTATGCTTTCCCCATTGTTGTGCTAAAGTAAGAATTGAAAACCCAATAGCATACATAAACACATAAACCCCAGCAAACTTCCAACATATTAGTAAACTTTTCTTTGTTGTCTAAATTTCCAAATCATAGGTAACAGGTCCCTAAAGGAATGGACCACTTTGATAGCTGTGGTATTTTTGAACATGTGAGCCAGTGTAGGGTTGCAAATCTCCCATACTGATGCTCATTTCTACGTAAGTTAGCGGTTCCCAGCCCTCACTCACATCCTATGATTCATGGAGGTAATTAAAGCAGTTTGTTCTGTTTGGCACTCTCCTGGCTTAGCATCCCGGAAGACCACCACAGGCTTAGAGAAATAGACCTGTCTTTTTTTTTCTGGTCCAGAACTTAAAAATTATCAGCTAAATGAAATATTCTTCTTTGTAAGTTAATGAGTTTTAGCTGTAGTGGTGGAAAGACTATTAGCAACATATCTATCTTTTTTTCTGTCTGTCTGTCTAGAAGGAGAAGTAGAGTACAAAAGAGAGGTGATCTTTCTACATCAAATTAATTATAGCTATTTTTTCCATCTATCTGTCAGAACTGCAGCACACATACTTTAATGATATTTGTTTCTGATGATTGTGTAATGCCTCTATCTGAAACAGAATCCAAAATGACAGATGTACACACACACCCATTCACACACATATACGACACACACACACACACACACACACACACACACACACACACACACACATATATATATATATATATATATATATATATATATATATATATATATATATATAGGCTGGGGAGATGTCTTCATTGCTGGAGTCCTTACTAAGCCTGCACACAGCCCAGTCTTATGTTATGCCCAGCACTATTTATGTCAGATGTGTATATTTCAAAAGTGGGTCATCCTGTGCTATGTAAGGAGACTGGGGCTATCCTCAACTACTCATCTCTTCAAACAAGTAGGAAAAGCAACATTAAAAAAATTTATTCTTGTAGAATAAAGTCTTAATTTTTAATCCATGTATTCCCTTGCTCCAATTCCTTTCCCCCTGCTGACCTCTCCCTCTCAGCCTTCAGCCCCCCTCCTCCCCAGCCCCCAGCCCCTGCACAGAAAGGGCAAGAAGTCCCAAGGTGGATCAGCTCAACATCCATTCCAGGCAGGTCTGATTTACTCATTCTAATATCCAGACTGGGTCAGGTGTTCCTCTGGAGCAAATGTGCTCCAAAGTGCCAGTCCATGCACAGCAACACAGTCTGATTCCTCCCCTTGAGGCTCACAGACTGCTCATGTCAATGAACAGTTGCCAATCCTTGAAGGGCTTAGTTCCTTTCCCACATGGTTCTCAGGTGGCTGTTCTTAATTCAGTGAGCTCCCCAGAGCTCCAGCCAGCCATCACTGTGAGAATTTTCCTCATAGTCCCTATCCCATTGCTCCTATAGAGTTTCCTTCCCTACTGTCAGATGAACCAGAGACTCAGCCCAGTGCTCAGCCATGCATCCCTGCCTCTACTTCTATTTATTGTTGGATGTAAGTTCTGTGAAGGCACTTAGGGTGGTTATTCATTTGTTTATGGGGGAAGTAATGTTTAGGCAACACCTGCACTATTGGTTGGAGACATACCAGGGACATCCTGAAAGTTCTTGGAGGTTTCCCTAGCACCCGGTCTTTTTCTAGCCCCCCATTGGCTTCCTCTATTAAGGTTTCCATTTCTTTGTTTTCTCTCCCTCCTCATTCCTCTCAGTCAATCATCTCCTTCCCTCGAGATTTGTTCCCACATCTACTTGGTTGCAATCTCTTATGCTTCCAATTAGCTAAGGAGACCTTCTCTATTTTCTCTTCCCAGGGGACTCCCTGGATGTCTCTCTTAAGTTCCTTCAGATCCCAACCTGTTAAGTGGTTGTGGTTTGCACCTGGGTGTTCTTTACTTTTTGTTTAAAGTCCACTAACAAGTGAATACATCCCCTGCTTATCTTTCTGGGGTTGTAAGACCTCGCTAAAGATAATATTCTCTAAGTCTATCAAGTTGCCTGCAAATTTTAGGACATAATTTTTTCTTACTGCTGAGTAGTACTCCATTGTGTAGATGTTCCACAGTTGAGGGACATCTAGGTTATTTCCAGGTTCTTGCTATTAAGGATAATGCTGCTATGAACATAGTTGAGCTAATGCCTTTGGGGTATAAATGTGCATCCTTTGGGCATATGTACAATAGTGGTATTGTTGGATCCTTGGGCAAAGAAGAAATAATACCAATACTCAACAAACTGTTCCATACAGTAGAAACTGAACAAATGCTGGCAAACTCTTTCTATAAGGCCACAATCACCGTGATACTCAATCCACTCAAATGATGCAACTAAGAAAGAGAATTACAGACCAGTCTCCCTTATGAACATTGATGCAAAAATACCCAACAAAATTCTAGCAAACTGAATACAACAACATATAAGAAAATGTCATCCACCACGACCAAGTAGGCTTCATCCCAGAAATGCAGGGATTGTTCAACATACCAAAAACTGTAAATGTCATCCATCATATAAACAAATTGAAGAAAAAAAGTCACACATGATCATCTCCTTAGATGCTGAAAAAGCCTTTGACAAAGTCCAACACTCCTTTATGATAAGTGTCCTGGAGAGATCAGAAATACAGGAAAAATACCTAAGTTTAATAAAGGTGATTTATAAGAAGCTGACAGCCAACATCAAACTAAATGGAGAGAAACTCAAAGCAATCCCACTAAAATCAGGAGCTAGACAAGGCTCTCCCCTCTCCCCTTATCTCTTCAAAAATAGTTCTTAAAGTTTTAGCTAAAGCATTAAGAGAACAAAAGGAGATTAAGGGGATACAAATTAGTAAAGAAGAAGTGAAACCATCTCTATTTGCAG
This sequence comes from Sigmodon hispidus, assembly GCA_004025045.1. NCBI lineage: Eukaryota > Metazoa > Chordata > Mammalia > Rodentia > Cricetidae > Sigmodon > Sigmodon hispidus. The sequence continues at coordinate 142,124 of PVIH01001533.1, forward strand.
ATGATATAATTGTATACATACATGACCCACAAAATTGTACCAGGGAACTCCTACAGCTGATAAACACCTTCAGCAATGTAGCAGGATACAAGATTAAGTCAAAGAAATCAGTAGCCCTCCTATATACCAAAGATAAACAGGCTGAAAAGAAATAAGAGAACATCACCCTTTATAATAGTTGTAGGGCTGAAGAGATGTCTCAGCCGTTAAAGGCTAGGCTCACAACCAAAAATATAATAGTTGTAAATTTAAATACCTTGGTGTAACTATAACCAAAGAAAAGCAACTTTTTTAAGAAGAAGGAAAAAATATTTGTATGAAAACATCATGGTGATGTTAAGAAGACAGCTCCTTTCCTGGCATGTGAGTTTCAGTCCAAGGAGAGCACACAATGCCCAGCACACAGCATACAATGCCCAGCACAAGTGACCACCAAGGCCATTCAGTTTTTCCATTTGGCTGTTTTGTTTCAGAGAGACTTGTTTTGTCTGTCATAGAAATCAAAATTATTTTCAGTTCTATGAGAAAGCAGTTAAAATCATTTCTAAATATTTTTTTCTCTCTATTGCCTTGTACCAAACAGTGAGGTTTGGACAGGTTTCCAGTGCAGATGCCAAAATGAAATTCTTGCATCCTCGACAGGTTCAGCATCCTGGTGCACTTGAGAAACCAACATCCCCACCATGCTTCACCCAGAAACTTTTCTTCCTGATTTTATTAGAAATAAAACTTTTCATCAGAAATATACATAACATTTTCCCACTGGTCCTCAATATGTTAAGATTTTGAAGATCTGACAGATCCTATGCCTTGTGTTTTGAGAATTTGCCATGTAGTTCTAGAAGATTTATTGTTTAAGTGGACAAAGTGAGGTATGAAGATAACAACATTTTGAAGAGACTTAGACTAATAATTATATTTTTATGGCTTTAGTTGCTGGGTGTATTACTGCAGAAATGCTAGTAAACACTTGGTACAGTACATTTGTTAGAGTAGAAAATACTTCAAAATAATTTGTGTTTCACATGGTGCCATGGTTCACTGACTACTCTCCGAATCCAAATAAAACATGTAATTTCAAGTTAACTTCAGTTCAAATCTTATAAACATTTAATTAAGAATCAACGAAATATTGAACTTGAAGAAAATATAAATGTGAAACATTTGTTAGGCAGTTTCTGAAAGAGGTAATTTATAACTTTTAAAAAGAAATATATATCATAATTTAAAATGGCTAATACCTCTTGTAAATCCTGCTGGGCAAGTTTATGGATAGTGTTTTGGTAGAAGCTGTCTACATTTTCCTTAAGTACAAACTACTCTCCACCGATCCTGGTGGTCCAGGACGCCCTACCCTGCAGATCCTTACTTCTATAGGACAATGGCATAAATGAGGCTTAGAGTTGCCTGTTTTAACTGGAGAGCAGGTTCAATAAGTCTCATTTCATACCTTGAAATTAAATTTATCTTGACCATTTTCTCAAAAAAGAGATTTGTTTTCACTTTTAAGTAGTATCTTTTAAAATTACTTGAAACATGCAACTATGCAAAAATGTAGGTTTTGTGTGACTCTACTACTGAAATTTATGGAGAATGTCAATAAAAACCTCTAATTCTGCAAGGTTTATAAAGATGGAGTCTGAGAGATATCAAGGTAGTCAGATTTCCTGCTGCTCCTAGAGCATCCTGAGTTCAGCCTCCAGAATCCCCTTACTGGGGCTCACAATCACCTGCAGTAACAAATTCAGAGGCTCCAATTCTCTTTTCTGGCCTCCACAAGAACCTACACACAGACAGACACACGCACACACACAGACACATACAGACATGCAGACATACACACAAACGTACAAATGCACAAACACACACACACACACACACACACACAGAGGGAGAGGGAGGAAAGAAGGGAAGGAGGAGAGTTAGAGAGAGAAAAAGAGAAAAAAAGATCATCATTCTTTTATTCGTAAAATTTAGAGATTAATTTGGTTTATTTTTGCTTTAAATTACTCTTATTGGGCTGGAGAGATGGCTCAGCGGTTAAGAGCACCGTCTGCTCTTCCAGAGGACCCTGGTTCGATTCCCAGCACCCACATGGCAGCTAACAACTGTCTGTAGTTCCAGTTCCAGGCAAACACCAAAGCAAATAAATAAATAAATAATAAATAAAGTTTTTTAAAAGATAAATTACTCTTATTATGGGAAATTTTATATGAGTCCCCACTTTAATTGCACAATTTCAGTCATTCGGATCAATGTCTACCAGGAAGTTCCACCACATCCCATGACATCTCACTCTGTCTTCTCTTAGTCCCACCCGGGAAAAACCACTGCCCTGGCTTCTGTCCTACAGCTTCGTGTTTCCTAAAATGCCACTTACACAAAGCTACACCTCACAGAACCTTCAGTGTCTAACGTTTTCTGCTTAGCGAGATGATGACTCTGATAATGCCTTGTGAAGCTTTCCTCCATGTTTTACTGTCTTGGTTTCCTGGAACGGTGTCTCTTCCTGAGCCTGGTGCTTGCACTTTTGTTAGCTTGGTTTGTTCTGCCTGCACCCCGACACTGGGATTATAGCTGATACCAGCACACTTAGCCTTTTGTGAGTGCTGGGGATCTGCACTCAAGTCCTTAGGCTTTCACAGTAGCACTTTAGCAGCTGAGACATCCCTTGGCCTCTGTTTTTATGATCCCTAGAATTAAATGAGAATTTGCTGGTTCTGTTTGTGTAGTGCCACAAGCAATGCCGATTATATACAGACCACTCCCCTTCCTTTGTACATCTCTCCCTCAATTCCGCCCCTAGTCCCTCTTGCTTCCTTCCCAATGAGAAGTTGTAATTAAAACATTATACTTGCTATCCTCACAGACACTGTTTCATATGTCATGAGTATAAAAGAAGGGATCTTTAACATTATAGACGAGCTTTCCATTTGGTCCTAATTTTCTAGGAAGAAGGTAAAGTTACAGAACATACTGTTTGTCTACTTCTAAATGTCTCACCCCATCTGCACTGCTACAACAAAAGAGCATAGTCTGGGTTGTTTATGATGAATGGGAGTTTCGTTTTCACAGTTCTAAAGTGTCAAAAGGCAGGACTGAACTGCCAACAGCTTCAGCGTCGGTGACTGGTCCACAGAAAAGTATCTGCAGGAAGATTTCTCTAGGCTGTCAATGCTTCAATAGATCTTTGCAGCTTGGTTGTACAGAGAATATTCATGGATGTGTGAATGTGTGTACATATATGTGACATAAGTCCAGCTCTGGCACTCAAATAAACACACACATTTATACAGTCCAGTGTTTGTTTGAATGATGATTAATTTCTATTTATAGAGAGCTATTTCTGATTTATATGTGCAAAACACTTTCACTTACATCAGCACAACTGTTCCTTTCAGGACATACAGAAAGTCCTCTACTGACTTATTGCTCAGTAACAATTTATCATGAATGACAAATGACATGAAAAGACCATACCAGATGCAGAGAATCTGAGCATGAAAAACAATCCATGTAACAAGGGCATAGATGATACCTAAAAGGAGTCCATAGGTTATTATTTTATAGTGTTAGTAATGAGATGTAAAATATAAATGTAAAGTTCAGCTTGGGAACTGATGAGACATATGGCTATTATTAAACTAAAATAGAAGTTCAACAAGACTAGGGTGTCCTCAATGGAAGGAAACAATTCGAGCATATAGTTGTAGGAATTTCAAGTAAAATAAGCCAGTAAGAGAAATAGTGGGCGTTCAGGCAGATGAGAGAATATTGTGAAGACCAAGGCAGGTGCTGTCCTGGCTTGAGGAGAGGGGAAAACTGAGGCAGCTGCCCCGGAGGACTACCTGACAGAAGTAAGCAAGGTTGCCTACAAGGGAAGCACAGACACATCCTGTAGGAAATAGAAAGTATTCAATCTTCTTTTGCTTTAATTCAACAAGGCCTTTTTGTACTTGACTATTAGTGACATTTTAGGCTTAATTGCATGACCATATGAACATGCTAGAGTGTTATACCCAGGTGGCTCTGAGGAAATACTCAATGTGACAAGGCTAGAAGCAAGGAGGCCCTGTGAGGAGCTATTAATACAATCTGGTCAGTGAGCTATGGTGTCCTGGACCAGGAAGTCTTTTTATTTTGTTCTTTATCGAAATGACAGTGACAAAACTCATGTTTTTATATATCTTTACTTTTTACTTTAATTTGGAATTTTGTTGTGTTTTATGACTGACAAATTTAAATTCTAAACCAAAACAAAGATGTTTGTGTGTATTTTAATTATTTGTGTATCCATTTAACAATCTTCAAAAATCATTTTTTTCTTTTTTTAAGTCATCAAAGAAATTTATTTATTTTTTTGCACACACAAAATTTTTATTCATTCTTCTCTTATACAATACAATGCAGCTGGAGTTCCTGCAGTTTGCAGCTAGTTTGATTCTGAAGCTTTTACATCTGGCTTTGATGTGCCTTTTGTGACTGCAAATTTGTGTCTGCTACCTTCTGTTTGAAGTATGTAAACCTTTTTTATTTTTTAAATTTTTTATTATGAAAAAAGTCACATTTTCTATCTGTGTATATCCTTACTCAAGCTCCCTTCCCCCTCCCACCCCTTTCAGTCACTCTGTCTTCTCCACATCTCCCAGTGTCCTCCCAAGGTCCCAATATGGCTCAGTTCAACCTCCACTCCTGGCAGATCCAGTTTTCTTCCCCCTCAACATCGAGACTGAGTCAAGTGTTCCTCTAGGTGGAGTGGGATCCAAGGTGTCAGTCCAAGGTGTTTCAGATCCCAAGCTGTTCAGTGATTGTGGTTTGCAGCTTGGACATGCTTTGCATTTTGCTTTTTTTGTTTAGAGTCCACTAATGAGTGAGTACATCCCCTGCTTATCTTTCTGAGTTTGTGATACCTCGATCAGGAGGATATTCTCCAAATCCATCCATTTGCCTGTAAATTTTAGAATATTATTTTTTCTTACTACTGAGTAGTACTTCATTGTGTAGATGTACCACAGTTTGTTAATCCATTCTTCAGTTGAGGGACATCTAGGTTGTTTCCAGGTTCTTGCTATTATGAATGATGCTGCTATGAATATAGTTGAGTTAATGCCTTTGGAATGTGACTGTGCATCTTTAGGGTATACACCCAGAAGTGGTATTGCTGGATCCTTGGGGAGATTGATTCCCAGTTTTCTGAGAAACCACCATACTGCATTCCAGAGTGGCTGAACAAGCTTACACTCCGACCAACAAAGGAGGAATGTTTCCCTTGCTCTGCAACCTCTCCAGCATAGGCTGTCATCTGTACCTTTTATCTTAGCCAATCTGACAGGTGTCAGGTGGTATCTCAGAGAAGTTTTGATTTACATTTCCCTGAGGTTAAAGATGATTAGCACTTTTTCAAGTGCCTTTCAGGCAATTCGTAATTCTTCTGCTGAGAATTCCCTTTTTAGTTCTGAACCCCATTTTTCGATTGGGTTATTCAAGGTTTTGGGCTCTAGATTCTTGAGTTCTTTATATATTTTAGAGATCAATCCTCTATCACTTGTAGGGTTGATGAAAATCTTTTCTCATTCTGTAAGCTGTTGTTTTGTCCTATTGACAATGTCCTTGGCTTTACAGAAGCTTCTCAGTCTCAGGTGGTCTCACTTATTGATTGTTTTTCTTAGTGTCTGTGCCACTGATATTATATTTAGGAAGTGGTCGCCTGTGCCAATTTGTAGAAGGGTATTTCCCACTTTCTTTTCTATAAAGTTCAGAGTGGCTGGATTTATGTTGAGGTCTTTGATCCATTCAAGAATCATTTGTAGAGAATGGGCATTAAAAAGACAGATGTGAGCAATGAGTTACAAACCTAGTAGAATTATTGTATAAGCGTTTTAAAGCCATCATTAGGAAATTGCTTCAGAAAGTATTTATATATACTCCTCAGACAAATGAGAATGGGATTTTTTTTTGTAAAGAAATTATAGATGTGAAGGAACAAGTGAGACTTTTGCAATTGATGAAACATTAAACAAAGCACAGTGCTTGGCCACTGAGCATGTTGCAGGGACTGAAAAGAACACAGAAGACAGTCAGAGACACAATCATTTTATTTGCTCATGTTGAACTACCATGAGGGCTTGTGACATGGCAGATGGCATAAAGATGCTTGCTACCAACATGCCTGACAACCCAAGTTCCATTCCCAGGGACTGTAGGGTGCAAGGAGAAAACCCATGCCTACAAATTAACCTCTGACCTCCACAGCTCACCATGACATATGAGTATCTATGCGCATAAATAAAGGATGTCAGTCACAAAGAAAACTCTAAATGGAAATGTTAAAGACTTAAGATCCATAGAACTATACCATTGCTGTCACAATTATTTTGTCAGCGTCTTGGAAGAAGAAAGGAAAGAATGCAGAACAAAAAAAAAGTATGTAAGAACTTTATGTTTATATGCTTATATGTTCCCAAGTACACAAGAGATGTAAACTGAATATTCATTCTGAAAGACTAGAAACTGGCCACTCCCAGGTATGCCATGCCAGTGAATATACTAGTCTGACTTGAGAGCCAAAGACAAATAAATTACTGGGAAAGAAGTAGAAAAAAAAATATTTCGATATGGAGAAAAATACAGGATAACAGCTGTTACCAGAAACCGTGAAAGCCAGACACAAATGGCAGTTTTCACGTGCTCTAAGAGAGCTGTCAACTCAGAAGCCATATGGCATGAAAATATCCCCAGATTCAAGGGTGCATGGAGACATGATTCGTAAATAAAAGCCATCAGAACACTTTAAGTGTCGTGGCACTACACAGCAGAGGAATGAGTGAAGGAATTTTGTAAATTGAAAGATAAAAGCTTGTTGGAATTAGAGAACCTTAGTGGGAAAGGCAAAGCATAGGAAACACAAAGAGGTGTCCAAAGTTAAAGTTCCTTTGCCTATGGCATTTTCAGAGTCACACTTCAGACAAAATTCCAACACTGTCTATATATATTCTAATGTACATAAATAACTTACTTAAGAAAATAAAGGAAAAACTAGGAAAGAATAAAGAGAAGGAGATAAGGCATTATGTGAGCCAGGAAAACGATGGTATTGTGTATTATTAATATAAATTTATAAAGCAACCACTAGAAGCCCATGCAAAGATATGCAATGAAAACAAGTTAAACATATGGAAAAAATTACTTAAAATGTCCAACTATGAACATGAAGTTGGTAAAGACAAATGAATAAAAAGTAGTTAGTCTTGGTATTTGGCTAGGTTAGAAGATATTTAGAAAATCAATAATAAACACATCTGGGTGTAGTGTGAGGCTGTGTTCAGAGATACTCAATACGACAGTAAGTTAGGTGAAAAAGTAAGACCTTCTCTGAATGTGGAAACAAGGTTCACTAGGACCTGGGTGGGAGAGGGTTGTTCCCATGTAACCACAATCAACTCTTCTGCAGTAGGTGGATTTTATTCTTCTTGACATCAGATGCTAGTATCATCAGCCTTTGAACCTAGACTTTTATTTGTGGCTCTTCACCAGTACTCAAACACTCATCATCATTTTTGTGCACAGCCCCTAGGCTTTCCTAAGCAACCCCTGGTTTCCTAGGCTGTTTAGCTCCCAGACATGGCCATTGTTGGACTATTCAGCCCCAGATTCTGCAAGCCACTTAGTACGTGTCCCCTATCAGTTATACATGCCTTGTCTTCTGTTGCAGAACCTCAACGAGAGTGATAACACAGAGAAAGAGGACCCAAACAATGGTAGACTAATCCTCCAGCATCTTAATAACTACTTTAAATATAAATGTTCGAACAAGATAATTAGTTTTATTGTAGTAAAAATAACTCAAAATGACTTAGTGGTATGTTGTCAATAAGAAAATACTTAAATATAAGTATTGAAAAACTTACTAAAAGTACAAGAATAGAAATTATTTATTTTGCAGGTAATCTAGAGAAAGCATAATGCCACGTGCTAACATTACATGAAGAAGGGTGCCTGAGGGTAGAAGAGAGCAGACCTATGATATGATAGAAGACCTCTCACCAAAATGGACAGATCTTAAGTGTAAATCTATCAAACCATAGGGCTGTGGAATTTGTGAAATAAAATTGACAGGTTAGAAAGGAGGCACAAATTCATAATTATAACTAGAAAATGTAAAATTACTTCAAAAAGATGAAATAAGTGAAACATAAAACCAAGAAGTATGTATAAGGACACAACAACATCACAAATTCTAATTTTAGTGAATTTTACACATACCATGCCCAGGTTTTAAAAGAAACATCAATTTATACATACAAAAGTTTTGTTCTCACTTATAAATATAACTGAACTATATAAATCAGCATCAAAACGACAAAGGAAAAGAAAATAAACATTGAAAAGGAATCTTTACAAATTCACATTTCTAAGAGAGTGTCTAAGAGAGTCTCAACAGAAATAAGTGTCATTGCATTAAATAATAATTAAATCAAGAAACCTCAATGTTTGTGAGGACAATCTAGAGTGTTCCTTAGAAACAAAATTCACAGCACTATATAGGTGTGTTACATACAAGTCTCAAGAGAAGCAGGCAAGTTCCTCTTTCAGGAATGTAAAGATAAGTAACAAACTGAGCCAAGAGAAATTGACTTGAAGGAAGGTCAGAGGTCAGACAGAGTGGGAATTGAGAAAGAAAAAACCAGAAGGTGTGTTGGCCAAAATTGCTGACTGAAGGATGTGACCCCTGGTAGGGTTGTTTATGATTTCTCCTTTTCTGATTTGTTGCGGTGATAAGAGAAGGACTCATCCTATAAAGCCTTGCTGCTCTGCCCTTACACACTTACCTACACATCCGAAATGAACTCAGAAGAAAATGGAACCCAGTATCCACTGTGGAGTGGAGAATCAAAGAAACCTGCAACCACAATTTAACAAAGTTTGAAAAAACATCTTTAAACATAGATGGCTTATTTGATGAACCCTAGTAAATGTTGAAAGAATTAATGCTAGTATTCTGAAACTATAGAAGAATGGTACATTTTTTAATTTATTTTCTTAATTTTATAATACTTCAATGTAAAACTAAGAAAAATTTCACACACACATATACAGATACACATATAATGTACAAGCAACTGGCAAATAGGTATCATTAATATAGATTGGAAAGTACTTAACAAAGTATAAAGAATAAAATAATACATATACTTATATGTTTACCAGGACAAAGAAGAGCTTATTTCAAGTATTGAAGGATTTAGAACCTAAATCTACCTGTATAACTCAATATGCCAACAGAGAAACTACAGAATCACATCAAAGTATGTACAAAATGTAAGCTAATGTCCTTTGGGAATAAATAATGTTAAAACAGAATAAAGCAGTACTTTTCCAAGATAAAGACAATTATAAGAAAATCTGTGTCTCATATGATACTAGATTATAAAATAAACTTGTTTTTTCACTAGGGTTGAATCTTCATTCTTTTCCATACAAAGTCAATGTAAAGCAATAAGTTATTTAGCATTCTACAGAAAGGCACAAGAACAGGGTGTGGATATCTATATATCTATATCTATCTTTCTCATGTACTCATAACCTTTTAAATGTTACCTGGTCATATTTATATACTTCGTTGATATATATATAAATGCTTGTAAATATCTATATAAAATATTCAACTTACTGCAAAGAAGGCTTGAGGGTGGAGTAACAGTGAAGCTGACTAAGTATATTTTATACTTAATGAGAAACAAATAAGGAAATAAAATATTTGTATAGGTATATTCAGATAGGAACAGCAAATAGAAACTGAAGCATGCCATGATGATAGAAGCTGAGATGGTAACAGCCAGCTCTGTGAGACAGATTCAGTAAGAGCTGCTGTGAGCATTTGCCTCTGAAAGATGATAGCTCATGGAGCTCGTGACCTCAGCTTCAGCCTGAGGCTGAAGCCCTACCAAGTAGGTGCCCGAATTTTGTTGAGAATTTTTGCATCAATTATCATGAGGGAAACTGGTTTATAATTCTCTTCCTTCGTTGCTTCTTTGAATGGCTTGGGTATCTGGGTTATTGAGGCCTCATAAAAAGAGTTTGACAATATTCCTTCAGCTTCTACTGTATGGAACAATTTGAGGAGTATTGGTATTAGCTCTTCTTTGAATATCTCGTAGAATTCTGCACTGAAATCATCTGGATCTGGGTTTTTTTTGGGGGGGAGACTTTTAATGACAGCTTCAATTTCCTTTGAGTTAAAGATCTGTTTAGGTCTTTAATTTTGGTAAATGGTACTTGTCCAGAAAGCTGTCCATTTCTTCTAGGTTTTCCATTTTTGTGGAGTATGGATTTTCAAATTATGACCTGAAAATTCTCTGAATTTCCTGGGGGTCTGTTGTTATGTCTCCCTTTTCATTTCTGATTTTGATGATTTGGATTACCTCTATCTACTTTTTGGTTAGTTTGGATAAGGGTTTATCTATCTTGTTGACTTTCTCAAAGAACCAGCTTTTTGATTCATTGATTCTTTGTATTGTTCTTTTTGTTTCAATTATGTTAATTTCAGCTCTAGGTTTGATTTCCTGCTATTTACTTCTTTCTAGGTAAATTTGCTTCTAATTGTTCTAGGGCTTTCAGCTGTGCTGCTAGTTCTCTTGTGTGGGATTTCTCTAGTCTTTTCATGTAAGCATCTAGTGCTATGAATTTTCCTCTCAAGACTGCTTTCATTGTGTCCCACAAGTTTGGGAACATTGTGGATTCATTTTCGTTAACTTCTAGGAAGCCTTTGATTTCTTTCTTAATTTCTTCCTTGACCCAGAGGTGTTACAGTTGAGTGATGTTTAGTTTCCATGAGTTGGTAGGCTTTCTGTGGTTCTTGATGTTGTGGAACTCTAACTTTAGACCATGGTGATCTGATATGGTACAAGGAGTTATACTCATTTTTGTACCTATTTATATTTGCTTTATGACCAAGTATGTGGTCATTTTAGAGAAAGTTCCATTGGGTGCTGAGAAATATGTATATTTCTTTTTGTTTGGGTGGAGGGTTAGTTATATATCTACTAAGTTCATTTGGGTCATAACTTCTGCTAGATCCCTTATTTCTCTGTTGAGTTTCTGTCTGATTGACCTATCCAAGGGTGAAAGTAGGGTATTGAAGTCTCCTATTATTAGTGTGTTAGGTTTGATATGAAGTTTAAGCTTTATTAATGTTTCTTTTACATATGTAGGAGACCCTGTGGTAGGGGCACAGATATTCAGGATTGAAATTCCTCTTGGTAGATTTTTTCCAAGATGAGAAAGTAGTGTCTTTCCTGGTCTCTTGTTACTGATTTCAGTTTAATCTTTATTTTGTTAGATATTAGACTGACTGTATCAGCTTGTTTTTTAGGGCCATTTGATTGGAAAGTCTTTTCCCAACCCTTTACTCTGAGCCTGTGTCTGTCTTTAAGGTTGAGGTGTGTTTCTTGTATGCAGCAGAAGGATGGTTTCTGTTTTTGTATCCATCGTTCTGGAGTGTGTCTTTTCATGGGTGAATTGAGCCCATTGATAAGTGTCAGCTTGTTCAGCCACTCTGGAATGCAGTATGGCAGTTCCCTGGACAACTGGGAATCAATATCCCAAAGGATTCAAAAATAACACTTTTAGGCATATACCCTAAAGACGCACATTCACACCCCAATAGCATTAGCTCAACTATGTTTATAGCAGCATTATTCATAATAGCAAGAACCTGGAAGCAACCTAGATGCCCCTCAACTGAAGAATGGATTAACAAACTGTGGTACATCTACACAATGGAGTACTACTCAGCAGTAAGAAAAAAAAATGATATCCTAAAATTTATAGGCAAATGGATGGATTTGGAGAATACCTTCCTGAGTGAGGTATCACTAACCCAGAAAGAGAAGCAGGATATGTACTCACTTATTAGTGGACTTTAAAAAAGATGTCATTGTATACAAAAGCTCAAGGCTAGAACATAGCTAAAGAACACAGGCAATGTCTCACTTCTGCATTGATGGTCTCTGGCAGGGGTGTGGGTGAGGAAAGACTTGCTTTCTTTAGGGGTCTGGCCATGGGGAGTTTAATTATGTTCCAGTAAGTAAATGAGCAGCATGAATAGGTATTTTTGTAAATGGGGAGATAATAAGAATGGGTGTGAATCGGAGAAGACTGATGACTGAGGTTGGTGATATTCATAATGTAAAATCACATATATATATATATATATATATATATATATATATATATATATATATGAAGTAGGTGCCCTTGCTGTCTGGGGCAGAAGATGAAGGATGCTCCCCTCAAACAGCAAAACATCAGTCTCCTCTTCAAATAGTTAATTTCTTCCACAAATACCCTCGAAGACAGGCCCAGCAATTGGGCTTTACTCACCTCAACCTTCTGGACAGGAAGATTAATCTTGTGCAGCAAGAAATGCAAATAAAAGAAATCTTGAAAAGAAAATATAAAAGTCTGTTCTTGTAGAATATATGATACTTTACACAGATAATTCCACTGAATTTTCATAGAAAACAATTTGTTCTGAAAAGTGTAATGAGGAGAAACAGATTATATCAAATATGTAAAATATGTGTCCATAAATTAGTAACCAATCAAGAATATGAAAAAAAAATTGTCTTCAACCACCAAACCATTTTGAGGGCTATTTTGTGATCATTTCAATTGTCATTTTCATTGCATGGAAAAATGTCCAAGATAGGTGCTACTAGAAAGATCCATAAGTGGTCAAAATGCACAGGATAAGTGACCATTGTATGTCCATCCCCAACTGGTACATCAACCAGCAAATACAACCTCAAAGTCTTGGAGAACATCGAAAAAGAGTGGACAGAAGACCAGGGTATCTGCTGCTAGAAAGGGGCACCTAGACACTAAGAGAACAACAAAAAAAGATTGATTGTCATTAAGCACTGGGGCTCAGTGCCATACAGGGCTTATTGATTGAAGGGACTCTCTCTCTTGAGATGTTGCTGACCTGGGCAGTTTATTCAGTAATCTGCTCCAGTGGGTTTGTCTCTATAGCTTCCCATAGTTCACCCCCATTAATTTATTCTCCAAAGGTGACCCAGCATTGGCCGCATCCCAGATGCCAAATGCATGTGATGATGGATTAGAACTGCCAAACGTTTATTGTGGCTCATGAATGAAATTAGATGTGCATGTAGATGTTGAATCAAAAAGGAGCATCAGTACGCAGGAACGGAAAGTGGAAAGCTACAGCTTCTAATGCCTGGTTCCTGGTACCCTCTGTCTGATCTCAGTCTCAGGCACTGTTCAGATGGATGGATTCTTTCACCAGCTCAAAATTTTCTGATTCCTGGTGGAGCCATTTATCATACTTCCTTTAGGAAGATTGTATTCCCAGCTGCACTTTTTAAAACAGACTGAGGAGTCATCAGAAGGCTATGCAGCACTGCCTTTTATCTGCTTTCATAAGTGTAGGGGGAAAATTCTCACCATGGCAACGATAGGAAATTAAATTATGTTTATAATTTCTTCAAAGAAAAAATTAACATCATGGGAGAGAATGTTATTAAGACACAAGGTAGGAAATGCAACACAAAAATCCACAGAGGTTTGTGAACATCTTTCTCATGCCTAAAACTTTAGGCTTGAACATATTATTGCTTTTCTCTGAATTTATATTCCTAAAGACAATTTAGCCTGAAATTTTCCTAGAAGTAGAGAACTTTTCATTCTTATTCAGAAACTGGGAATTATAAGAAATGTTCTTTTTTTATTCATAAGTTTACAATTGATCAATTTTTCTACTTAAAAATATTCACTTTGAAATTGTTTAGGGGTACAGGGACATTAATATTTAAAACAATATAACTCAAGCATAATAATAAATGTTGGAAATTGCAATAAAATAAACATGAAGCCTTGATTTAGGGTTTTTAATTCTTAAACGAATTTGATCTTTCTCCATCTCTTTGCAGATAATAAAATAATAATCCAAGTTTGTGTGATAAGAACAGAAAAAAGAAGAATTAGGATGAATAAAAGTAGAAGAATAATTATTGGGGCATGCGTGGTGTGTGAGCATATGTGGATGTAGACCTGTGTGCTCATTCTCATGTGTAGAGGGAAGACAAGGTGACAGTGTTCTCCATTTTTCTCCAGCTTACAGTCTTGAGGTAGCATCTCTCAGTGAACAGCATGCAGCTCTGCTTCACTCAGCTGGCTGCCCAGTAAGTCTGATGGATATTCCTGTCTGACTCTTGCTGTGAAAGAATTATAGGCATTAGTATGGCCACACCACACTTTCCACATGGGTGCTAGGGTTCTCATGTTCAGGCAACAGGCACATTTACCCACTGAGCCATTTATACAAATTAACTTTCATATATGTGACATTTTAAATTCAGGTACCAGAGTCAAAAATAGTTGATAGCAGGAGAAATCCAGATGTCCTGAATATCAGAGACTAGGCATAATAACTTGTTTTAGTTGTTTTTTTAATGATACAAAACAGTTATGGAACTCAGTGAGGTGGTGGGAGTGTGGTCATGGCTGGAGACTGAATGAAAGAATGCAGCCATGGAGTGCCCGGACAATTCATATTAAAGAAATTTGACAAACTTCTTTCAGTAACTGTCTGAACATGAGGACCTGAGTTTTGATGTCATAGTACTGAATACATAGATGGCTGTGAGCTACTATGTATTTACTAGAAATCAAATATGAGTCCTCTTGAAGAGTAACCAGTACGTCTAACCACTGTATCATCTTTTCAGTCCCTTGAGAATAAGTCTTAGCCTCTAGTCCCCATGCACAAAATTCCCCAGCAGAATTCTAAGAGACAAAAGCCAGATGCTTTGGTGCTGCAAGGAAGAAAGCCACTCATGGGGACTATGGAATGCTCAAGTCATTAAGATAATATAGGGAGGTTCAGATTCACTAGTGGGAGATTCTGACGGAGGCCTAGAAGGTTTATATTTCTTTGCTGGGGCTGAGAAAAGAAAGAGTGGGTGCTGTCACAGGTAAGGGAGACTTAGTTCAGGTCTCTCTAGTGGCAGATCTGAGCATCACTGGAAAGAGTGTTGTTCTTAGGAATCAATACAGACACCATGAGCTAAGTTCCTATCACCATCCTAAAGAGCTACACAGTCATCACATCTACCTTAATCTCGGCTGGTATCTGACACTTTAACTGAAGCAGATGCAGTAGCACAATAAGCACCAATATGCTCTGGGAAAGAAAGCATCACCCCACCATCAACTAATGTAAAATCACCATTATCCTGGAGGCAGTCACTGACCATGCAGGTTTAGTTAATTCTTTCACAAGGAAACATATTGTGCTACCTATGTCTTACAGGGTATTTTCCAGAATGAGAAACCCCAGTTTAAATACAAGTAACAGGATATCACACAGGATTTTTCACAAAGATATTTGTCTCTGCATTGTTTATGTTGCAGAATTGTCACTGGTATTAGGTCTCTTTTTTGGGTTCATACATTTTACATATGTTTTAATGTTATCTGTTACCTTCAACCAAATTGTTAATCACCAAAATATGTGACTAAATCATATTGTGTATCTGACCTCCCACAGATCCCAATATCCTTATCCCAAAGGAGCAAAGCAGCTTCAATTTTAAATTTATATTTTAATCTTCTTTCTTATAGCCTAGAATTTCGTGTGCTCAACTCATTAACCTTGCTCAAGCTGTTTGAAATAGGCTTCTTTCATTCTGAAAAATTGTGTGACATATACCACTACAGCCCCCTCTTACTTCATGCTTCTAGATCTTTCTATTTACATCTGGACTAGACCTGATACCCATATCACAAGAACACTCATGGGGGTCTGTCGATAGCTTACCAGAAAATATTTTTTTATAGCCACTATCTCAAAATTATTAAGAATTTGAGCAGTAACAATTCTGTCAACTATAGACATGCCTTTGTCTCTTATAATAGTAAAAGTCTTAGAGGAATACTGAAATATTAACCAGTCTGTGTTTGGCATTATAGTTTACTTAGATAGGCATTGCATTCGTTTAAACTATGGGTTTAAAATCCTATCTATTTCTGTATCATTGTCTTTTCTATAATAATCTCATGAATTTTATTTTATTAAATTAAAACATTATTCTGTGACATTCCTGTGTGGTAGTTATGCAATTCCCTTATTAAGAGCATATCACAGCCATAATGGGTAGAAGTTCAAGTTCATTCAAGAGAGTGTGTACTTTCCTAATATCAATCATTATAAGAATTAATTGCTCATAGAGAAGAAAATATAAATTCTATAAACAGTAGATCAAAGGTCCACTCACCAGTTTCTGTCAACAAAAGTCTAAATTATGAGAGATGGAGACACTGTGAGTCTCATGCTCTATCAATCTATCTCCAGAAATGGCCATTTCCCAACTAGGAGGCTGTTAGAAGATGTCAATCTCTTTTGCAAAATGTAGATAATTGGAAGATAAAAATAGATGTAGTCATCATTTTATATGCTATAGCATTAAACACAAATATAATCAATACATATCTATTTGTCTGTCTGTCTGTTTGTTTGTTTGTTTGTTTTTGAGCCAGGGATTTACTCAGGGGGCAAGGCTCACATGGAACTAACAGCATAGCTCTGACTTTCTACAACTCAGCAGAGTCTGTCAACATCAGCCATCCCAAGAGCTAAAATTATAAATTTGGGTTGCCATGCCTGACTCAAAAGTCTAACATTAAGTCAAAGTCTAAAAATAATAGTATAATTTAAAACTATAGTGATGTCTGGTAATACAGTTTAATGGTGGAGAGCTTGCAGAATCCTAAAAGTCTCTGAGTTTAATTTCTAGAATTATAAAACAAAGAAAAGATAACAAAATTGCAAATCTAGTGAGTTTGGAGCCTTGTTAAGTGTGTATAATGATAGCTGATGTGGGCAGGAGCAGATGTATTTTCTTTTACTGAGGACTACACAGATAAGTCTTGGCCCAGAGTAAAACCAGAACCTCTGGTTCCTTTACCAGAAGAGAACACTTGCTAACATCTCTACTTTTTCAGACTAATAAGCATGGCTTTCACTCCTTGCATATGAAATATGTACCATGTAGGGATGCAGTTATAATTTAAACTTTAAAGTATAAAAAAATAGAAATTCTAAATGAGCCTAAACTTTGATGCCACCCTTCTTTCTGTTGTTTCTATATTTATTTTATTTTATTTTTAAATACATTGTAGCAGAGGCAGAGAGTCTTCTTGAATTCAAGGCCAGCTTGATCTGTAAAGTAGGATCCAGGACAGCCAGGGCTACACCTGCAAACCTGAAAACCTGTCTCTGAAAAACAACTAATATTTAAATATACATACATATATATATATATCACATACACATCTATATGTATCCTTCACACATATATATATATATATACATATATGTACACCCCCCCCACACACACACACTGTGAGCTGCCTAGCATGGGTACTAGGAATCAATCTGTGGTCTTCTGTGTAATCAACACACACTCTTAACCTCTGAGCCATCTCTCCAGCCACTTAATGCTCCCTTTCTGTAGCACACAGTTAACATAGGATACCTTTGAACCTCCTTGAAAGCTGTTCTGAATACACACTGTGCTCAACTATCAGAAAATCACACTCCTGTTTTTAAGCCACACACAGTGCAGGGAACAGTAGGTGGGTTGCTGGGTGATGACTGTTGAGAAACAAATAACACTCTTTCCTATGGGGATATTAACACCACACTAGTAACCAGGAAAGTTGATAGACTTAACAAGAAGCCCCCAGCCCATCATCAGGAAAGAACATGACCTATTGGACAAATTCTAGTTAGTATATAATGAAAACCCAGAGCCAGATATTGAGGGAAAGCTGAAATATCAGAGAGAGGAAACAGACCACAGTCAATTCTCACTCAGCCAACTTCTCAGATAAAATAGGGTAAATACTATCTTCAAGAGTCATTGGCCTGGCTGATTATCTCTATAGAATGCCTGAATCTCTGCTTCTTTCTGCCTTAAATACCTTCCCTGCTCAGTTGTTTCACTTTGAGGTTCAACTCTGCATCATAATCCTAGAGTTAGGATTAAGGGTGTGAGCTATTTACTGTTTGGTTGTTAGGCTTTGAACTCACAGAAGTACAGAAAGATCTCTGTCTCCTCAGTGATGGGAATAAAAGCATGAGTCACCATTTTGCCATCCTGGTGTTGGGATTAAAGGCGTGAGTCACCCTCATGACTTGACTGTGGGTGATTCTGTTCTCTGATATTCCAGGCTGATTTCATTAAATATAAAATATATCACCACAATGACCTCTTTGTGTTAAGAGATTTGGCTGGGCAGGAGGGAATGAGAAAACATAAAAATCTAATGGATGTGCTCAGTGGTACATGATCTATTTGATACACTGCCTCCTTCACCAGTGTGCTTAGGCCTGTTAGGAGCATATGACATCCTGTCCCATCATTGCTGCTTCCATTTCAGAGACATCATTTTACTCTTTCCTTAAATGCTTCCCTCATCTGTTCCCTTCCTCAAAATTTTGTTCTATTTCTACAGAGGATTAGAACTTCATTCTCTGACTTTATCACTCACTGCCCCACCACTGGAATCCCAAGGTTGATCTGCCACTTCCAATAAGGCTAGAGAAGGAAGGTACCCTGTGAGCCAGTTGGCTACATTTTGTATCCTTAAGAAAATCTACATCTGCATTTTGGATTAAACTGCATTTATAAAACCATGCCTATTTAGTTGACAGGGACAGGGGAAAGCTTAATTTACTTGTTTTAGTTATTTTTTGCTTTAGGAGACTTCAGAGCCTTAATTCATTCTACATTTACCCTTGGAAAAATTACTGAGAATTTCAAGCTGAGAGTTGCTTGCCAGCTGTTTTCTCTTAGACTGGCTAACTGACATTTGCCAGCCTTGTAGCCACAAGTGCCAGCTCCTCTTAGAAGCCCTGTGGGTACCCTTCATGCTTGACCTACTGATGTGAAATTCATTTCAATAAACACCCATTAGGACTGTGAGATGATTTAGAAAGACTTTGTAGATATCTTTTTTTCCCCTGTGAGTTGTTTGGTGCTGATAATATGACAGAATATGAAAATTTTAGTTTATGGCCTATAACCCAGAGGAGCCTCCAGCTGCATCACAGAAAAAAGAAGATTAGGGGTGATACAATCTTTAAAACAATATGAAGAGTTTCAGCATTCAGTCACTGGCTCTAAGGATCTATCATGGGAGACAAAGACAGCCAATGAGGACTCTTGTAAAATAATTTGCATAATTATTGAACAATATCTGGGGACTTGTATTTAAAAACATACAAAAGAACATCACTAAACCTCCAAAGTGAGAGTGCACTACAGTGGCTAAAAAGCATGTATAGGAATGTCTTGCAATGTGTCTTTTTCTTTTCTATTCTATTTATTTTTAAGTGTGTGTGTGTGTGTGTGTGTGTGTGTGTGTGTGTGTATGTATGTGTGTGTGTTGGGAGGGGATGCATCTATGATTCAATGTCCTTAAAGGCCAGAAGAGGGCACTGGATTCCTTGGAGGTGGAGTTACAAGTGGTTGAGTGATGGGAACTGAATCCCTGGCCTCTGCTCATGCAGCCATCTCTCAACCAGAAGAGTAGCTTTTGTAAATTAGAAAATAATTCACTGCTATGACAAACTATTATGGTAAGGAAGGAATATTATCACTTGTAATGATGTGACTTAATATATAGTAATTTAATAATTTAGGAAGTGTTTAAAATTTTATAAAATGGTTCCCTTAATAGGCAAAACAGTTAGATTTCCCTTACCATAAAAACCCCAAGTAGCAGTTGCTGTTTACATGGTGAATATTTAAAGCTGGGGCTCATGAAAGTTTCTTTTCAAGTGCTTCAGTTCCTGGGGTTCTGAGGATCCACAGCCTTCATGTGTCTAAACATCTTTTTCTTAATTATGAGCTTCTGAATCAAAAGAACAGAGTTCCCTATACCAAAGAGATGTTAAGTTTTACTTACTCTAAGTTAAGTTTTGCATAAAAGTAAAATTGTAGCTCAAGGGTTTGCTTGTTGTAACCCACACTCAGAAACTGTACTTGCTATACTGGAGCAATCAATATGTGTAAGAACCCTGGCTGTACCTCCAGGGTCCTGAGTACAGATCCCAGCTCCCTGGTCAGGAGGCTCCCAAGTGCCTGAATTCCAGCTTTGGAAATCCAATGTCCTTTTCTGGCCTTTAATGTCACCCACACATATGGCGTGTACCCACACACTTGCATGCAGACATGCACCCATACACAAATATAAATAAAAACAAGAAAAAATAACTTTAAAATCTTAAAACTGCACGCCATTTTAAAATGTTCTTTCCTGTTTCATCCAGATTTTTTTTTTTTAATCAGAAATGACAAAAATTTTAAGGTAGCGGGAATAAAAGAAAATATGAATCTTTTTTAAATGTGAAAATTCATTTTTAATTTGATCTAGTCTTACAAAGTCATCAAAAGATTTTTGGATTTATGAAATTTATCCAGTAAAATAAATACTCTTTTAAAAATAAATACTCTATTTAAAATAGAGAAATATTCTATTATAATAAAATAAATACTCTATTTAAAAAAATACCAAGGAGAGATAAGTATGTGTGCTTATATTTTTCCTACAGCTGTAACACCCATTTCTTTTGTTGTTCTTTGTTTTACTTTGAAGCAAGTTGTTGAAAATTTTACAAAATCATTTCTGAGTCCAGGGAATTTTTCTATTAGATAGTTTGATATTAGGTACTCAAGACTTCAAAGTGGAAATATATATATATGTATATATATATATATATATATACATATATATAATTAATTAATTTCCAAAAGTAACTTGACCTCAAGGAACCGAAACAGGAGGATTGCTGCAACTGTGGCACACATATTATGTTTGAGAAACAGCAAGATATTTCAGAAATTAGATATGTAATCAATGATCTTTTTAAATTAGACAGTAAACAAGTCACAGTGAAAAACAAAAAGAAACAAAAAATACAAAAAAAAACCCCGCCCCAATTTAAACAGTATGAAGCTATTCTTAATTTCGATCATAAAGAAAACATTCTTGCTGAGGCCTGGGAGCAATGCCTACCAGGGGCAGAGTTTCCTTAAATACCTTTGTTAATAATGAATTCAAACCTGTGTGGAAGCATAGTGGGAGGCTGAGATTTTTCCTTTCTCATTGAAACCCTCTTTCTCCTGTAAATCCATACTTCTGCTACAAATTCCTCCCATACCTCCTGCTGAATTGCCACAGACATTTGTTAAATAATTTTTTGCTTTAGTAACTAATGTGTCGGGGGCAGGACCAGAGGGGAGAAACAGAAAAAGATGAGAGAATGAAAATGGAAAATATACCATATACAGTTCAGAAGTTCTCAAAACACTAATATAAATAAAAATCAGAATATATAGATGTTTCTGAAAAAATAATTTGTGAAAGAAAGTAATTTGAGAGAAACCTCTGAATCTTTTTTTAATGTGCCAGTATATATAAGGTATTTATTTCTGAGAGTACATAGAAAGTCTGTTCTGTTAACAAACATGACATTGTATTAGTGATCTTTAAAATGGGCTTGTGTTTTACATTAAAATAATAATGTGTTCCTCTTGTGTTAAATTTATGTTGTAGCAGTGCATTGTGGGTGCTGTTCCTTTCATGGCTCATTGTTGCAAATGAATTGTTAGGACAGTTTTATGACTGGGAATTTTACTACAAATCATATGGATTTGGAAGTGAAATTCCAGGTTTAAAGATTTTGTGAGATGTAAATTCCCATGCAGTTATCTGCTGGTCTTTTTTTTTTTTTTCTTAAGCATCAGAGATGCAATGATGAATGTGGTTTCCCTACATTCAAAGACCCAAGGTCCCATAAGAAAGACAGCCAAATAAACAGATAATTAACTTAAAATACTATGTATATGGAACAAAGTGTGCAGAGTCCAAAAATAATGAGGAGTTCAATATATGTGGATTGGATAATTAATTTTATTTTTGGAGCTGGGGGTGGGCAGGCCATCAAATACTAAGTCATTTAATGGAAGCTGGGCACCAGAGCTACAGATGAAATTAATAAGCTCCTCTACCAAAGTGTAGAGAAGCTTTGCATATAGTGTGTTGGTTTAACAGTAAGGCTGCTTCTCCAGTCAGCTCAAAACTTCACTTTGTAAAGGACGCTGCCAGGCTGAGTGTCACACATATGAGGGAGGCAAGAACAGTAACCCTCACGTCCCTCGGCTGAGACAGGTTTCTCTAGACAAAGGTGAGACAGGACACTTTTGGAAGATACCTAAATGATTGTAAGTGAAAGGGAAGGCGTTGCCATAGAGAGAAATGGCTACACATTAGTAGGGGATACCTTTTTAGTGAAATAATAGCATGAATATACTTTTAAAATCTGAGTCATCTCAAAGCACAGATTTTTGTATGCTTTGGGGTTTGAACCCACTGTGGCTGGAATAAAGGGGCTCAGGGATTCAATAGCATTTGTGGGAAAGTGAGAATCAACAGTGTAGTGAGCAGAGATTGTCTCCAGGGAATCCTGGGATTGAAAAATGTGTGCTGTGTTAGATACAGCTTATTTCTATCTTAGAATGCAGTATGAAAAGAAAAGAAATACTAAACAAACCTTAGCTCTGGTCACCCTAAGGCAGCTCAGCTCCAGGGCTCTGTGTTAAAAGCATGCAATCCATGAACTTTCCCACAAGATGTCTGATGAGAGAGCTTCAGAACTTTTCCCACCCCAATATAAAACAAGTGCTCATTAAGTTCGTGTGCTTTGCCATAAAATTTACAGCAAAACTCTGTTTTTTAATATAGATAACTATATTTTTATATGGGATTGAAAAAAATTGTCTGTGACAAAATGCTAAATGACTTGTCATATTTGATTCACAACCAGGGATGTGTCCTGTGGGAAGAGGCTTGGCCTGGGAGAGAGGGTGAGACCCAGCCCCTCCCTCTTCGGCTAGTGATGGCTGTTTCCATGTCCATGGGGCCTGTCTCTCAAGGACATTCTCAGAATGAACCCACAAGTCTGAATGGATTAAGGCAAGGATATCTCAGGTGGACACTTTAGCAGACAGAGCCATAAGTGGACTAAGGCCAATCAACACCTTTCCAGGCCTTCCTGGACTTCTCCGGCCTATGTTTAAATCCTCCTAAGAAGAGATTCATGGGGCTGGAGAGATGGCTCAGAGGTTAAGAGCACTGGCTGTTCTTCCAGAGGACCTGAGTTCAATCCCCAGCAACCATATTGTAGCTCACAGCCCTCTGTAATGAGATCCTGGTGCCCTCATCTGGCATGCAGGCATACATGCAGGCAGAACACTGGGTATATAATAAATAAATAAACTTGAGAGAGAGAGAGAGAGAGAGAGAGAGAGAGAGAGAGAGAGAGAGAGAGAGAGAGAGAGAGAGAGAGAGAAATTCACTTATCACTCAGGAGGCCTGGGCAGTCTTTCATTTCTGAGACTCACATCCTTGGAATACAGATCTAGTCAGCTTCCTTTATGTCTTCCTCCTTCCTGCCTCTCCTTTTTTCTTCCTCCTTCTATTCTTCCTCTTCTTTTCATCATCCATCTCCCCTCTCTTTTCTCTTCCCTTCATTTCCTTTCTCATTTGTTTTCCCACATCCAGAGCACTTCAGATTATGAAGAAGAAAATGTAAGATTATCTTTTCAGTCATTGTAATAAGGTGGGGTCAGTGGGATAGTTCAGGATGCAAAGAGGCCCCTGAGACCCTGAGACCAATCTCTGGAACTCACAGGTCCAAATGAGAGAATATAGAACCAAAAGTTGTTCTCTGGCTTCTGCTTGCAAGCACACACATTCACACATGCACACCACATGCTTGCACATTCACACTTTCATGCTTTCACACACACACATACATCTTACAACATGAAACCAGATGACCCTCACTGCTTTCTATTGCAACATTCTGAATTACAGTATTCCTTTTTTCTGAGCTTTGTTCACATTCTCGTGCCCAAGTTTTATGAACCAAAAGTGTTGATTTTTTCTTTTTTTTTCAGTGCAAGTGGCATTGATATGCTTGAAGAATATGTGTTTTCTTGTCAGCTACTGAAGCAGCCTTTCTATAAATATAAGACAATTTTGAGAGTTACTCAGGGAGGGTCTTATAAATATGTTGTAAACACATATTTATAAGATTGAATCTTAAAAATTTTTAAAATCCAAAATTTTTTGAGATGTTCATATAAATATCCTATAAATATTAACTATCTCTAAAGTCCAGGACACAAAAGGGTATTATTTCCGATTACCTGCTTTTAAGGTATTTTCTACAGATTGAGTTTTGAACTCTCCACAATCATTTTCTATGTCTCATATGCTAATCATGGAGAGAAACAAATAGTGTATAAAATATACAAATTTTATTTCATACTTAACTCTCCCTAGAGCACAGGCCTGTGTTCAACATGAAGATTTTGAAGGCCTGCTGATATGAGGCCCTGGAGTTAGACACCAGCTGCCTTTTCTCTTCTCTCAATCTGATGTCAACACTGGCAGGCACAACTGAGATGCTGTACAATGTTTTCAAGGACCTTCAGCAAGCAAAGATAAAAACTAAAAGGACTATCAATCTTATGCTTCAGGGTATTAACTGCTTTCCAGATGGCTCGGAGGAAAATGTTCCCTGTGATATAGAATTAGGTATGTTAGTTACGTTTTACGGCTATTTTACAATGCTTTCCAATAGTGACTTCACAAGCAAAATAATGAAATAAAACATCCTCTGTGTATTGTCCACTGCCAATTGCCATCGAAGCATTTCAAATTTTCCAGCAATAGAATTCAATTTTAATGTGTATTTTCATAGATTTTATAAGATACATGAAATGGATGTTGGTATATGGGTAAATAGCTCCATTTCAATATGTTTTGTAAGTTTACAGGTAAAAAACAAATTTTATCCTTTGTCTCTAGGCAGTGATGGACACCCACAGAACATTAACAAAGAGAAGAATTTGATGCAGTCTGCCAGGATGAAATGGGAACAGCTGCAGTTGTGACTCTGTTACCTTCAGTGACCACAGTTTGTTCAGAAATGTCTAATGGTAATAAAGAAAAACGCTGCTTATGAATAGACATGTGGGCTCCCTTCACACCTCCGGAGAGCTGGGTCTTTTATGAAAAAAAAGAGTAAAGATATGCAAGGGGAAACTAACAGTCTGTCCTAAAGCCAGTCACAGTGAACTTTGGGGGTTATTACAAAGATCTGAGAAAAAAATGGCTTATTTTTCTTGTATATGAAATGTGCACATGTACACACACATGTGCAAACACACACACAGTATGCAGGAAAGAGATTTCATAGATGAATACTAATCAGTGATATCAAGGATAAGTGACTGTTGGTTATTTCCATTTCTTACAAGTGGTCAGCCCTGAAGTCATATACATATTGGTAATACTATATGGACTAAACAGATTGTATTTAAGAATAACTGTACACATATATGTGACATCAAATACAGAAAAGGGGGCCATTAGTTTAACAGTGATCAAAGTGGAGTGGATGCAAAAAGAAGAAGTCGAAAGGAGAAAAGGGTAAGGAGGATTGATGAAATTATAATTTTAAAAATTATGTAGAATGTCTTTCTGCATGCTGTGAATATGCTTTAACTACCAACTGGTTAATAAAGAAACCATTTTAGCCTATGGCAAGGCAGCTTAGAGGCAGGCAGAAAATCCAAGCAGAAATAAAGGAGAAGGAGGGCGGAGTCTGGACAGACCCTACAGGATGCCACCCAGAAAGCAATGGACACAGAAAAGCCATGGAACACATGGCAATACATAGATTAATAGAAATGTGTTGAGCTAAGTTATAAGAGGTAGTTGCTATGAGCCTGAGCCATAGGGCAAACAGTTTGTAATTAATGTAAGCCTCTGAGTAATTATTTTATATTAATTAATTATTTTTACTCTGGGGCCATGGGTAGGAGAGATTTCTCCAGACTGCAGGCCTGGACAGGATAGAAAAATTCTTGGCTACATCTATTATTTTTTTAAAAATATGGCTCAGAGGGTGAAGGTGTTTGTTACCAAGACTGAAAACCAGATTTAGTCCCTGGTACCCACATAATGAGAGGTGATCACCAACTCCTAAAAGTTGACTTCAGTAAGATTCTGCAAGCAATTGAACTCTTTATTTGCATTTTAGTTTTTAAAATGTTATTTTAGTATTTTAATTTTAATTTTGGATTAATTTTAATTTAATTTAATTAATGTCATAGATAAGGAAAGACAGACAGATGATCCTGTGTGCAGTTTTACTCATTTAATCCCAGTACATACTCACACATAGCAATGTTTCCCACATAGATAGTCCTCTCAAACCACACAGCACTAGGGAACACACTGGGTTCTGTGTGTGTCTGTGTCTGTGTCTGTGCATGAGTGAGCAGGGCTATACAGGAATATGCATCTATATTCAGGCTCTTGGCTTTTTGTGGTGCTAAGAATAGAATTCAGAGACTTGTGAGTGCCAGGTGAGCATTATACTTGTGAGCTACAAGCCATCCTTTGTTAGGTTCTATCTATGCAGTGTTGTCACATGTAGGTTTGCGTGACTGTGGGCATGTAATATACAAAATGCTGTGACCTAAAAGATGCCTCCTCATTCCAATCACAGCCACCTCTGACATCGTGTGGCTGCTACTAAACTGTTACTATTGCTATAATCTTGTTATTTTAAGGAGGTTATTGAAAGAGCCCCACATAATGAATCCTATAAAGATGGCCTTTTTCACTTGACACAGTTTATCAAGACCCATCCACACTGTTCTGTGGTTGAATGGTTCTTTTCTTTTAATTGGTGAGTACTATTCCACCTCTAGGTCTCACAGCTAATACATATCTTGGGATATCAAACAAGTTTTCAGCTGAAGAAATTCTAGACAAGAAGCTCTTCTGTAGAGACTTCTGTGTGAACCATAAACTTTCATTTGTTTGTCGGGGAGATACATATTGAGAGTGGAATTTCTGGGGCGTGTGTAGTTGCAGGTTACTTTGTAAGAACCTCAAGGTGGCTCAGCTTTTTTTACATCCCACCCACAATGCTGAGGGTTGAGTTTCTTCTGGATGCTCACCAATATTTTTGTGTTTGTTTCACATTCTGCATTAGCCATTTCATGGTGATTTAAATAGCTATTTCCCTAACAGCTAAAGATGTCATGCATACTCCTGTACATGTCTTGTCTTCCTGTGGCTTTCTTCATTTCATATTTATTGTGCTTTACCTTGGTTTTTCTCCATATGTTGCAGGTAGATCCTATGTGTTAAGTACATTGTGTTCTTGTTCACTTTTGTTGACACAATGAAACACTGCCCAAAACAACTTGGGAAAGAAAGGTTTATTGGTTTACAGTTTCAGAACACAATCTATTTTTTTCTCTTCAGACAGTGTTTTACTATGTAGCTCTGACTGCTGGAACTCACTATGTAGACCAGGCTGTCTTGGGGCCGATATTTGCCTGCCTTTGTTTCCCAAGTGCTGGGATAACAGTAGTGGGCCGTAACACCCAACTGCACAATCCATTCTTGAGAAAGGAACCTGTTGCCAGTGACCATAGAGAAGAGCTGCTTGCCAGCTGGATCTCTGCTTTGCTAACTCTGCTCAATTAGTCCCAATGAAGTGCAGGACTAAGTTTCCAGAGAATGATACTGCCCACAGTGGGCTGGACATGCCTACATCAATTCCTGTCAGTCAAGTCAATCCACCAATACATGCTTGCAGATCAGCCTACTAAAGGCAGTTATTTCACTGTGATTGCTCTTCCAGGAGCCTGTATAGTATGTGGAGCTGACAGTTTATGCTAAGACACATGATTATAATATATCAGATGGTAGCTTAGATCTCCATCTTCATGTGCACAGTAACTTTTTGATTTTGATGAATTCTATTGTATCAGTAGATTTCTTTCTTAAATCTAAGAACTCCTTGTTGAATCTGTAGTTCCTCCACCATTATTTTAAAAATGGTGATATATTTTATATTCTATACTGTTGGTATCCAGGATTCATGTGGAACTAATTTTGCATAAGTTGTAAAACTTGGATCCATTTTTTCTCATTTGTTTGTGTTGTAAATGTGTGTGTCCATGTGTCTCAAAGGTCACCTCTAGTCTCTCACTCACATCTGGAGTTAGCAGATTAAGCCAGGTGAACTGTCTTGTTACATGACTCTTCTGTTTTTATCTCCCTAGGGCTGGATTTTCAAGCCTCTGCCTTCAAGCCTGGCTTTTTAAGTAGGTTCTGAGCACGAGTTTAGATCCTTACGTTCACACCTTATCAAGTGAGGTTCCCTTTAGGTTCATAATTGCTTCTATCTATCTATCTATCTATCTATCTATCTATCTATCTATCATCTATGAATCTATCTATTCTCTGTTTTATCTATCTATATATCTGTTTTAACGTTTTTGCTTATAGATTATAATAGGTTAGAGCAATTTATTGAAGAAAATCCTGTACTTCCTCTAATAAGCATTCACTACAGTTTTCCTTAATCATCCAGGAGCATTATTAGTGTGGTCTTTGGGGTTCTCTATCATATCCTGTGGACTGTGTGTCTTTGCATCAATACCATGCTGTGCTGAGTGCTTTCTCTACAGAATAGGTATTACCATTTGGTTTAGTGATCTTCCCCTTGAGGCTTTCTTCATGAAAATTTCAGGTGTTCTAGAACCTATGACTTTCTCTATACATTTTATTGTAATTTTTGAAAGTGTTATTTCCCATCAATTTTCTTTCCATTTTGCTGTTGTAACACCAGCGAAGTCCTCAGTTGCTAATCTTATGCATTTAACAATTGAGCAATGGGTTCTAGTGGCAAGTCATCTAGCCATTTATGGACAGCTTTGTGCTTCATCCTTTGCTCTGGAGCTGCTGAGCAGGCACCCAGTATAGTCAGAAGTTTTTCCACCTGTCTGAACCAATGCGCTGAAGGAATCTTTTCTACCTGTGGTCCTGCCATAATTAATAAAATAATTACTAAGAGGCTTATATTAATTATAGACTGGCCTATGGCTCAGGATCATTACTACCTAGCTTTTATAACTCAATTCATCTCATTTCTATTAATCTATGCATTGCCATGTATTTTGTGGCTTTCCCTGTGTGTTGTATGAAATTTCTCGCCCAACCTAACTTTGCACTCCAAATGAGTTTCTTGTGCCTGCAGACTGGGCTAGCCTGAAGTTCAGACCCAAAGCCCCACTTGACCCCAAACAATCACACAAAGGCTTATAATAATTACATGCTGTTCAATCTATGGCTCAGACTTATTGCTAGCTAGCTCTTGCGTCTTAACTCAAACCATTTCTATGAATGTGTCTTACCTTGTGGCTTATGGCTTCCTTTACATATTGCTTCTTGGGTGGTTGGATTGTTTCTTTCCTGGCTCTGCCTTCCTTCCCTTGTATTTATGCTTGGATTTTCTACCTGCTTCTAACCTGCTCTGTCATAGGCCAAAACAATTTCTTTATTATCCAATAGTATTCACTGCATACACAAAGATATCTCATATCACCTATATTTCAGTACATCTTTCTTTCTGGGCAGCAGCATGCAGCCTCTCCTTAATTCTGCCCTACTTTGTCTTTATCTTTGCTAGGATTTCCCGCCTGCATCTAAGCTGCCTTGCCATAGGCTAAAATAGATTCTTTATTAACAAAATAGTAACAAAACATATTCACAGTGTACAGAAAGACATTCCACATCATCAATGCACTATCATCTTGCAGAGCAACTTCAGATCAGAGACAGAGCAGCAGTGAGTCCAGCAACTGGAGTCGCTCATTTGCCTTAAATTCCTCTTGGGTCACAAATATTTCAACAATGGCCACTGTTGCTTTCCCCACTCTTCGGCATCTCTATGGAAGTAGAGAACAGGTATGATTTCATATGCAAGCCTGTAGAACATATGCCATGTTCACAAGGCTACCACCTGCCATGTTGGACCTGCTAAATCAAGTCATTCATTCTCACGGTGTCAATATCTGTGTGACACAGATTTTCTTCTGTGCCACACAGAGCAATAATAGGGAAGTGATGCCTTAGTGAAAGATTAATTATCACATCACCATCACCACCATCATCATCAACAACAATAACAACTCAAAACTAGAGCTCCAAGAGGTGTCCAAGATATGGTCAGTGAAATATCTAGAGGGAAATGCCAGTCACAAGTATGGCTCTACAAACTAGAACCCTGGAAGACAGATGCTGCCCTCAGCAGAGGTTCTTTGGGGGCAAGTAACAGCCAGGAGCAGTAGCTCCCAGGTCCCTTTCAATAGATGATGTATATTATGTTATCCTTCCTTTGTAGCACTACTGTTATCTGCAAATCAATGTTGATAACATATGATTGAGTTTGTAGAGGAAGGAAATTTAAGATAGTCCTCTCTTCTGTTACAGTGCATCATGGCATGAGCAGTGCATCATGACATGGGCAGTGCATCATGTTATGGGAAGCACATCATGTCATGGGAAGTGCATCATGGCATGGGCAGTGCATCATGGCATGGGCAGTGCATCATGGCATGGGCAGTGCATCATGGCATGGGCAGTGCATCATGGCATGGGCAGTGCATCATGGCACAGGCAAATTCTACCAAGTGATGAGGAACTTCACAACACTATCCACAGATAGTGGGGAGGCCATAAAGTTCTAGAGTCAACTTCTAGACAGTGCATTGATTCTGCATTCAGACTGAGGGAGCTGACATCTATGCTATGTTGAGTCGTTAGAATCATATCTCTTTGCTTAATGATTCATGTTGCAGCCATATAAACCATTAATTTTGTGAACTGACTTAGTATCTGGTGACCTTTCTACATAGGCTTCAGAGCAGTAAGGATTTGTTTGGTTATTTATGCCTTTTTGGGATTTCCTACATAGACAATAATATAAAGTGTTATTTCTTCCTTTTCAATTTATCATTTATTTCCTAATAATTTATTATAAGTATAAGTGACCACATAAAAGCAGGCATTTGAGCTTTGTCTAGAGTTTAGGAAATGTTATGGTTTGGTTCTAAAATGTCTCCTGAAGGATTTATGTGTTGAAGACTTAAGTTTTCAGTGAAATATTCAGAAGCTGGACTTTGGAGAAATGACTGGATCATGAGGGCTCTGAGCTAAACAATACACTGATTGGTTGGTACAATTCATAATTTGATTGCATTATCTGAAGTTGGTGGAGATGAAAAGGTAAGGATTGTTGGAGGGCTAGCTAAGTTAAGACATGGTTTAAAAAGATATACTTGTAAGCCCAGTCCCTTCTCACCTCTCCATTTTTCTCCTGTCTTACATCTATTCTACTTTTCTTCACAACCTACTTCCTTACTCTCTGCTTCCTGGCTACCATGAAGTGAGCACCTTTGTTCTCTGTAAGATAGAACATCATGAACACCACCTTACCGATGGTCTGGATTGTTCTCTTTAACATAGATCACCATGAACATCATCTCATCATGGCCTAGGAACAAAGATAGACAAGTTACCATGGAATGAAATATCCAACATCATTAACTATAATAAATATATCCCTTTGTAAGTGAGAATACATCCCTTCTCCCTGATATTATGGAAGAGTAAGTAAAAGTTTCCCATAGAGAAGTGGTATTAAGTAGTGTTTTTGACTACATGGTTAAAAAGCATTTGGTCTGACTTTGGGGGAGACAAATAGGCTAGAAAAAATCTGAGATTCGATACATTGAGCTTGATGGTACTGAATGGAGGAGACTAGAAGTACAGAGACATGAGGCCAGTAGTGACCACCCATGCACCTGAAGTTCCCTAGGAGAGTGAACTTGCCAAGAGGAATCAAAGCAGAGGCCATCCATGATTCATTCAGACAAAACACTTGCCTAGACTGAGTCAGTACTCTGAGATTTGTGGTTTAATTTGTTCTTGGATGGATTTCAGTATCTTGCTCTACTTTTTTGTCTTTCTAAAGTTTTGCTACTTTATTCAAGTTAAAATTTTGTTATTGTTTTAGCTATTTCAGTAACGTTTTCTCTTTTCCTAATTTTGGATTATATCTTGGGCATTTACTTCTTTTCTGTTGTAGTAAGTTTCCCCGGCCCATTTAGGGCTGGGAGGTTTGTGACCTGGCACGCGCGGCGGTGGTTGGAACCTAGTTTGCAGCAGCTTTTGTACCCCAAAGAAATGAATCACATGCTTATATCCTTTAAACTGTTTGGCCAATGTCTTATGCCCATTACTAGCTAGCTCTTTCATCTTAAATTAACCCATTTCTATTCATCTTTCTACCACATGGCGCACAGCCTGTGGCTCACTTGAATTCCTACATGCTGCTTCTCCAGGGATGGATGGAGACTGGCTTAACTCCACCCTTCTACCTGCCTGCCTTTGCTGATTCTCCACCCACTTCTATGGTGCTGTACATAGGCCAAAACAGTCATTTATTTACAGCGTGCAAAGAATATTCCACCACACTTTTCTGTTTTATTCCTACTTGTTCTGTGACTTTGTATTTATTTTGTCCTTAAAGGCTGTTTCAGTTTGTTGTCTTTCAAATCTTGCAGCTATTTTTGTATTTTCTTGGAAAACACTATAATATAAAGTGATAATAACATGAAAATATTGTAGATAAAAATAATTAATGTCTTGAGGCTATTAATGAGAACAAAGGGTGAATGAGGAAGGCATTAACGAGCATATGACTACTTTATAAACCAAGTTAAAAACATAATTTTAAAGGAGCTTGGAACACAGTTGTCCTACATGGGTGTATAATAGAATTCCAAGAGCCACAAACTTTAAAATGAAAATGTGACAGTGTGACACATGTGATAACATTCATCTGAGTTGATCAGTAATGTTCTATAGACTCCTGAATAATTTAGCTGCAGTTGTGTGACACAGAGAGATCAAGCTTGGAGGTGTTTAGTAGGCTGTTGACTGAGAGAACACATCATGGGTCTCACCCAGCTGTGGGCCCTGCATGCTACAAAACTAATCTGGCAGAGAAGATGTATCCAGTAGGATGATACTGGAAATACTAGTTTCTGTTTAGGTCTTCACAATATTGGACCCCTCAACATTCATTATGGGAAACAGGTATCCAGTTATACCCCATGCCTTCATAAATAACTCTTTGGAGAGGGCATGATAGTTCCTTAAGTGAGGTATCATAGGGAAATTGCCCATGTCCAACTTGTACTGATGATACAACTTCGACTGAACTCAGTAGATTAAAAAAATACACACAGGATTCCATGAAAATAAGATGAGGGCCAGTTGAGAAGACTATGGTGTGTTCAGAGAGAAAGTGAGGAAATAACAGAGTTTTATATATATATAACTTTATATAGCATGTGATATAAGTTATAAGTGTATATGAAACTGCTAAAACATTTAATGAAGTTAAGCTAGTACACAATTAATCTATAGATCTTTGTAAAGTCCAACTCTCATTCAGGAACTAACCAGAAGAAGTAATATAATAATAATAATATTGAAATAGTCAAAAAGACACTGGAGTAGTTGAGGGGAGAAAATTGTGGGTGAAAATAAAATACATATAATATTCACATATAAAATTTTCTAAAAACTATAATAAAACAAATGTCAAGAAAGAATAAGATTTCCTTGATCGTGGCAAATCAACAAGGAGTAAACAGATGACTTGACTCATGACAGAGTATTTCCTTAAAAAGAAATAGTCCTAAAAAGGTCTAAAATTGCAGATGATGAAATGTGAAATGAAACCATTAGAAAAAATATGTAGTGACCATGGTCAGTTATATGTTTTCTGGTTTTGATAGAATTTATTTACCTCTGGATTTCCTGAGACAAGGTCATTATGTATAGCCAAGGCTGGTCTGGAGTATACATTGTGCTCTGGTTTAGTTTCAAACTTGTTACTTTCACAAGGCTCAACACTCTGAAGACTTAGATTACAGGTACAATCACTTTGCTAGAAGAATTTCGTATATCATATGCACTCTAAACAAAGCAAAAGAATCACCCGAAAATATGAGTTACACTTAGTGAAATCTAGCTACCCTTCCACATATCAGACTATTTTGGAAAAATCTGAATAACGGTGAACGAGTAGCAGGCATAAGTGATCAGTGCCATGAGTGTAGAGGGAAGAAGGGTGAAGCCATCAGGCTAAGGTGATGGCCAAGAAGGCACCCAGCAGGGCTCTGTCACTCAGAGGGATCTAGATGGGAACAAAGATGGAGGTGTCTTGCTGCTGCAGCAGCCCATCACCCAGTGTGGGTGAGGAACCCGTGCTATCAAATCAACTCACTTTTAGTTTAAGTTAGAAAATAGATTCTCATAGACACATACAAATATTTAAAAGTTGACAAGGTAGTTAATTCTGAATCATCTTATTCACTCACTGAATTTGGAGTAAACAAGATATTCATAGACTCTTTGACCACTGGAGTCTCACTCCTGCCATAGATCACTTTTCTCTATTTTTAAAACATAAAAAATATTCATTTTACTCAAAATGCAAACTTTTAAACTCTTAAGCCCAGTGAAAATTTACTCCCATAATCCACCAGTCCACCATCTCTGTTGTAGACAGTTAAAGTGAACTCGGCTACTACTCTTATGGAGTCCATTTTATTTCATTGAAGAAGTGGGGATTCTGAAATTCCAGAGGCCCAGAATTATTTACTGCCTAGTGACTTAGATGGCTCTTCTGTGTAGATTTATGGGCTCACTTGTTATGGCGCATGATAAATATGCTTTGTCTGAGCTGCAATTCCAAGATAACCATCGGGCTGGGAGCCCCCAGAACAATTAAATCACTTCTCATATATTTTAATGACTGTGGGGAACTCATTATATCTGATTTTACTGAAAGCATGTAAATAGATACGAGACTTACATTCCAACTTCATCTTTCATATGAGTTTGAACAATGTCTATGCTTAGTCATTGTGCCTTTAACCATGATTTTAAAATGCTCTAACACAAGGTCTGAATTATTGGATTTGCTTCTTTAATTGGTCTGACTGTGCATTAAGGATCAAGGACAAAGTGGCAATTCAAAACTAAAGCTTTTCCATATTAAAATTTACAAGAATCCACAAAATATAATCATTCTATTCTAAAATTCTGAAGGCAAACACAGACTATGTTTTATTATTAAATAAGGCATGAGTATTTAATGAGTAACCTCACAGCATGATAATTTCAAAATACTTTACAGATCTTAAGGCTATGTTTGACTTGCCTTCTCTTCATAGGAGTAGAGAGACTGAATTTTGTATGAAAGCAGATGACTATGCCCCAGAATAAATATACTCAAATTCTCTATTTTCCAATGGAAAAAGCCTTCCCTACAATATAGGCTTTGTGAATCTATAGTAATCATTTGATAATAACAAATGATGGAGGGCTCTGGGATTTGGCAAAGGGCACAGGTGTCACAGCAGATTAGCAGTCTCATCAATAATTATCTAAGGTTCACTGTCTTATGTTTTTCTCCAATATAACAATCTACTCGGTGTAACAATCTACAAACAAGAAGAGAACAAATAAATCAAGGAAAAAGGAAACTGCTATTTTTCTCAATTTGTTTTCCTGTGATAAAATGTTGACTGATGTAAATTTCAAACTGCATTCCATGGTTTGTTTCCTTAGGGGAGAGAAGGAGCATGAAGTTGAATGTGTAGGGAGATGGGAAGGTTCTGGGAAAACTGAGGGAGGGGGATGTATATAACCAAAATGAAATGAATAAATTTCTCAAAGAATAAATACAAATATTACTAAAATTAGAAACAAAAGTTTTTACAAAAAAATGAAGTCCCTAGAAAACTAAAATCTTAAAAATATTTTTAAAAAGCATTGGGTTTTGTTGCTTTTATAAATTTGATGACAGTAGCATCATGACATTCACCATCTGTGCACATATTTTCCAACACTCTCTTACAGTCTCTTACTTTCTCTGGAAAACAAGTGAATGCTGTTATATAGAATTCAGCCATTTATATATCAAAAACAATAATGACTTAAATGTATTTAAAATATATTTTACTTCCTAGTGAAATATCAAAAAGCAAACAATATGTGGATCTCAATAAATATCTAAAACAATTTATGATGGGCTTAACATGTACATAATAATCTATAACTATAACATATGTTATATTTGAGATTGAAATCTCTAAAATCTTAATATTAAAATAAACCTACTAAAAGAAATTGTCTAAATATTAATCTTGATCTAAATTATCTAAATGTAAAATTTGCTAGTCTTTGTTTTAATATAACAGATATTCTTATTCTAGCAATAATGGTTAAGAAATGTATAAGCAGAACTGATTAAGGCTGAAATTTTATCTTTTTCCTCTTTGGCAGAAATAGACAGAACATAGACAGCTATTGATTGCTTTAGATTCTATATAAAGCAATTCCATCTAGAGCTTGTCTGGTAAATTTTAATTAAGTTCTCTTCCTATAGAGTCATCAATAAAATAAAACAGAAAACCTTTATTTGCAGTATAAAAGTAATCAGCTTGGCCTATTGTAACCGATGCATGTCCATGAGTTTCTGGCTACATCTGTCTATTGGTAAGGATTCTGTTAGAAATGTGGTGGCTAATACACGCTTATTTATAATACATTAAATCTGAAGAAGCAAATAATTCTAACATGATTTTGATACTATGTAACAGTTAAATGTTTAAATTTTATTTTCAAAGAAAATGAGCCAGTCAATTAGCCATTTCTGATTTATTCACAATCTTTCCATGACTTTATGTATGTATCTTTATCAACACCAGAGTTGGAAATTTCTACTATATTTTCTTATTGCAAAGAAATACATATTTTCTATATTGACTGGATTCAATGACATACTAGTGAGTAAGAATATTACTCGAAGTAGCAGAAACAGTTCACAGAGATTCTTAAACTCTTCCTAGAAGAAGCAGAATAGAAAATGTTGATAATGCAAATAGTCATAAAATACAAAAA
This sequence comes from Sigmodon hispidus, assembly GCA_004025045.1. NCBI lineage: Eukaryota > Metazoa > Chordata > Mammalia > Rodentia > Cricetidae > Sigmodon > Sigmodon hispidus. The sequence continues at coordinate 179,135 of PVIH01001533.1, forward strand.
TGTTTACCTATACATGGACTCATTCTTCCATCATTGAAAACTTAAGAGAATATATTTTCCCATCAAATAATTATCAGAAAAAATAAAAACCAAAAATAATAATCAAACAAAAATCCAAGATATAGCAGGGACATGAGCAGATGGAACTAATAAGATTTTCCAACTTGATTTTACCACTGAAAAATAAAATGCTTTATTTTTGAAAAAAGTTATATTTGTAAAATACTGTCTCAGTGTGTCTCTCACAAAAGAAACAATCATGAAAATAAAGGAGGGAGACAATTTGAAAAATACTTTCATTCATAAAAGCTGAAGAAATTTATTTCTGCAATTCAAACTATGAATATGTTTATATATGTCCTGTTCCTATGTGTTCTATGGTTATGTTTGGGTCTGTGGGTGAGCTTTGCGTTAAAAGAGTCAGATTTCTTTCAAAACATTTATTAATTTTGGCTTAAAGGAGGGTTCGTTTTAGGCATGAACTTTTTGTAATTTGAACTAATAGCTCTTTCAGTTGACAAAGGAATGCTACAACTGCTGTGTATTCGGTTTCAACCCAACCCAGACAGTGCCATTGTTCAATAGGTACACAGGCTTTGAGCATAGATAATTGATCATAAATCTTTAGGCAGCCCAGCTGGTTTCCCATATGACTACAGAAAAGCACCATCTGGTCCCCACTGTTTCCAAGGGTCCCCAGAACCCACAGGTTAGAGATAGGAAATCTGTCACAACATTAGGCCACTCTCCAACTAGTGGCAGATGAATGATCCCCTCACATAAGGTGAAGCAGGAAATGAACTTGAGGTGGATTCTAGGTTCTATAGTACTTACTCTTTCTGATCATGCCTGTAATGTAAGGAACCAGCAACTCAGGAGGTTATTACTGTGCTTAAAAAGTATTCATTGTTTGGCCTGAATCAATATTAAGTCTAGCAGGGCCATGGAAATAACTGCCTCTGCTACAGCCTCCCTCAATACTGGGATTGTTTTATTGGATTTTGTTAATTTGGTTAGAGATAATGACATTTTTTTTCTTTCCTTTGTGATATCATACTATTATAGTGTGGCTTAATGCTTCCCTAGATTTAGTGTAAGGACTTGTGGCAGGGTGAAAAAGTGCATTCTAAGGCCCAGAGAAAAGAAAGCCATCTTTTATAATAAAGATTCTAAAAACAATGGAGAAATCCCCACAGTATGCAAGCTAAAGATTCACAGGAAGAAGGTTCTGGAAACAATTGTGTGTGTGTGTGTGTGTGTGTGTGTGTGTGTGTGTGTGCACGTGCACGCGTGCAAATCCTTAAAGAATCCATGTCCTAGGGAGTAGTATTTCCTAGGGAGTATTCTTTAGATAAAATCATTAAGACTTGGATGCCAAGACCCTACGCTTTCCCTTCAGGACTGTCCACCTACCAGGTATCCAGGACCTTAGAAGCCCTTGTTCAAATGTCCCTGGACCATATTACTTTTAAAAAAATCTTTTTATGTCAGGGAAGAAGATGTTGATGTGTACAAATTTCTATGATAAGAACAAGGCAAGATCTTTGTGGAGGTTGTTTCTATGCATGTAAGGAAAAGTGAGAGCCTTTATGCTCCTGAGACCTTTGGTTATTGTCTGAGGACAAAAAGATGAGAGTAGTCAGTAGCCTGATGATATGGGAGTTAGACACAGGGAAACACAGACACTCGTGGAGTACGACAACTTTAAATTCTGATTTTTTTTTTGCAAAAGTAATAAGAAAACAAACAACAATTTAATCTTGCATTCATTAGTTTGATCCAAAAACATTAAATCTTAAGACTCATTTTACTTACATTTTAATGCGCAAAATAAACCTCTTTTAATGCATATAATACATATGAATACTAATTTAATTTCTTGTTTCCTACATCTTATTAAAAAGCTCTCCTGTCTATAATTCAAGTGTTTTGAGAGTCTTATTCTAGTGATGAATAAAGTCTAACACAGGTCAATGCACCTAACACACCACACAAATTGGGTTGAATATGAGTATATGAACATCTAGACAGATGTGAAAACAGCTTTTAACAGAATACATCATTGTAAAAGTTCTAAAAACCCTGAAAAAGCCATAAACGGGAAAATGATATTTCAAAACAATAAAACTATCTATGGAAAACAAGAACATACTATAAGTAAGAGAAGGGGAGCCCGTGAAAGTGAGTCCCTTAAATCAAAACAAAACAGGGTGTCCAGTCTTATTAATGTAGTGTAGAACAAAGTAAGTAAGTAAATAAATAAATACTCAAAGTTCATATGACACAATTAGTAGGCAAGCAATGAATTCTCATAGAATGTACAGTCTACAAAAAGAGAAAATATATCTATCTTTCTCTAGACATCACAAAGTATAAAATAAAGTATTGTGAAGCCCTCTCTCCCCTCTCTCATCCCTGTAGCAGCAGCTTCTAACAAAAGCCAGAGAAGCTGAGAGTATTGTGGGGGAAAGGAACCCAGCAATGCTGATGAAGAAAATATTGTTGCTCATCTCCAGCTAGGGGCCCCCATTGAACACTCTGTTCTCAGCTCTTCCATTCCAAACCCCCACCCCTCAGAAATCTGGCCAAAGGCAGCTCCTCAAACCCCCCAGGAGGCTGCTCAAGACCATACCTATAGGCTATTTAAGACTTACCCCATAAATCTGCTATGTGTGCTCCCGTGTTCTGTCTCCTGCCTTTGTGAGTGCCACCTGGCAGTGCTCTGCTTTGCATTGGCTTATTTATTAAACATAGATTTCTTAATTTGGTTTGATTTGGCATATTGCATCAGTGGCACAGGAACCCAGAAACCAAGAATTCAATACTTATTAGAAATTACAGCAATTATTTTTTAAAATCAGTATAGTTATTCCACTAGCTAAGGGTTATTATGCAACACAACTATATCACTCTTTGCAGATATCCTTAGGAATAAAGATCAGCATGTGGTAGAGATACCTGTGTAGCCTTGTTCATTGGTGGCCATCTTCACAGTAGTTGAGTCATGGAATAACCATGAATGTCCACCAGAATCAGAGAAGCGATAAAGAGTGCACCACACTAACACATATGGATGAGTATTCAGCAATAAAATTTTATTTAAAAAAGTCATTTACAGGGAAATGAAGGGGCGTTAAGACTCTCATTTCTGTAAAAATAAGCAAGATTCAGAAAGACAGGTGGCATATTTGCATGAATATGTAATACCTGGGTTATCTTTTAATGGGAAGGGGCATAATGCAGAAGCTGGGACAGGAATGTGGGAGCCTGGTCAAAACAGAGAATGCAGGAGTGAACATGACCAAAGAGGGTACATACATGCACAAGGATGTCATGATGAGACCCATTGTGCTTCATAACTAATATACACTGTGGTAGTTAATTATGATTATCTATTTGATTGCACTAAGGAACAGCTGGAGCATAACTGGGACACATCTTAGAAGTGTCTGTGATGCTTTTCCCAGAGAGGTTTAGCTGAGCAGTAACATCCTTCACACGTCAAAAACACAGTATATATAAGCTAATGTTTATCAACTTTCTTTAAAAGGAAAAAAAAAACACTGAGTATTACATAATGATGATCTTGTATGGTTCCTGAAAAAAATTATATTTGAAGACATGCACACATGACATCGATGAGGACACACACAAACATACACACAAAAACATTTACACATACACACTATACACAAGCTATGATCCTACAGAAGAAAGACGAGTATAGAATTGTGCTAACAGGGAGGCTTTCTGTGACCCATCACTCTGTGACTGTGGATTTCCAAAAATGTAAGTCTCCTATGGAATGTTAAATAAAAATACCATGGCTTTTGCAAGATTGATACTATTTTCAGTGAGCATGACCTAATGATGTCACTGATTTATGAGCCTGTGGCCAAGGCTGAACCTTAATGCTAGAGGTATTATCAGCTACATTATCCAGGAATCTGGTTTTCATGTCTCCTTTTTGTTTTGGACTCTAGATACCAGAGTACCCACATTCAGTGCAAGATCCTAGGATTTCTCCAAACCCCACACAAAGATGTAGAACCCTCATGCAGCTGTCCAGGTCACCAGTGTTACATGTAGTACAATACTTAATCCTAAGGACAAGGGCTTTTAACACATCACTTCTGAAAGCATTGAGTTCATTGGTAGTGAGACTGATGATTTAGCAGTAGGGAGAGTTAGTCATTGATCTTCTACGTTTTAGAGTGACCACATGAGCACTTTTCTCTTCTGGTGTGCTTTTGATAAAGTAATTTAAAGGTATATTCTGGGATACAAAAAATAAAGACATTGACTGAGATTTAGTGAATAAGTCCCTTTAAACATAAACATAACTGAGTAAAATGGATCATAATTGTCTTCACATAAGAATATACAACGCTTAACACAATGTAACTCCCTGATGGGTTGTGATGAGGGAGTACATACCAGTACCAAAGAAGACTCTAGTAACTTCCTGTAGCTCCACTACAGACCTCAAAGGGGCAGTGTGGGCATGATCAACCAGCACCTAGTAGGTAGGTGGGATTAGAGACAGAATGTTCACATCATGGCTACACATTGCCACAACTTACACATGCCCCTAGGGTCTAGAATCTTCCATGTGGCTCAGGCTCTCAACTTCTCAGTTATGATGGCCAAAAAAATCGCAGACTTTTCCTGACTTCCCCAGACTTGTGACTCTGGACAGCTGCAGTGTTTGGCTCACAGCTCACTGGAATGACGAGCATGAACTTAAACATCCAGCCAGACAGTCCTACCTATATTCCTCTGAGAAATGAACTATTGTGTGAAACACAAAGAGTGCAAGATCAGAACTGACCTGACAGAAAGCTCAGACATCACAATCAAAATGCACATGACACCACACCTTTTTCATCGAATCATATGTACACATTTTCCATTGAAAATAATGGCTAATCTTATGAAAAACAAAAATGGGCACTGAATGATTAGGAAAGACTGGTCTGTAATAACCCACTCAACACAAGTAATTTAAAAATAAGTAAAACTTACTGTAACTTTAATGTATAGTTTAAGTTTATAAGAGCATAGCTGTGATAATAAAATGGGGCATATTTAATAATAAATATTTACTTATTATTAAAGATCCATAGAAAAAGTAAGTGGTCATCTATAAAATTAGCTCCAGAAAATAACTTATTCAATATAGAAATATAGTTGAATACAAACAGAAAATAATCTGAGTAATGCCATATTCTTCTACTATGTAATTTCAGTAGTGTGCTTGCAAGATATCACATGAAGAATTTCAAAGGTTTAGATTTTAGACCAGAGAACCAGTTTCTGATGGACATTCTGGCCAGTATACAGTATTAGGTTTTCTACACATTCTTAGCTATAAATTGTAAAATTTAAATAATTATTTTGGTTGTGGATGTGCAAACCTCCACCCAACCTCTCACTCCTCATGTATCCAAACGTTAATATTGTAATACTTTTCAATGAGAAAAATGGACATAAATGTATAAGAGAGTTTAGTAAATTATAGCAATTTTCATATCATAGTATTTTCGTTAAGATATTGATCACTAAAGACAATGATCCCAGGTGCTTATTTCAAAGTCAGTCAGTTATCTTGAGTGTGAGTTGGGGTCATACATGCTAATGCTATATATACACACTCAGAGGCATGGACAGATTCTATGTGTGATGAACATGAGTCTAATTCTCTGTTTTTGCTTCCTTGTCTGGATTTTTAAAATGTTCATATGACATCCTATCACCTTTAACCTTAATTATGCAAAGTGAGTTATCCTTACCCCAGATTAAGGAAATAATTGTATATTAAATGATAGCAATATTATGAATATAGTGCTTTACAGAGGAAAGGTGGCCTCAAGAGGTCTGTGTGCAATTGCTCACACAGAGCCTTTGCTTTACAAACTCTTAGCAAGGCTTGCTGTGTGAAGGCCTGCTATAGTGTGCTGAAGTTCATTATGAAGACTGAAGCCAAGGATCTGAGGTTGTGGTGTCTGGAAGCTTCAAGGTAAGAGTGCCAAGACTATGAATTTTGTGAATGGTCTAATGGTGACAGTGGAGACACTGTTAATGATTATGTTGACACTGCTGTGTGCCATGTGCTGCTCAAACATGGTATGTTGAGCATCAAAGAGAAGATCATGTTGCTCTTGGGCCCAAGTAGTAAGACTGGCTCTTGGAAACCTCTTCCTGACCACATAAGCATCATGGAACCTTAAGATAAAATTCTCCTCACCATTCCCATCACAGAACAAAGGGGTGGGAATTCAGAGCCACCTGCCATGCACTAGCCAGTACCTACAGCATAACAGGATCTTGGCAACTACATCTGAGGCTGGATGTTGTCCTGCAAAGACATTTGATAAAATCGTTCCCAAAGACATATGGCCTGACTGGATAGTGTCCAGTGTTCATCTGACTGAGTTATGTTGGCCTATAGAAGATTATTATCATGTTTATTTAAGCTGGAGGGAGGGCTTGAACAGAGAAGTCTTGGGTCAGTGAAGGCTAGTGGCCACAGGACAGCACCCTGACCCTGTGGTTCAACTGTGCAATGTTAAAAGAACAGTTTAAATTTGATGCTCATGACAGGGCCCAAGGATTTGCACATAGTAAGTATACAGCATGTCTGTATTGTATTGTATTATTGAACTATGTCCCCAGTCTAAAGGGTTACATGTCTGATTTAGGAAATCTTTGGTAGGTCAGTGAGTGGCTCTGTGTGTAATGATGCTTTTTATGAAAGCTTGGGCACGTGGTCTGATATACACTCAGCCCTGAACATAAACAGTAAATAGGCTGACCACTGTGTTTGCCATACTGTACTAAGTTTTAGTCTCAGCATCCCTAAAATAAAAAGAGAATTTGTGATGGCATTTAGCTTAAAGATCAGAAGTTACTAATTGTAATGCTGTCACTAGAGTTTGCATCTCCAAGTCTTATGATTAGTGATTATGTTTTGGGAAATATGAAAAATTCATAAATAATTGTTAGCTTATTTGCCACAATGTCTTGAAAGCATTTTATATTGATGTACATTTTGTGGAAAAGTAAAGCTGGCTTGAAAATTCTGAACAATAATAAAATAAAGTAAGAGATATCAAATGTATCTTACTATGCTATGCACAAAAGATGATAGAATCCATTCTCCAATATTAAAATTAATGTCATTTTCATAATTTGGAACAACATATAAATAAGTATGTTCACAATGCACATGATTGCAGAGGGTGCTGTGTAGCCGAGTCAGTTATTAGTTACTTTCTCACTATAATAATGGAATGCCTAATAAGAAGGAAAAAAAAATATATTTATTTTGATTCATGTTTTGAGGGCAAGGTCCATCCCTGTGGGGAGGGCATGGTGGCATCTGATGAAAGTGCATTGTCTAAAGACGCAGAGCTCAGATGGCTTTCTGCTCTTTTTCAACCCAGAAGCCCAACACATGAAGAGTTGCCACCCACTTTCAGGAGATATTTTCTCCTCGACAAATCTCTTTACAACATCCCACGATCATGTCCACAAGTGTGTCTTACCTGTCATTTTAAGTCTAGAGAATATGGAAGGTCAATCACTACACATGCAAATAAAAGATATTTAAAGAACACAGAAGCACCTTGGGGGGGTCATATGCACCTAAGCTTTATGTCTGACATCTTGGTAGCCATTGAGCAATTCTCATATATATTCTCATTTGCATCTCATAGTTTAGGATCTAGGAAGTCTAGATGTTGTCAACTACTGACTTCCAGAATTATTAAAGTGCAAAGCTTGTTAGCTACCAATATGAACAATTTATCACATCTTGAAGTAATGCAAATATTGGTTCTTTGAAACAAAACTTCTTTGAATAACATGACCTTATTTTATCTGCATGTCTGGTTATAAGAAACATTTTCTAATATTTAATCAGTTGAACCTGCTTATATTTTCATACCTACAAAACTCTTCTTGAATAAAAATTGACAGTGAAACTGAAGGCAATATAAGACAGTTCAAAGGCATTTGAGATGACACAGAGATGCTGATGGGCATCTACAGCACAGCAATGTCTCAGCTAGGAAAAGCTGAGTTTGAGGGAATCCGCCACTGTTAGTTTTTTGCACGTGTCTTGTGAATGGAATCTCAACACTGGAAGTACCACACTAGAGTTTATTACAGCAGGGAGCAGAGATAGGGGCAGAAGGGAGCAGAGAGAGAAGGGGAAGGGGAAGAAGGGACGGGCACTCGTGTGAGCCCTTTCTTTAAAGGGGTGGGTGTCGCCACACCCAGGGGGATGTTTGACAATTACATTCCAGTTGAATACAAGCTTTGGAAATCCTTACATCCACCCTTTCTTTGCCTCTACAAAGCATCCCATGTAAGTCAGAAATGACATCTTCAACTTGATCTCATCATAACATGACAGATAATAATCAGTGTTTGTAAATTATTTCCTTGTGCCTGTTTCAGAGAGATTACACAAGAAGTGTTTTCAACTTGTACAGCTTAATGTAGATTAACGAAGAGATTTTTATAGACTGGGTAAAACAAGACTCAAAGATCACAATGAGAAAACAATCATAGATTTTATGAAAAATACAAAAACTCAGGTTAGCGTAGTCTTGGGTCAGGTATGTCACAGTCTGTCTCAACACTCTTCTTATTACTGGATTTTCTTTCCACTTCGAAGGAGATTTTTCATGCCACTTCTGTGTTCTAGGCATAGACAGGTTACATTTTCAATTTCAGCTTTGCTTTGGGTTGCCATTACAAAGAAAAGAGTGTACAGGTTAGAATAAGATCATATATTAAACAATGTCTCAAAAGTCATAGAAGGACCCTATGTATAGTATGGCTGGTTCCTTAGAAGTAAGTTTCCCCTTGATAAAATGTAGGACTGTTTATCAAGAATTTGGGGAACTTTGCCACCTGAATTAACTTAGAGCTAAAACTATGCAGAAAAGCAGACTATGTTGTATTTTAGTGAATCTGGGCAACTCTTCCATACAATGCAATGGGTCTGAAGAACTATCTTCCAACTTAAGTTTTTCTGAAAGGAGTATAACCCCTCTAAGAAGCTGCACTGTTTGGTTTGGGCGGAGAGTTGTCTTTCAACACTTCCATTGTAACACATCCAGATATTTCACAAAGAAGGCCAGATGCCATGCAGGGAAGATTGCCCCCTGATCATCTGAAAGCGTCCAGAGTCCCGAGTGATGCTCCCCTTATCAGTTCCGTCTATAACTCAGGGTGAAATTTTCTAGGAACGTAAGTGGTGCCGACTCTGGCTGAGCTCTCTCCACACCTAAGTGAGATTAGGGTATTCGGGTGACAAAAATATCAAGTATCTACTTTCTACATTTTGGAGGCAGTACATTCTATGTCATGATCTCTACCTATAAAACAGCTTTCATAACAAAAATACTAATTTCACATGTCTAAAACTGTAGAAAAAAAGAAACAAAAGCATAACCAATTATTGTATTTTTGGAAGTTTAATTGTACTATATATATATATGTGTGTGTGTTAAAATTTGCAAAAAAATCATATTTTAATTTAGAAAATTCAAGGCTGGTTTAATAACAAATGTATTTTATCAAGAAAAAGTATACAGCAGAAATTAAAATGCAAGGCATTACAATTTGTAATTCATCATTGCTTATTAAATTTTATAAGTGAAGTTATAGGTATGACAATGTTTGTAAACTATGGAATTAATTAACCTATGAGGAAAAATATAGGAACATATGCTTGGGCCAAATATATAGATTCAGTCACAGAGACAATATTCTCCCCCACAAACTGAAGTAAAGCTGACATACTCTATGAAAGGGTCAGGACACTGGTTTTCCCAAGTTCTACCCTAAAGAACTTGTAACAATGTCAAATAAAACTGGGAGACATTTTTCAGAACACTATGGAAATTCAGCACTGCATATGTTAAAGCAAAGTTGTAAATTTATTGGATATATTTAAGACAATTTGTAGGAAATCATTTTTAAATGAAATACATTTTTTAAAAAGCAACACTAGCTGACTATTCATCTTAAATCACAGTAGGCATGGTTGGAAAAATACCTGTTGGGTTATCGTGTCTGCTCTGCAGTTCAGGCAGGATAGACTTCTATCCCAGGAGAAAGGAGTTAACACTTGGTGTTTGCCAAGAGAGCATAATATCCTACAAGGCATGTAAGCGAATCTCTCCTAGAGCCAAGTCAATATAGTGTTTGACTTCTAGCCAATAAACCACTCAAAAATAAATGTGCTTCTGTCATTCCAGTTACACCAATCCTGACAACTGTGCTCTGTTCCCGTTGGCACATTTGCAAAGTCTTATCAAGAAAACTCTCCAATAAGAATATATGGCAGTGCTATTTATGGGTGAAAATATCTTAACGTAAAAAGAGTCAGATGAATATGTTCCTTAAATAATATTTTGGAAAGATAAAAATGTTAAACCACAAATGATACACATTTCTGAGAAAGGCTAACTATCTCCACCATTTACTAGTAGGATTATCAGCAGGGTTTATGCACGTGGGAACAGAATAAATCCAATTGACAAAGATGGGCAGGTGGAGAAGGGAGACCTTGAGCAGTGTGTACAGTGTCAACACAGGCCATTTAATATTTCAGGCCTTTCCAATTACAAGGGTCTCATCCCACAACTTATCACTTCTTGATTGTGGATAAGGAACTCTGTTTCTTCTGGAAGGCTGCTGTATTTGTTCATGTCTGTAGACATCTGGATCCCTGGCTCATTCTTTTCTCTCATTTCATTCCTAAATATGATGAGTCTGGGCAATGTTTTATTTGGGATTCATATCCTTTTCATAGAAACAATTGTCAGGAGACATGGCTCAGTGGTCAAGAGTATGTGCTGCTCTTGTAGACAACCAGAGTTCCATTCCCAGCACCCATGTCAAATGGTTCAAAACACCCAGCATTCCCTGCTCAATGGGGTTTGATAACCTCTGTAGGACTCTCCAGAACCTGCCTCACATTCACAAACATATATATACATGCTTATACATACATTTTAAAAAGATAAATCTTTAAAAATGTCAATATTTTAAAATATTAATATCTAGATTTTGAATTTTTCTAGTAAATCTTATATTGGAAAATTGGTTGCTGTGAATTAAAATCATTCATTCAGAAGTACTTTGTTCTGGGACCAGCCCACCATTTCTACCTTCTACTTTGATTCCTGGCTGGTCTTCTCAGTGGATACATGCCATTGTTTGTGTATCACTTTGGCAATACTCTTTGCTGACTGGTTGTCTGTTGAAGAAACTAGTTTGAAAATTCCATCTTAAGTCTGGATCCCTTTATGATTCTATTCAGGAAAATTTTCACTTTTTCCTATGTCATCACATTTTTATGAGACCAAGAGCTTCCAGGACAGCTCTCTTCTGGGGAATTAACTGCATTCTCTACTGGTAGCCCATGCATTAATTCAGAAAATTGTGTGGATTCTGTCAGATTCTGACTTAAATGGACAGGTACAAGCTTATCATTTTCTTCTTCCTCTGGGCACTTCTTTAGAAAGGTCTACAAACTTACTAAAATATATCAGGATCACATGAGCCCAAGGGTTTATTTTAAGTATGTAAATGCTATAGGCTGCAGAACTCACAGAACATACCAGCCTGCAAAAGTTGCAATTCCCTCACCTCTGAAAAGAAGAACAGAGATGGTCCTTGTCAGACTGCATACTCATAGCTCTGTGTTTGTATCAAGAAGGCTACAGGTGCAAAACTCCAACCATCTTAGGTCCTCATTTCCACTGCTGAGACAGCATGCTAAAACTGATCCACCAACCCACTTCACTTAGGCAGTTTGGAACTCAGCTCTTGTCTGTGACCTGAAGGCTAGTCTTAACCTCGAGGAACTCTCTAGAAGGGTTCATTTATGATACTGCCCATCCTCCTACAGTGATAAACTTTCAGCCTCCAAAATGACTTCCAAACTCTTCCAACTCTGCAGTGGCATCCTCAATGCACTGCAATCATTCTGTTACCTACATGAGATGACAGATGATGAATGACATAAAAATAGAGAGATAGACAGATGACACATAGATGACATAACTTATAATTAGTCTGTGATGTAAAATATATGACTGGGGAGTCAAGATTGAAATAAAAGAACCATTTTTGACAAAAGAAAAATGAGGACTATTGGCCAATGCAAGTCTAACAAAATCAAATAACTATATGACTTTATTTATTCAGTAAATTATGACATTGCAGAAAGGCACAGGCAAACCTGTTTGTTTGTGTCTCTGACAAGGTATCTTCATGCCACACCCTCCATGTCCTTTCCACATGCCTCATAAGTCAGTCCTACTTCTCCCTCACAATTTTACTATTATTTTGTTCTAAGAGTTACCATTGAGTTTTATACTATTATAAATTTAATCTAAACCACAGCATTACTTCAGTACCAAACTCCTATTCTAACAGTCTAATGCCTGCAATTATTTTGGGACTATATACAATTGGTCAGTAAGAGAAAAATCTGATTTTTTGACCATTTATTTTTCACACCTACCTCAGCATTCAGAGTACATTGTTTATTCAGTATTTGTCTTATACATGAGGATTTGTTAAAAGAAATATTTATATTTTAGTATTCAAAAGACAAGATAATATCCAAAGTAGAATAAATAATATTATATATGTATATATATATAAAATTTTGTTCAAATCATATAAAACCCCATAACCTAAACTCAATGTTGTAGCTATTGTGAACTGTCAGCTTGACACAGCCTAGAATCATATGAGTTGAGCAATATGGTCTGTGGGCCTGTCTATGGTGATTGTCTTTATTGTGGGTTGGTGTTGGAGGACTCATTTAACTGCGGCTGGCTCTATCCCTGGGCAGGTTCTAGACTATGGAAGAAAGCCAGATGAGCAAGACCTGTGATTAAACCAGCAACCCAACAGCCCTTCATGGCTTCTACTTATGTTCCCGCACTGACATCTCTCAGTTATAAACTTTGCTTTGGGCCAGAAAGTTTTATCACATTAGTCAATTTAAAAGAACTATTCCCATGGATTTTCATTTAAAAAGCCAGAATAAGTTGGTGCATGTACAAGCAGTAATGGGAAACATTGGAAATTCTTAGCTTAATCATGGAAGCATGGAATGCCACAAGAATAACTCAACAAATTTCTATGTAGATATAAAACAACTTGTATTATAATACAGCATTAGTCAAACTTGCCTCTGGATGATAGATGTTTATATAGTTTTTTTAACCTAATATTACATTTTATTTATTTATTTATTTTGGGATGGTTATGTGAATTCAGAGGAGAACTTACAGGAATCATTTGGTTATCTCCTACCACAATGTGGTACCAGGGATAAAAGTAATGTTTTCAATGTTGGTGACAGTTACCTTACCCAATGAACCAACATACTGGCCAATTTTAATGAATATATATTATAATCTATTGTTCTAAATTTCAGTTTCACTTCCTGGGGGATCAGCCTTCACCAACACAGGGCTCAAAGGGAATCCATGGAGTCAGTGCTTATTATGACTTTTTAAAAATCTGACTAGCTTACAGGGTAAGACACTCACATAGTCTCTTGATGGCTTCCTTCAGACCTTTTCTTTATTCTTCTTTTGTTTTTTCTATTTTTTTTTATTTTACTAGTGATTTCCTTCTCTCAATCTTGATATTTTCTTCTAATTCTCTTATTCTTGAAATTTTCCTTCTAACTCACTTTAACACCATCTTTTCATTATAGCTTATATAGTAAAGCAAAATCTTTCAGCCAATATAACAATTACAATGTGGTTACATTTTGTTTTTCAAGTGAATGTTTTCAAGAAGTAAAAGCAAATAAAAAACAGCATGTTTTTATATCTTTTAAATGATTAAACATTTTATGTATTACAGGTGAAAAATAAATTATCCTAAAACTCATATACATTCATAAGCAAGCAACTTGTTATATATCAATAGAGTATAAGCAAACAAGATGGTTTTTACTGGTAGGCTGCATTTTGTGATTACAAAGAAAAGATCAATCACTTTATCACTTATCTTCAAATATAATCTTATAAAAATAAAGGAATTAGAAATCTAAACTGTTATAGAGGCAGAATCAGTCAGCTCTACTTTAAATCTTTAGGGTACATACTCATTCATCAATAGTTTTTTTATATCTGGAGATTGAGGGCAGAAATGGGTATAAGAAATTAATCATCACTTTGTCATCAACCAATTCTAGCAAGAAGGCATGTCAGCTAATGATAATTGTGCTGCTTTGTTCTTGTTCCCTGACCTTAACTCATTTCTCATTCAAATATGTGCCATTCTAAAACTGTAGATTGTCTTTTTGGGATTTTTTACCTCAAAGCTATTAGACAAAAAAATCTTAGTCTCACTTTACGCTATTTTTATAATGCACTCCACAACCTGTGAACACATCTCTCAACATGAAGATTAAAAGGCCTTAAGCCAGCTGGGCTAAAAGGACTCAATAGTTTTCTTAATCATTATCCTAAGCCACAGTCTATGTGGCTCTGAAATAGAGGCTCCCTCAGGGAGGGAGACTGCAGCATATATAAAGTGCTTGACCCACAAATTGGAGGAGCTGAGCTCAGATGGACAGAACTGTATATGGCTGGATACACCTCTGCCATCTCTAAGTGCAGTGCTTCTGCAGGACAATGGGGGTGAATACAGAACTCTGATCACTCACAGGCCAGATAGCCTGATATTCACAGCAAAGAGTCTGACTTGACAAAGGAGGACAAACACTTCAGGAGTTTATTCTCTGACTCAGAGGTGAGCACACACACACACACACACACACAGACACACACACTCACACACACACACATTCACACTCTCACACACACACAGATAGAGACAGAGAACAGAGAGATTTTAAAGGACAATAAGAACTGAAACAGCTCTCAATGACTAAACTGATCTGCCATCTAAAATAAGTTGATTAGGAATAATTTCAATCTGTCTAGACACAGATGTATGTGCTAATGAATTGTTTTTCAAACAGATAGGGATAAAGTGTCTTTAATACTTAAAAAAAAAATATAGCCAGAAATCAGGCAAAGTAGAAGCACTTCTGTACTGACTCTGTGAAGATTCTGTTACCCACAATCCCTGTTAGATAAATATACTGTGAAAGATAAGTAACAGCCTAGTATCTTCCATAAATGTAAACATGGAAATCAAGAATAAATATCTATTTATTTTTTATTTTATTTTACATAGAACAAAAGACTTTATTTTCAAAAAAAAATAAAATAAAACAGAGTGACAAGAAAACAAAAAGAAATATGTAACAATGCCATTTTGTAGAATGAATAGTGTTGAGATGGAATGAACAGCAAACATTGAAATAACTTAAGAGTTAATGCACAAAGCCCCCTTACAATTTTAACATACTAAAGAGTTGGCGTGCTCTGCATACTAACAGGAAAAGGAGGAAATGCACTATTTCTTAGCAGGCACAAACACTTGATGGGAATGACACTGGTTAAACTCATGCTAGTTTCTAAGTGGACAACCTAAGACTAAGACCACATCCAGTGTTGAGCAGAAAAACATTCTGTTTCCCTTAAACAAATAAAGTCAAAATGATATGACTTTATTTTAAGCTTTAGTTTGAGGTGAATATATGCAGCTGTGAGGGAAGAGGACAATAGGAACAAGTTGGGAGCAAAGCAAATGACTCAGGTTGGAAGAAAAGAAATTGTCTTTAGGGTGGAGTACATGCTCCCTTGATTAAATTATCTGACAAACAGACACATATTTTGTAAATCTAATAAGTCAGTTTATAAGGTTTGGAAACCAAGGATCCACATGCAAATGATTTGTGCTTCCAAATTCTATCAAAGGATAACATGTAAACAAAGGGGAAAATAATTTTGTTCATTCTTAGCAGAAAAACAGCAAAATGCTTAGGAGTACATTGGAGAAATGAATTGTAAGACATGCATGATAAAATATGAAAATATCATAGAAAGAAAATGTGAACAAATGGGAGACAATCTATTTTCATGTATCTGAAGAAATGTGTTCATCTTCAGCATGGCATTTCTTTCTAAATGAGTTTATAAATTCATTGTGAGCCTCATCAAAATTCTAGGAGGGTTATTTTGCAGAAATCAACAATCTGTCCTTAGAGTTTACATGGAAACTAAATGGGTTTTGAGTAGTCAAAGTCATACTAAAAATAAGAACCAGATTAGCAAACTGGTATTGCCCATACTTGCTCTGACTTTGACATAATATGGGCACTGAAGACTATGAAGCACAGCTGATCATTAAGAAACCAGTTCTTATGCATAATCACATTAAAAAACTATCTACAAAATCATAAGTGAGTCAACAGGAAAAGAGTCATTTCAGCAGATGTTAGTGAGACACTGGAAATGCAGCAAAGGAGTTCCCACTGTCCCTAAACACATACAGAGTGCTCCCAAAACTTAGTCAGAGCCAAATATAAGTGATAAAATTGTACCTTCCTCAGGGAAAAAATCAGATTAATTTATGGACTTAGTTCAGTCAAGGGTTCTTTGATGTGATTCTGAAAGCAAGATCCATAAAAGGAAAGCATGATAGGCTTTGTTGCAGTTTAGTTGCCTATGCAGCTTACCATACAGCACTGACCACAGACATTCTTGTGAGAATTATAAACTGGGGAGTCTTTGCAAAACATCTAGCTGAAAAAGAATCTGTATAGAGACAACATGAAACAGTTTGATAGCTATTCCTGGTTGTCAACTTGACCATTTCTAGAATGAACTATAATCCAGAAATGTAGGGCATACTAGGAATCCAGATCTTGAAGTAGGAAGACAACATGCCTTGATATGACTCTTGAGGCTGGATGACACCTGTCTTCAATCCTGACCGTGAGGCTGGAAGGTACACCTTTACTCTGGGCCACATCTTCTGCTGGATACTATATAAGGACATTGGAAGAAGGAAGGGTGTTCATGCCCTGCTTGTCCTCTCTTCTGTCAGCCCATCCATTGCTTCTTGGAGATCCCAGTTGAGAGACCCAAACTTGTGGGACAGAGCAGCTCATTTATAACTAGCCATTGTTATACTGCAGCATGTAAATCATTCCAATACACACACACACACACACACACACACACACACGCACACACACACACACACACACACATACAGAGAGAGAGAGAGAGAGAGAGAGATTTATTCTGTAAGTCTGTGACTCTAGAGAACCCTGATTAATGTACACCTTTTTTTCAAATAGATCAACTATCTAAAGACTTTATTAAAGAGAATGTCTGCTCAGATACTGACCTAGAGCTATGTCATGGGACACCATAGAAGGGCCTGTGGTATCTCTGATTGGAACCAGTCACGAAGACAAATATAATACAACTCATGAACAATGTTTAATTCTGGCCAAGGCAAGGTAAAACTGGAACCTCTGTGCATCTATGACAGTGATGTGACCTATCTGGGAAGCTTTTTACAAAGTTAAATGTAACTTTTCTACATAACTCAGTCACTTCACTCTGAGATTCCTAACAGTGGAAATGGAAAACATGTCTCCTCAAATTTGTGAGTACACATGTATGCAGGCATTAAGTTGGAGGTTATAAACCAACAACATGTCTGTCAACCAATGCACAAATCAAACAACCAATATGCCATATTCAGGCAATTGAGCTTGTGAGTAAAATATAAAAATGAAGGGCATGTTACCAGATGGATGAATCTCAGAAAAAAGAGCAAATTCTACTATGTTTCTCTGTGAGAAAATGTGTATCTGAGGAGTCACATGCAGTATCACTGCAATTATAAAAAATGATGATAGACAGAAATTTCCTATGCAGACAGCTGGATAAAGGGTTTCTAGCACTGTAATTAGAAATAACTCTGCAAAGAAAAATGGCAGCATTTAGGATACTTGAAATACCAAAGCATTGAGTAAGTGCTGTACAATTTATAAAATTTACTAGATAACATTGAGTTACATATTTCTTAAGTGATACCTTCTTTGGTCTATTATCCCTCACTCACACTATGCAAAAAAAAAATGTAGTATGAGGAGACATTTCTGCTATTTTCGTATATATCACATGTTTGAAAAACATCAGATCAGCCTCTTGTCTCCAATGGCCATGGAAGAGCCGCACACATCAGAGAACTGGTGGAAGTTTATGGTACAAACTCTAGAATTCCAGTTAGTTATTCAAGACTAGTAAGAGGAGGGTGCAGGAGCTACCTTTGCAAAGAAATGACAAGGAAAATAAATGACAAGTGAATAGAACAATTGAAATAGTGTACCACCATTTCCAAGGTAATTTTAAGTTTTGTATTAAGGGAGGCAAATAATTCCTGTGGTGGGAATGTTTGTCTGTAATCGTTCTGTGAATAAAGGAGCTGTTTTGGCCTATGGCAAGTATCATAGCAGTAGGCAGGAAATCAGAGACAAGTAGAGGAGGGTAGGATGGATCATCTTAATTGGCATCCTAGAAGATGATCTTCCCATCAGAGAATTTTCAAGTGGTCTTGTCAGATGAGACCATATTTGCCTAGAAACAATTCACTGAGTTTCATCAGTGAAACAAAAGCAGAAATTCTTTTCCAAAGCAACATATACTTAGAAACAGATTTCAAAGTCAAAAAAGATTCATATCCGGTCATAGTGGAGGAATAGCATTCTCAGGAAAAGTAGATAATCCAAAGCCTGGGATAGAGGGCCATACACCACTGGAAAGTAGAATGCCTTTAAAGGAGAATTTGACAGTCTTAAGTAAATTAACAAAGCATATATTTTGGCAGACTTCCATAAATGAACAAAGACCAAAATTGAAAATGAGAATAGACAATATTTATATGCAAGGCTTAGTCAACATGGGAGCTGACCTTTCGATCATAACCCCACAATCATGGCACCCAAGATGGCCTCTAAAGGAGGTATATGTTCAATTTCTAAGCATTGGGACAATATCTCAGGTAAAACAGAGTGTAAGATGGCTTAAATACATAGGACCAGAAGGACAAAGAAGAAGATTGAAGCCATACATGGCTAACATAGGAGTGAATTTATGGGGTTGTGATCTTCTACAACAATGGAATACCCAGATTAAGATCCCTCCAGGCTCAAATATCAACCAGAGACTCAATGATGTCCCTTGGAGAAGAAAGGGTTCATTTCATCTTGAATTTACAGGTAATAGTCTATTACCTAGGTAATTCAGGAAAGGTACCTGGAAGCGGGAACTGAAGCAGAGGCCTTGGATGGATGCTTTTACTGACTTGTTCCCCAGGGCTTGCTCACTTAGGACATGTATTTATGTATGTATGTATGTATGTATGTATGTTTGTATGTATGTATGTATGTATGTATGTATGTATGTATATGCATGTAAACACACATGCATACACACATAGCAGTATATATATTCTATGCCCTCCCTTCCCCCCAAGGAATATGGTACTTCCCACAGTGGTCTGGCCTTTCTATAGCAATCATCACTTAAGTTAATTCTCCCAATTATACTAATATCTCAGCTCATCTTACGAAGGTAATTTAGTTTAAATTTCTTCTTTTCAGGTGACTCTAACTTATATTAAATTGACAATAAAATCCAACCACTGTAACTATTAAGTAAACATTTATCTATATGAAAATTTGATATTTATTGTATACTTTGGGATATATTATAAAGTTTCCATTATTATTATTATTACTGTTCTTTTATTTGGTTTTTGAAACATGTTCATTGTTCAATGTAGGTGTGGCCCATGTTAATTTCTCATCCACAGTCCTCATATTGCCATGTCATTTGCATACTAATGCTTATGTAGTATTATCAGATTTGCTAATTTAGGAATTGGAAAAGTTAAATAAGTCCTTGATCCCTTTGATATAGTTGGTCATCACATGTGCCCTGAGACCTGCTTTACTTCCTCAGGAACAGTATTTGATTTGTCTCAGCCTTAATTCAGAAATTTTGACTTTTTAAAAATTTATTTGTGACATTAAAGTCAAGATCTGGGAGCAGGACACTTTGATGCTTTGGGGTTTTTGTTGTTTTGTTGACAAAATAAGGAAGTATATGTGGAAATACCAAACCATTGAATATATATGCACAATTTGCATATGTAGCTATATATTTTTATATTTAAGAGAATATGAGTTCACATGTCTCCTGAAAGTCTGCAGCTCATTTTAGCTTTCTCACTTTGCTTGAACACATGTCCTAGATTATAAAACTGTCTGACACTCTGGCCACTTATTTACATGGTTTGCTCAGTTCTAGTATGCATGTATATAGGAGTGAACTGTTACTAGTATACCCTTTGGGGGCTTCATTTTATCACCTAACATTTATGTCCATATAAAAAAAATTCTTTAGTGTTTGGATCTCAACCCGCACCTATCTCTAAAGGGATTTAAGGCCAGGACCCTTTCCTCCTCCTTCATGTCTGTGATATAAGCTTCCCATACCAGTAGCTTATTTTCTCACACAATACATTCTTCTCTAGGACTCCTTAACCTCTTACATAACTGTTTGAAAAGGTATGTGATAGCTATACTTGGTTGTCAACTTAACTACATCTGAAATCAATAAAACATAATAAATTCTAAGGGGGGATTTTTTCTTTCTTTCTTCCTTCCCTCCTTTCTTTCTTTCTTTTTGCTAGAATAGTATATTCTTTTATTTTTATTTCTTTTTAAGTAAATTTTTATTTAGAAAGTCTTTTTCCATATCCATTACTGCTACTCACCCATCCCTCCTCTCCTCCCAGTCCTTTCTCAACCTTCCCCTACACCATGCTTCCTTCCATTTCCCAGGGAGAGCAAGGTATCCCAAAGGGAGTCAGTTCAGTCTAGCATTTCCAGTTGAGGTAGGTCCAAGTCCCTCCCTCATTATCAAGGCTGAGTAAAGGGAATGGGCTCTGTGAAGCCAGTTCAAGCACCAGGAATAAATTCTGGCCCTACTGCAAGAGGCTCCATAAACTGCCCATGCTGTTCAACTTTTGTCTAGATTTGGAGGGTTATGTTGCTATCTATGAAGGTTCCTTGGCTGTTTCAGAATCAGTGAGCTCCTAATAGCTTGGGTCAGCAGTCTCTGTGGGTCTCCTCCTCATGATCCTGATTCCTTTGCTCGCATACTCTCTCCTCCCTCTCTCTCTTCAGTTGCACTGGGAGCTCCACACGGTGCTTAGCTATGAATCTCTGCTTTTGCCTTTATCAGTTACTGAATGAAGGTTCTATAATGACAATTAGGGTGGTCATTCATTTGATTTTAGAGGAGATCTTGTTTAGGCACCCTCTCTACTATTGCTTGACGTCCTAATTTGGGACATCTTGAGGGTTCTTAGATACTTCCCTAGCACCAGGTTTCTCTCTAAGCCCAAAGTGGCTCCCTCTATCAAGATATTCATTTCTTTATTCTCCCTCTCTGTTGCTCCTCCCATGCAACCATCTCATTTTCTCATAATTTCTTTCCACATCTTTTTGCTCACTCCCTCATATGATCTAAGTTTATTCAGGCGATTTTTCCTATTTCCCCTTTCCAGAGGGATCCCTGGATGTCTCTCATTAGTTCCTTCTTTGTCTTAGCTGCTCATGGATTGTGGTTTGCAGCCTAGTTATTCTTTGTTTTACATCTAAAATCCACTTATGAGTGAGTACATATTATGTCTATCTTTCTGGGTCTGTTACCTCACTCATAATGATACTCTCCAGATCCATTTATTTGCCTGCAAATTTCAGAATGTCGCTTCTTTTTCTGCTCAGTAGTATGTCATTGCATAAATGAACCACATTTTTAAATCCATTCTTCAGTTGAGGAGTATCTAGGTTGCTTCCAGGTTCTGGCTATTACAAATAATGATGCTAGAGACATATTTGCGCTAATGCTCTTGGGGTAAGAATATGCATCCTTTGGGTATATGCCAAATAGTGGTATTGTGGGGTCATTATGTGAATTGATTCCCAGTTTTCTGAGAAACCACCACACTGATTTCCAAAGTGGCTGTACAAGTTTACATTCTCAACAGCAATGGAGGAGTGTTTCCCTAGCTCCAGAACCCGTCTAGCTTAGACCATCATCTGTGTATTGATTTTAGCCATTCTGACAGGTGTAAGGTGGTATCTTAGAGTTGTTTTGATTTGTATTTCTCTGATGACTAAGGATGTTGAGCAATTCTTTAAGTGTCTTTTTGACATTTGAAGGTCTTCTGATGAGAATTACCTATTTGTCTCTGAACTCAGTTTTTTAATTAGATTATTTGTTTTTTTTTTGTCCTTTAGTTTCTTCAGTTAACTATATATTTTAGAGTTCAGACTTCTATCAGATGTAGGGTTTGTGAAGATTTTTTTTCCATTTTTTAGGCTATCATTTTGTCTTACTGACCATGTCCTTTGCTTTACAGAAACTTCAGTTTCAGGAGGTCCCATCCATTAATTGTTTTTCTTAGTGTCTGTGCTACTGATGTTTTATTTAGGAAGAGTTCTTGTTTGCCAATGTGTTCAAAGATATTTCCCACTTTCTTTGATATTAAGTTCAGTGTAAAGGGGGTTTGGTTGAGATCTTTGATCCACTTGGACTCAAGGCTTGTGCAGGGTGATAAAAGATATGGATCTATTTGCATTCTTCTACATACCACCAATCAAGTATGCTAGCACCATTTGTTGAAAATACTATTTTTTCCGTTTTATATTTTTTCCCTCAGTGTCAAAAATCAGGTGTTCATAGGTGTGTGGATTAATATTAGGGTCTTCAGTTCAATTCCATTGATCCACAAGTCTATTTTTTTTTGCCAAACCAAGCTGGTTTTTTTTTTTTTTTAAATTACTGTAGCTCTATAGTACAGCTTTAAGTTAGGAATGGTGATGCCTCCTGACATTCTATTATTGAAATAAAGCCTGGGTTTTTGTTTTATCATATAAAGTTGAGAAGTGTTCTTTCAAGGTTTATAAAGAATTTTGTTGGGACTTTGATGGGGATGGCATTGAATCTGTAGATTGCATTTGATAAGATTGCTATTTTTACTATATTGATTCTACCTATCCAGGAGTATGGGAGATCTTTCTGTTTTCTGATATCTCCTTTAATTTCTTCAATGACTTAAAGTTATTATCATACAGGTCTGTCACTTGTTCGGTTAGAGTTACTCGGGATTATTGATGTTATTTACAGCTATTGTAAAGGATGATGTTTCCTTGATTTCTTTTTCAGCTCCTGTATCATTTGTGTATAAGAGGGATATTGATTTTTTTTTTTTGGAGTTGATCTTGTATCCTGGTACTTTGCTGAAGGTGTTTATCAGATATAGGAGTTTCCTGATGGAATTTTGGAGGTCACTTTAAAAAAATCTGATTTTATCACTTAGAAGAATAAATAATTGTGTAACTGAGGGGATAATAAAAAGCTAAAGATATACCTGAGCCCCTTAAGGTTGACTGAAGAAATGGGGAAAAGGCAACATTGAAAAGTAGCCTAGTTTTTCCTGACTCAACTTTAAGGAAATGTCATTTCTACCCAAAATACTTCCTTTTCAGAGTGCATATGTATTTCTATTTTGAAATTAAATTAAATTTTATGTTTCTGTTCCTGTATAGTACTAATACAATGCATAATTTATTGAGCACTTATTTGAGCCAAGCATCTTGTTAATCTCATCCTAGACATGACTTCATTGTATCTTTCTAAGGATTTTTGAGAGGCTGGTACAATTATCTCAAGACATTTCAAATCACAGCCACCAAGACTGAAGAAGTTTCCACGGTTGCATTTCATGGTCACATAGCATGAAAATTCATCTTCACAACTTAAACCAAGGATTTACTACAAAGCTCACTATTAAATACTGCTTTCATGGAAGCATGCATTAAGCCTACTTTTAAAAATGTCACAGTCTCTTAGATTTTATGCATTGCCAGAAGGAAAATGCAATTTCCAAACAGTCAGAAGGCAAAGGTGTTACCAGCATGTCTTTGCCTCTTCTGAAGTCTGAAACTTCCATGGCCTGTGCCAAACGTATAAATGACCATGGAACATAATCCACAATAGACACAGGACCTAGAATCTTTCTCTGTCTCTCTGACTCTGTCTCTCTCTCCTTCTGTGTGTGTGTTGTCCTTGAACAGTGTGCGTGTTGTCCTATAATATTGGTAAGAAGAACTCTACTAAGATTTTCTATCCCTGAAGATCAAATTTTTTTTGAAGAATTAACTAAAGCCAAAGATTCTGAAAAGCAAAACTAAACTTGAAACCTATAAAGCCCCATAGCACATAGATAATAATGGGTGAAAACAAAGAGAATGAGGAGGTAGAGGTGTGTTTAGAATTTCTGATTTATGAAAGTGGTGATACATCTTTCTATATGAAAAGAATTTGGATCAATTTCTAATCCAAATTATCATTACCATTACATGTTTCACAACAAATATTTTAGCTCATGGAATACATGTAGGTACATTATGTTAGTGTGAGGAAATTCAATGGGGAGGAAAAAATGACAAATGCCTTCTTTTTCTGTCATAAAATTGTCTTGCTTTATATTCTATTAAATATGGTAAATTAAGAAAAGCTGTTGGCAATGGCCTTTTATAAACCATTGGAAGATAGGGTTTCAGTGGGATTTGTTTTCACGGAGTTAGATTATTTCTGTGGCTTTGACTCATTCAATACCAGAAGACCTAACACACCCATGTTCCATATACACCTGAGCTTCCTGGCACCATTCACACTGGATTATGTATATCCTAACTCATTCTTCTATCCATGTGGCATTTCTAGCTGTCTACTGTAATGTACTATGAGTGTGATACCCCCGTATTATCAATTAGATATAGCTGTGGGACTGTGGTACCCAACACACACATCTTTTCAGAATAATCCTTTCCAAACTCAAAGATGCTACAGCCACTGTGGTAACATTCCATTTCAAAGGGGTCTTAAGAGTTTCACATCTGCAACTCTAATACCTGTGCCTAGTGTACAGAATGTATTAAGGTTTCATTAAGATAAGCATTTTGTGTGACAGCCCCTCTTAAAACTTCACACATAATGCCACGATGTCTAGGAAGCAGTTAACATCAGTCTGTGTTGAACCTCCCTTAGAACCAGCCTTCAGCCACATCCTGCTGGGTCCTGAAGAGCCTCACTAGCTCTTCTTTTGTGATGATCTTTTTCATTTGAGCATCCTCTGAAGCTCTTCCTCCTGTTCCTCTTATAGACTTGTTCATCAAGCTCTCTGCATATGAGCCATATTCTTTTCCCATATGTCAGAGAACACTACTGTAATCATAGATGAGATATCTTACTTTAAAAATTGTCCTTATAGCAAACTATACTATTAAAAGAAACTAAATATTTTTCTACTGAAAAGATATAATGTTAATGTTATGACATTTATTTCCTTTGTTATGTTTACATACAGGCATTGTTAGGTTGGCTCAGTTAGCAAGAGTTTGTAACTTAGTTTAAAGAAGCAGAATACAGTGGACTATTCCAATGTAGCTTGGAGACAGAGGTTTCTAGAGAAATCAGCAATGGTTGTGTTTGTGAAGTTTGACAAAATAGCAAAGACATTGTCAGGAACTGACCTAGAGCTCTTCAATTATATTTTAACCAATATTTTAAATACATTCTTTCCACACCCTGAAGACCCAAGAGAAGCTGAATAAATTCCAGTGTCACCAAATTCTTTGCTGGAGGAAGCTTGAAGGGATAGCTTCTGACTGTCAGGGTTATTATAGTTATGACTCAGGGCTCTTGCCCAGGTTTATAGGATCAGTAAGAGATCATGATAGAAATATGTGCCTTTTGTCCAGAACAGGTGCAGGGGCAAGCTTGAATTTGCAGATTAGGTGCCATGAAAGTAGAGATATTGAAGAGATGAGACTTTGACTAATGCTTTGCATTGTGATCTTAGGAAAGGCATCTGAGGGTAAGATCTCACATATAAGTTCATTACAGAGATCGCTCTGTGGAAAAGGAGAGTTGGTAAGATGTCATTGTGTCTATGAAGACATTTCTACTTTAGTAGATGTGAATGTATTTTAAAGAAAGGTGTAAGTTGGCCAAGATGTCACAGACCTATAATCTTAGCACTTGAGTCAGAAGCAGGAGGTTTGCCATAGGCTTAACACTAGCCTGTTATACACAGTGAACTCCAGGCAGGCTGAAGGATAAAGCACAGCACTGCCTATGCAAAAAACAAAATAAAGTTACAACTAATAGGGCTGAGTGGCTGTCGACATGATACAACTATCAAGCCATCTCCAGTAAGTGACAGTACCACAATATAATAGCCATGGCCAAGTTCCTCAGCAAGACTCTCCCCAGAATGTGTTCTTTAAACTCATGTGACTCTTTGATTCAAAATCAGACCTTTATTTGTTTCATAGAAATCATTCAGGCTGATGAGATGGCTCAGTGGTAAAGGCTCTTGAAATCTTGGTGCCCTGAGTTTAATTGCAGGACCAATTGCTCACAAGGGCATGTGCATGCCCAGACATCACAGAAATAATAGATAAATACATGTAACAAAAATATTTTTAGAAATCAGTTTAAATTTTCTCATCTTGGGCAGTGCACTTATTATTTTCTTTCTTTTGTTTTTTAATGACTAGCACAAATATATCTTCTGAGAGACCTACAGGTCATAGATAATACTGAATATTACAGTCATTTAAACACAAAGATAAAGAGCATGCATATTCAAGAGATAGTGCTCATTAGGAAAATTTTAAACATTTCAAAATTATCAATAATTGCTCCATAATTTAAACTTTTGCAATTCTGCAAGGAGAGAATTTCAATTTATATTCTCAGAGAGCTAGCATGTGATTTAGGACCCCTGCAAAGAAGGTGTGCAGTGTTTGTTGGTTACATTCTTTCCTACAGCATAAAGCATCTCTTAAAAGAAATCACATTCTGCATGAATTCAATGTCAGGCCTTTTAAATGTCTTCAATAAATTATATTCTAAAACTAAACAGCATAAGAGAATATTTTTAAAATAATATTTAAATTAATCATAGGTAATAAAAAATTCAAAATAGATAAAGAGGTGTATATTGAGCATAATACTTTATAATTTATTAATTTTAAACTGTGTACCTAGTCACTGTGAGATGGCATCAGTATTTCTACTTTTACCTCAAAAATTCCATTACAAAATAAGTCTTAATGAGCAGAAACAAATTTTAACTATTCTGAGTTAGTTTTCTAATAAAGCTGAGCTCTGCTGATTGGTACATTGTCTGTGTACAGAATAAGGTCTATCCCTGTATTAGCCTTGTAAATGTAAATTTTAAATGGAAACATTCTTCTGAATAAGCAACTGCTTTATAGCCTTATAAGCATGATGTCACATAATAAATTGTGAGAATTTTAATTTAAACCAAAGTTTAAAAGCCACTGTGGTTCGCCAAGATTATCCTTCATAAAAATGTCTTGAATGTTTATTTGTCAACAACTTATGTAATTACCCCACATTAATCTCAAGCCAAAACTGAACTGAAACCTCTCAAATACTTTTATAAAGCAGGACTATGTATGGATTAATGACATGGCAGTAACGTGAAGGAATCTGAATTAAATAAGGGCTGTTAAGGAGAAGGAAATGAGGAAAAGACAAGTAGATTGTGTGTGTGTGTGTGTGTGTGTGTGTGTGTGTGTGTTAGAGCCAAGAAAACATTCAATTTAAATAAACACTTTCTATTATCTTTAAGGAATATTTTGTTAGACTCAAATTGGTACTTCTTTGGGAATTTTCAGAATTTTATCCGTTGGTGAGAATTTGGGACTGGACCTCACACTCCGGGATATCTTTGTGTTCTCACAAATGAGTTGCTTTGAAATGGCGTAGCCGCAGAACTAGACTGATGGCTAAGCAGGTTAGGATGTATGGCCTGGCCTGACAGCCTGAATCCTTTCCCCACCAGCTGACTGAAGGAGATACTACAACTTGTCCTTTGACCTGTACACATTGCCATGGCAAGCACCCGTGCACACATGTGGGAACAAATGTGCACACAGGAATAACTGATGTACTAATTAAACCTAAACATGAAAAATGAACAATGTAGCCAAACAATGTAAGTTTGCCAGAAATATAGTCAGCTGTGGGTGAATAACAGAAATATTTTCTCTTCTAATCACAAATTAACATAAGGCTTTTTAATAAAACTTGGAACTCCTAAATTAAGCATTTCTCCTATTTGTTCATGTAATGTTACCTGTCTTGTAGATCTGGAGGCAGGGCCAGTGTGTCTCTCCTGAAGCTCTACAAATAAGAAGATTGCACTGTGGCACTGCACTGCCATGGCAACAAGCAAGACAACAGGATGCATCCTGTTCATGGTTCACATGGGAGAGGCAACTTCACCACCCAAGTGTTTCCAGCCCAATGGGGCAGACTTAATAAAAATGTGCTTGTTATTATTTTCTTTTATAAAGGGTAGAGAAATTTGAACAGACACCAAATGTTTCTCATGGCATTTTTTTTATGATAACACAACTAAACATGTTACAAATGTAGTGTGTGTGTGTGTGTGTGTGTGTGTGTGGGGAGAGAGAGAGAGAGAGAGAGAGAGAGAGAGAGAGAGAGAGAGAGAGAGAGAGAGAGAGATTGAGAGAGAGAGAAAGAGAGAGAGATTCTTTGGGCTATATTTGAATTTTACTGTTCTGGCACCTGGATTGATAAGCTTCCTCCCATTGGGTATTTTCTGCAAAAACTGGGAGCCAAAATAGCTGTATTTAATATGGTGTAATCCTCAGGAAGCAGAGGCATGTATATCTTTGTGAGTTCAGTCAGCCTGGTCTACACAGTGAGTTCCAGGACAGCCAAGGCTATGTAGAGAGACTCTGTCTCAAACAAAACAGCAACAACAATAACAACAGAAAATCCCAAATCCAACAACAACCAAACAAAAAGGGTGTAATCTTTTTATAATGTGAACCTAAAAAATGTAAATGTTGGCAACTGATTTTTCTATAACATCTATAAGATGGGATGTGTCCACAGATTTCCAGGGTGCAGAATATGTCCATGCTCTGGTTGTCTAAGCTATGAAAATGTCACATGTGTTATTGCATGATTATGTGACATGTGGTACATGCTATGGTTGTCAACACAGATTAAAACAACTAAAAGAGAAACAGAATCTCCTAACAGTGTAACATAATGAATCTCTTTCTGGTGATTAAGACAAGACTTCTGTATTCCTATGAAATTACTGCACAGCATGATAATGATTATTTTATAAGCAGAGAATTCAGAGGGAAAAGCAGAATTAATCATAAAACTTTTACCTGGTGGCATCTCAAAAATACCCAAGGATACTACAACAATACATCCTTACATACTTTAGTAGTTAGATAAAAAAACAATTATACATGTATGTATATTTGCATGTGACCATTTGTAGCCATTGTGATATCATAGGTACTGTGGCTACAGAAGGTTCAAGAATGTAGGACAGAAGAGAAGCATTACTCCTGTTTTGACTGAAGTACATATGGAGAATTCTGAGTAATCCTTACTTGCTGTCAGGTTTGGTCCAGCCACCACTGTGACCAGATCCCTGTACCTCTAGAATCCTGAAGGTTGCTCTGTATCACTTACCCAAGAATGATCTATACATAACACACCCTTTTCAGATTTCAACTGTCTACATGACTGTGGAATCTGTAGGCATGGGGCAATTGCTATAATTCCAACATGTGCAGGCTGCCTTCAGCTGGAGAACCTTTGTTATTTGTCCTTGTCATCTCCATTTCTGAAATCTTAAAATCATAAATGTGCAGGAAAAGTTGTCATTCTTAGAAGAATACATCTTTGTCTGTTCCTAGGTTATCATTCTCATGGGCATTTGCTCTGATTGCCCTTAAGTTATGCTGTAGATTTTGCCCTTGAGAAGGATCCATGATAGGGTATTTTCATCCACTTTATTGCCATAAATAAAACAATACCTTGATCAAAGTATACTTGGATGATATTACATTTTAATTTGTACATATTCAGTGGTAGACATGTTTTATTGTTCTACACAGAGCAGTATATGATATATCAACATTGCTCACTTCAAGGCTCATTCTGAGAATTCAGGGAAAGGTGGCCTACAGTAAATGTTTTCTGTATGCCTGAACTCTGACGACCCTGGTCTCACGGTGTCCTCTACTTCTGGTCTCTGTGGATACTTTAGCACTTGAAACAGAAATGTTGGCAAAATCTAGGGAATTTCTAGGTTTTCTTCCCTAATTGTGTGTAGACCTCTGTCTCTTGGGAGCCCAACACCTCCCTGGACCTCTTTTCTTAGTTTTCCAGATTCCCGAGTCCCTGAATTGGTACTGAGCTCTGCTTTAACCTCCCCCGCCCCCAAAGCAGAGGCAGAATCAGAAGGAGGAAGTCAGAAGTGTTCCACGTCAAGGAGGAGCATAGGAGACACAGAGCAAGGGACCTCATGAGCCTCCAGCTCCAGACACGGGGTGGTGGGCAATGGCGGGGAGAGGCCAAGCAAAGGCCCCATGGAATCTTCAGAACCCACCTCCACCCCTCATTCCATGGCTTGCTTTAAGCCTGCTTTTAGAACTGTCTCTGTTCTTTCCAAATCTGTATTTCCCAGGCCTCATCAGCTCTCACAACTGAAGATCCCTTTATGTTGGTGGTGCCCTAGAGACTGGAATGTTCTTTGCTTCAGCCTTGGGCCTTGGGAATTAGTCACCTGCAGTGCTCGCCATGGTTCGAACACCTTCTCTGCTGGCTTTGGCAGTGAAGTTTCCCTGCGAAGCTCTAAACTAGTTTGAAGTTTTATTGTCTTTTTCCCACTAGGTTTTAATTATGGACGTTTAAAGTATTTCATGTCCAAAGGTACTCTCAGAGCTGTTACAACCAAACAATGAAAATAGGCAGTGTATTAAAATATGAAAGTAAAACTTTACACACCAGACTGGGCAAGGTTTTAAACACTTTTTCTTTCTTTCTTTTTTTCTTTTTAAATTGGGTGTTTCAGAATTTTAGTGATTTGTGTAAAGAAGAATGTATATTATTTACTAATAGGCAAAAAGTAGGTTATTTTCCAAAACTGTGTCTCCATTACATTTAATGGGATCCAGATGATGCTAATATTTATGGCCATCCTAACCTCAAAACAGAACACGAGAAGGGGGAAGCTGGTGTTCCAGTCTCACGGCTCCGTTGAACATTATATGTCCTGAGTTTCAAAGGGAAAATACAGTTTCAGTATAAAATGTGAAAGGCAGTGAGAAAAATAGCCATTTTATGTCCCAAGAGACACTCCCGACACACACACACTTTAGAATATTATGGTTTTAGTCAGGCAATGATTTTTCTTCCTATATTTATATTTTATCTTAAATAAATAAATAAAAACATGTTTCCAAATAAATGAGACATTCAAGCACCTATTTTTAATGGTAGTTGGATTTTTAAATCATGAAAAGCTAGCAAATATCAAAATGTCCAAATTTAATATATGACTTTAAATTTTGAACTTAAATGCATTTCTTTCTCTTGCTCTTCATGAGGTTTGGCTCCATTTTATTCTCACGTAAAAACTGATAGCTAGGTCTATATAGCTGCTTCTGTTCAACTGACTACATGAATGTGTGAATATAGGGGTGTGTGTGTGTGTACACATGATAGCTTGATGCTTTTTGTAACTTAAATCAAGCAAATATATTGATAAATAAAATATAAAGAACGTATAATAGTTTTTGTAAACTTCTAGTAAAAAAATAAAATCAACTGAAATTGAAATGTTTGACTTTCATGTTTCCTAACCATGTGCCAAAAGAAAATGTCCTAAAGCATGTACTTTTCAAGTCAGGAGCTGGATGCCATAGATTTGGCACAGGGACTAGAAAGAACATGAAAATCTTCTGACCTATCCCTGTGCATCCCACAGATCAATGTTTCCTAATGTTTGGTGTTCTCCTCTGCAAGAGATGGTGAAGAAAA
This sequence comes from Sigmodon hispidus, assembly GCA_004025045.1. Taxonomy (NCBI): domain Eukaryota; kingdom Metazoa; phylum Chordata; class Mammalia; order Rodentia; family Cricetidae; genus Sigmodon; species Sigmodon hispidus. The sequence continues at coordinate 211,114 of PVIH01001533.1, forward strand.
TGTGGAGGGCCAGCTGTACACACACCTCGGAGTCCAAACTGCAGCATTTCACTGAGGATGAAACTGATTTCCAGTAACAGGTATGGAATATAAATACAGATAGGAATGAATGGATTTCTTTTTCTTTTCCAAATGAATGACATTTAGAATAAGAAAGTGACTTATCAGGAACTAATAAGGAAGGGGAGTGACTGTTCTTTCCAGAATAAGAATTCCCAAGGCAAGATTTTAGATCAAAATGGGACAAATGTGGTGTGCAAAATGCTGATGACTTTGCATCCTAGATATTGCTGTGAGTCCCAGAGCCACACTGGTGCAGCTTAGCCAGGCCTCAGCCACCTGTACCTGTTTATTGTTTAGTGCATCATAAGCTGTTGAGTGGTTATTTTCTCTCTCTCTCTCTCTCTCTCTCTCTCTCTCTCTCTCTCTCCCTCTCTCTCTCTCTCTCTCTCTCTCTCTCTCTCTCTCTCTCTCTCTGGAACATTCAAACATTCTTCCAGGTTGCTGAGATGTTGTCAGAATTTTGACTTTATGAATTTGTGTCTCAAGGAGAAGAGGGGGATGTACAAAGTCTTCAGTAAGATGAACAGTTATGCCCACTTGGTCAGCACATAAATAAGACACAGAAGGAGACTCATAGGTAGTTGTTGAGTGGCCTCACTGAAAAAGAGCCAATTGATGATAAGGCTTCATTGCACTTAAGGTGGGCATTGTGAGTCTGAAAGTAGTATTATCTTGATTCATAATAGTTGTTGACAGGATTTGGAGGCCTTCAGTTATATCTGGTACATGTGAAAAACTTTCAAGGAGCCACTGGGGAAGACCCATGATAGCCAAGACCAGGATCCCCCCCAGAAGGTCCTCAGAGTTTGGGATGTCTGTCAGGCATAGGCCCAAGCTCAGGAGGGAAGAAGCACAAATATTCCAGGTACAGAGGGAGATGGAGATGATGCTCATGTCAGATGAGTTTGTGGTGACATGAAAGGAAGGCCATTAAGACCAAGTGCATAGCCAAAGTCATCAGGGAAATTCCAGAGGATTCACAAATAGACAGGAAGCAGAGGCCCCATATGAAAAGTAGTTTAGGTACAAGGGACTTTGCAAGCAGGCACCAGGAAGTCAAATAAACCATAAGTAGATGTCAACTCCCAGTCACATGAAGGTCATAGGTTTACATAGAAACAGAATGTCCAGAGGGCAGCACTGTGGAAATCAGAATGTGCCCAGAATAGCTGCTTTGCTGCACAGGTAGAGGCTGTTAATTACAGCATGTGTGTGTGTGTGTGTGTGTGTGTGTGTGTGTGTGTGTGTGTGTGTGTGTGTGTGTGATGGGCTAAAGGGTTAAAAAAAAAAACCCAGCCTCTCAGGTCCTTGAAATAATTATGAATTCCCAGGTGCTTCCTTTAGCACATAACTTTACTGGGAATCACATAATATGGAATCTAATATATAAAAATTGTTTTTTAATAAATTGTTAGTACCATCAAACATATAGAAATGTTTCATTATACAAGGTATCTGTCATTGGGTTAAATATATGTCCTGCATTTTTAAATAGGTACATACTTGTGTTTGTTATTGCATAATCTCATTTGTAAATAGAGTTCATTTTAAGGGAAGTTGTACGTTCATAACAGAATTGAGCAGGAAGGGCTATAAGATCCTATGTGGTATAGACCCTTTAGCACTGAAGCTTCCACTGTGATCCTCAGTGTTGTGTTGGTGACTTTGCAAATACCTGGCTAACCATAAATCCACATTTCATATTATTTTCACTCTGGGTTACAGACCCATGAGGCCCATTGATATTCCTATCAATACTGAGCCAGTGCAAGAATACATATAGCAATATAAAGAATAGCAAGGCAACAACAGAAGAAACCGATGGTTCTACAACTACAATACCTGAACAGAGCAATGAAGAGGAATCAGAAGGAAACAACAGCAAAAACACTTTTATGAAGATTATTGAAGCCTTCAAAGAGGATATAAACTATTCCTTTAAAGAAATAGAAGAAAATAAAAACAAACATTTAATGCTGCATTGATACATTCCCTTCCAACTCCTCCTACAATCCCCACTCCTTCCCAAATCCATGACTTCTTTGTTCTTCCTCAATGGATATAAGATGTAAAGTAAAAGCCGTAAGAACCACTCTCAAGTTACAATGCTTCCTGTTGATGCTGAAGAGACTAACTGGGGAAGGAGACAAAGGGCCCAGTAGATGGAGTTGTAAATAAATATTGTTCCCAGTCAACAATAATTTTTATGTTGATATTGTCAAAAATGAACTATTGAAAATCATTTTTTACCCCCAGGAGTGTTGCAAAACATAAGACCTCAGCCTCATGGTCAACTAGATACAGGGGAATGAGGTCAGGTCCCAGCATCTATTGGTGAGGTTGGGGCATTTATTAGGGTATTGAATAATTAACGTGTTGGTGGGCTGAAAGTATTTAACTCAGATTCTGGATGTCCAAGTAATGGAGTGAATGCTACAGACAAAACTAAACTTATTGTAGTAAATATCAACCTATCCAGGAAGTGGGAGGAAGTGATCAGGCTATTGGTTGAGGATGGGCATTTCAGCTGACTGGAAGCCTAGCATCAATACCTGTGTGGTATGGCTGCTGAATGTGCTTTAGAGAGCAATGGAGATTCCACTCCTAATCTTTTCCTGGCAGATCACAACCGAGTATCATTTTCTGGTCTATATGCTTCTCTTCAATAAGGGGTAGAGCATGAAAGAATATTCACAAGCCAGGAACACAGAGGGACACTTATTGTCACAGGAAGTCCTGGTTGGAGGTACTAAGATGGCTGATTTGGGTGAGAATAAGGACAATTTACAGGTAACAGGATATGGGTGGAAGAGATTGAGTCATGAGGGAACCAGAGTTGACTTTGTGCAATGGGTACATGTGGGGATGCTAATGTGCCTTTTGTTTGAACTGATTTTTAAAACATACATTTTAGGGGATCTTCTTCTGGAAACTGCAATAATAATGTGTTATATTCCAAGGATTATTTGATGTAAGGTATAATGCACACTTATAATAGCAGAGCAACTGTGCAGAGCTTAAGGTACACTGTGGAAGCAATGGATTAGAAATGACTCAGACAAAGACTCCTCTCTCTCAGCTGGCCTCTCCCCACATGCTAGGTTTGAATAAATTTTTAAATTTTAGCACATGTTGGATGAATGGGACCCAAGCAAGCATGGACAGCTTTGACCATGAGTGTTCTGGGTACCTTCACATCCTCCTTTCAATTGTGGTCAATATTCTCTGCTGATAGAAAGGGCTGATGTCTTTCTCCAGAAAAATTTAATTTCTCTAGCTTTCTTTTTCTAGTTTAGTGTACTAGATAGAATATTTGTCTCCTTTTAAGATCCATTCTTTTCATTGTTCACATTGTAGTGTTGAGGAATTCTTAAACAGCTTTCATTTGCTTATTTGTTAATTTATTTATATGTGGGAGTATGCAAGCCACAGTACATTTCAGCAGTCAAAGACAACTTTGGGAGTTCATTTCTCCTTCTACCCTGTGGTCACAGGAATTGAACTCAGGTCCTTGAATTTACAACAAGCACTTTTATCTCCTGAACCATCTTACAGGGCCATCTTTTTTAGTTTATTTTTTAAAAATTGACTTTATATTTTTCGAAATAAATGTTTTTATTTAATTGACAATTATGGTGGCTGGGTGTATTGATCAGTAATGTGTGACACATTCTTTGCACAGGGAGTCACACTCAACTTTGTCCTCAAACAGGTTAATTCCTTTACCTTTGTCTCATTTTTGAGAAGAAATTTTCAGCCTCCCCTATGACAAATCTGAGGTTGTAGAAACTTTTTTTAGTTTTAGTTCTTTTTTTTTTTTAAATTTAAGTCCATCAATGTTTAGAATTAGGATAAATTTTATAAGTTCTCAGGATATATATAATATATAAGATAACCATATATACATTTATATGTATACACACACACACATATATATATATATAAAACAGTTACTAAAATATCCATAATGAGAACTTTAATAAAATATTTTATTATTGATGTTGTTTTCCCATTGGAATACATTATTGAAAAATTTGATTCCTTATTTTTATAAGCCCTACCCCCTTCTATATCTATGTAGTTTTGTTAGCCTCTCACTGCATTATAATTAAATCACTTACCATAAAAGCCTTTTTATTGGCCATATTCTCAGTATATGTCTAGCCAGAAAATATGGTTACTTGCAATTAGCTGATCACCCAATGCTGGTCAAGTACAGTTATTCCCAGTCTGCCAGGTGCACGGATCTTCCTGAAGATATTGCCATGTTCACACAGACAATAACATCGTATGTCACAGACAGGTGTCATACTGTGCAGAGAATGAATATCACCTTCCTCTGTGAAACAATTAAATGTCTTTCAATTTCTTGCTGTTATTTCAGTTGTCTGTGTTTCTTTAATGGACAGATTAACAGAGATGAATGAATTATTTATGTAGTTTATTAGCTGTTCAGATATTTCATATCAAATTTTAGTGATCAAGAGATCTAAAATGTAGTGCAAGATTTTCATATTGAAGCTCTTAAATATTTTAAATTAACTAATAATAATTTAAACAATATTGATGTATCAGTAATAAATATTGTTAATATTTTTATTATTAATTTAGTACTAGAATTTTTGGGTTTCTTTGGTTCTAAACTATATGTCATATTTTTCAGGCCCAAATGTTATTATCTGTTTGAATTATAGAGAAAATGATTAAAAATTACTTGGGTTTGGGAACAATCTGGAAATTAGAGATTTTTTAAAATTTTATTTATATATTACTCTTTTCAATTTCTGAAAGAAATTTTCCAAAAGTTTTAGAGTCAATAAATAATAAGTCATGATTAAAATGGACATAAAAGTTTAATATCTACAGAAATAATATTGAAAATAAATTTGAAAAAAACAAATGTTTTATCATTGGCTGACTTAGAATGATTAAACATTCATAGGTGATAAACATATTCTTTCTATCAGGTGTCCATCTGTGTTAGCAATTATGTTCATCTCAGAGAAGAAAGTCTATGCACTGGAGGATAAGGCATTTTTTTTCTGATAATGTGAGAAATGGAAGCTGCACTCTCATTTATTTACAAATGGCATCTGTGATGAAGCATTTCTAAGTGATCACAAACCCAGCTGACTTGGTATAACAGAAGGACAAACTGTCTAACTTGAGCATGCTGGAGGTTAGAAATGTGGCCACGGCCGCAGGGTCTCCATTACGCTTTCATATAGGTTTGTCTGGGTGGATTAATCATTTCTAAGATACAATGGGATTTTAGGTAGAATGCACGGCATTTGCTCTAACGTGCTTTTTTCTCTGTCTACAGCTGCCATGGGCGCCATCTTAGCACAGCAGCGAGAGTGGAATGGAATCTGCCTGTTCTGATCCCATTTGAGGCAGAAAAATATCTGCATCTGTTGGCCAGATCCAGAGTCCCTGCGTATGTTCTACTTACTGGGGCTGATCCCAGAGGCATCAGCTAAAGTGGCTGTGGATGAGGACACAGGAGATGTATGTGTGTGTATGGGAGGGGACTCAGCAGGGGTTTTTATTGGGGGGCATCTGTACTTTGAATTCCAGGTCAGTGAAAATGTCTGAAAAATGGATTCCATCTGTTTTTCTGGCTGGATGAGGGAGGAAGGCTGTCACTGTGTACAGACCTGTGAATCAGACCTAAACAAACTCCACAGTTAAGGAAATAAACACTGCTTGGAAAGAAACTGAAATTCCAGGTTAAATGACAAGTGGAGGGAGCTTTCATCAGAAAGTCGGGGAGAAAAAAAAGGAACCCAAAAGAAATCCGTTCACTTGGGATATTTCAAAGTGAATGTGTAGGGTCAGGGGCCACAGAACCTTAGATTCTCTAGTCATCCCTCATCAGCAGAGTATACTGGGTGAACCGTTCTCCTGTACAAAGAGGGAGGGGTAAAATGAGGGCCCAGGTAAGCCTAGGTGGTTCATTACATTTTTGGTCCATTCCATTTTAAGTCTACTCTTAGATAATATAAGATAAATTGAGCTTTGTTTTTTATTGGGACACTTATTATTCATTCCTATTACAGTTCATCTCCACACAGAACCACAATTATCAACAGATCATCCAGTCATGGCATGGCTTAAATATGTCTGTCTTAAAAAGCATAGCCTTAAAGCCCACATGCAAAGTGATAAGTGACAGGTTTGGTTTTTTGAAGGTCATTCGATCCTCAGGATTGTGATTATTGCCCTATAAAAGACTCTCAAGTTTTGAAGATTCACCACAAATGTGCTACTTCTGTAAATCAGAAAGTCACCCTTACCAGACCCTGAACTGCAAGTGTCTCAGTGTATTTCTAGTCCTAAAGAAGAAATATTTCTATTCATCGTAAGCTCTGTGTGTGTGTGAGTGTGTGTGTGTATGTATGCTCACACATGCACGTGAGTGCTTATAGCAGCCTGTACTATGTCAGAATAGTGGTAATTAGAGTTTTTTTTCAAATAAAAGCTCAGTTTAATTTGCAGACATTTGTGCATGCACTCAAAGTTTGTGGAATATAAATGTTAGCTGCTAAAAAAATAGGCAAGAAGTGTTCTACAGCAGACCTACTCTAACAAATGAACAGTACTAAAAGAGACTTACTGTTTCTCACAAAAGTAGGCTTTTAGCATGCCATCATCAAATTACAGAAACACACGAACTCCCATTATTCATGAGTGACACTTCAGTGAACACATAGGAACACGATGTCCAGGACAGAACTGAGAAAGTCTGTGTGCACAGCTATCTGATCCTTGAGTGAGAAAAGCTAAATTAGGGACACTTGTCCCAAATTATCTTTCCCCAAAATGAACTGAAGGCCAAATCAACATGGGAGAGGTGTTACAAAAGAAGCAGGCAGGGTTGAGAATCTGTGGTCAGCTAGATCTTCCCATTAGACAAGGCTATGTTTTCTGTTGGTTGCTTACTCACTCTGTGTGTATAGAGTGCCAGCATAGCATCAGTTTAGGTATAGTCGCTTAGACACACTGAGCACATAGAATGTGTACTTGGGTTATCCTTAAGCGCTCCCTAGATTTAGATCTGCATGCTGTATTTACCCAGAGACTGAAGAACCTGGGCCAACTCCAACTATTATCTCATGTGGACCAAACTACTGTGACACATTCAGGTAGAAATGAGAGCCAGAGCCCAAGGTCTTAAGTCTCTTGTCAAATACAGCTTCTCAGCAATTATGTTTAGAATTGAATTTCAAGACAATGCAGTATGAGAATCAATGGTGAAAAATCATGGGAAGAAAAGTGGCTTCCCTGGCTCCTGGCTCATTGGATACAGTGATTATGTACTTGAGTACATTAATTATTCCATAGCAAAATAAATCTTTTTATAAACAATGGTTCCAGTTGAAATCGAAACTGTGATATTGATGTGGAATTATTGAATGTCTCTGAATTCATGTAGGTACATCTAATTCATCTTATAATGAGCTAATGAAAATTGCTGAAGTTCCCTGGATGTTCTTGTCACTTCTGGCAGCTCTGGGAATACTTACACTGAGCACACAGTGAAGAGATGCCCTTTCCACATCCAGAAGATGGAGGATGTGTGTGTGTGTGTGTGTGTGTGTGTGTGTGAAAGACAGCAATCTCCTTGAATTCAAATAACTCAGAGAGCTGCAGAATCAGAATCCAGAGTAAAATCCAAGTAACTCGCAAGTTCATACTTTCTAATTTTTTTTTCCTTTGGACACTCTATTCATTTATACAACAGTGTTCTGATCATAACTATCCACCACTACCTCCTTCCAACTCCCTTTAGTGTCAAACGATATCCTTCTTATGTTCATGTTCTTTTAATTTTATTGTTATTAATAGCCTTCTGAATGCAATCAGTACATGGGTATATGCCTGTCCACTGGGACATGACTAACCTACCAGCATACTCTCTCTTAGCAGTTCCATATGCCAGTAGCTCCATCCAAACAGCTGAAGCCTTGAGGATTGGATTGCAAGTGTGCTGGAATTTTGACTGGCTTGGTCTTGTACAGTCTTCTGCAGGCAATCACAGCTGCTCTTAGTTCTTGCGTGCAACAGTCACATTATGTCCAGAAGTCAGAATTTCACATCCTCCCCTCACAGTCCTCTGAGTAATTCCTTGAGCTAGAAGTAATGAGAGGTTAACGCACAGGACCCTTCCATGGAAGGTTGGCACACAGGCTCTGGCCATGGGAGGTTGGCATACAGGATTCACCCATGGGAGGTTGACACACAGGATCCCCTTGGCACACAAGATCTGCCCATGGCTGAGCACTCAGAGTCCTTTTACATTCTGGATTTTGGTCAGTTGAGATTCTCCAGTTAACCTCTCCTCACGGTAGCTTCTTTCTCATACTTGACCAACATGAATTCATCTGCATGTTCCTAAGACTTTGTGAAAGCCTCAAATACAGCCATGATCTAGGCGATCTGAATCTTGTTTTGTTTATATTCTAATGTTTAACAATGATTGTGGGAGATTGGAGCCTTTATCTCTTATAGTTGCTCACAACCATTCAACCAAATTCAAATGCAGCCTCATAGGGAAGCATGTCATCAAACTGAAAATTATGGGACAGAGAGACTTCAAAAAAAGAACAGAAAATCCCCCTTAACAGAAAATTCCAGTCTCCTTGGAGAGATAATAAGGAAGCCAATCTTTCTGACATGAGGCAAAGGTATCCTGAGCAACCCATCACATTTTATTACCAACTTGTTACTTGATCTTTCCAAATATTTTCTGCCATTGTGGAGTGAGAATGTGAGTAATGAATTATAAATAATGAAAGAAAACAATTACATCTGTAGCTAAAGTTATTGTAATATTGACTTCTAACACTGGTGAAGGTTCAGTGCATGGTAGAAAGGAAAATCCAGAGCTCCATGAAGAGAAGAAAACACAAAAACACAGCAATTGATCTAAAATATACTTTAGGAGAAATGCTTTTCACCCACTCCTATTTTTGTCAAGAGTGCTGACTTACTCCTCTATATGAGCTTAAATCCAGTACATAAGGAGTTAAAATTTCAGAGAAGCTGAAATTGTCCATGGTAGACAAACTTATCACAAAGCTTTGGTCCCACCATGCCTTCGTGAAATTGAGCTACTTAGCAAATAAAACCGCTTTCTCTGTTTCTATTTTTTTCTTTTATAGAGGAAATCTATAATACATGTTTGTCTAGAAGCTATGGATAATTAGATATTTATGATATTTTCTTAAAATTACACAATACATTTTGTTATTTTTCTGTCTATCACTCTTATAAACAGGCAGGTTTAGTAACCTATGTCATTTTCAATACACAAAATGCATTGTTTTTGAGGTCAATTATAATGAAATGAGTAAAATAACATGAAAAATTTACAATCATCTCTCCTTTATTTATACTTAACATTTTATATACCCGAGATGTTAACAATTGCCACTGTGATGAAAGTTAGGGTTAATTTTGAGTTGTGCATGCAAGGCACAGTCTTATTTTGTGCCGTGTAATTGCGTATTTTGAGATCATAGAAAACTACCAGGTGCACCATAGGCTGAGATAAAAGGAGTTGCCAAAAATAACCCCTGCTTTGGACTTCCTTGTCCTTCCTTGGATGCCTTTAGCTTACTGTGCCAGATGACTTGGCCTGGGCCCAAGGTCAGCATAAAAACTAATGATTCTTACCTATGTAAGGAAACTATTGTTCTCACAGGAAGGTCAATGTTCCCAGTAAAAAGAGAAATGAGTTATTAAGCTATTGAACTAAAGTTAATTCTCATACAAAAATCAAAGATATACAATCAGACAAAAATATTTTATTTGCTCCCAGTATCTGAGAGGATAGACTTAAAGTATGTAAGAAACATGACCAACATAGATGGATAGATGCTTGGTGACACTTTGCATAGTGCACACCAAGCACTTTAGGTTATATTTATTTCTCCTTGTGAATCAGCCTTTCTAGGATGTGAAATCAATTCACTTAATGGTAAATGTATCACATAATCTGTTGTGCTGAATAAGAACTTCTTAATGTAAAAAATTATTAAACATTTAAAAGTAAAACAAGCACCTTGTAAGTTTATTATACTTTGTGAGGGTTTTAACTTGGAAATGTGAGTCCTATTTTTCCTATTGCTGTATCATCTATGATTTCTGTCTATTTTATCTGTTTATTTATCTATCCACCTACTTATCTATGTCTATTTACCTATTTGTAATTTATGTTTCTATCATCTATCAAACATATCATATATAATACACATATATATTAAACCTTCCTTTTGCTTGTCTTTCACCTCCCATTTATGTATCATCTGTGCATATATATATAAATCGTGCATGTATCTATCAGTAATAATTTTATCATGAAAATCTACAAAGAAGATAGCATCATCAAACCCATTTTACATATGGACAAAGTAAAGTCTTCAGGGTTAAGAGATATATTGAATGCTGTAAATATTGTCAGCAATTTTTGAATTCCAACCACCACAAGCCTATTTTGTTTCCTATGCTCATAGTCATACTTGTGTGCATTCTTAAAATAATATAAACATTAAAACTCATGTTTCTTCAATTCCAAATTACTCAGAAGTGTTAACAAAAATTTAAGAAATGAAGGCAATGAAGAAATTAGGTTTAGAAAGTAAATAAAGCATAAGAAAGGAAATATGTTGGAGCTATACAGACACAGGAAACTAGATAGGGTTCCTAAAATACACAGGATGATGGTAATCAATGAAGATCAACATAGGACATGTTGTAGTACAGGCTTCAGTGCATTGAAGTGTGCAGATAAAGTCAATATTATAAATGTTTCTAGAAAGAGAGTAAAAGATGAGTGTAGTCTTCACACTTCATCAAGAAAATTTCTCTCTGCAGTGAACAGAGACCAGTATGGAGAAATACAACCAGTCAAAATGTAGAGTTTTGGAAGCCACTTCTAATGGATTTATCAATAAAATACTCCCACACCTATGGCTCAGGGAATATTTTGGAAGGGAGGGGTCAGAAAAAATTAAGAGCCAGAGAATCAGAGACTTTGCTGTGAGGTTGTGTATTCTAGTAACATCTGAAGCTGCACTTGTATATTCACAGCCTCAAGTTCACCCAATGTGAGCTGATAAAAAGGATATCAATAAATAAATCATGGATGAAAGCTCAGGAGGGTTCAGTCCTCTACAGAGGGCTATAGGTCACTGAGTAAAATAGTGGGTAGGAGATGTGGAAGAATTCACTAACTGATTGTCTGAATCCAATGGTCAGCCCTGAAAACATACTTACAAATAATATTATATAGATTCAACAGGTTATATTTAGGATATTATATACATATAATACATATATTATATACATATAAATATACACACATATATGCATGGGGTGATAGGTGTAGGAGCTAAAGAAATAAAGTTTTCCTGAAGATCAGAGGAGAGACCAGCCAGAGTTAGCCATAAAGTTCAGGGAGTGGTGACACACATCTTCAATTCTACCACTTGTGAGGCAGAGGCAAAGATACATCTGCGTCTCTGTGAGTTGAAGGCCAAAGAGAACAAGTTGTAGTGGCATTTTCCTTTACTCTCAGCACTTGGGATCCCATTTCCCTGCTGCCAGTACTTGGGAAACACACAGGCCTTTAAACCCAGCATTAGGAAGGAAGTAACATGGCTGGGCAGAGAAAGGAATATTATGGGGAAGAGATATGAGTTCTCCTCTTGAGTTCTCTATTCAGTCTGAGGATTCCTGGAGACATGATCTACTCCTTTCAGCCTGAGAAGCTAGGTGAGAAGTGGCTGTGGCACACACACACACACACACACACACACACACACACACACACACACATCTTTCAGCTTTTCCCCAATATCTGGTTCTGGGTTTTTATTATAAGATCAATTAAGATTCATGCAACATATGCAAGCAGTAACAATTAATTTGAAAGTGGGTGGGAAGGTGCATAGGCAATAGTTTGGAGGGATAAAGGGAATGGAAAAATGTAATTAAATTATAATCACAAAAATAAACTTCAAAAGAGCGAAAGAAAAGATGTCAAATTATAACCTCTATTTTTCAAAATGAATAATTTCTTTGGTATTCTAATAATAAGATTTTTTTCAAGGAGATAAAACATTGTTGGCTAAAAGTTGACATTGAATCCCTACTTTCCAAATGGTGGCTCATCACCTAGCTGGTAAAGACAGAGTTAAAACTCACCAAGCATAAGGCTACACTGTGAGCTGTCCTGTGTGGGAAAATACAATGTTACATTAGTTTCTGCCTTCTTCTCATAAAGAACCATCCTTTTGCATTGCAAAGCTGACATACCAAATAGCACTAAGTATAGGGTAGGGGATGATCACAAGGATGCAATCACAGTAAGAGCCCACCTGACTTGACCTTTATCCATACCTGATTTGAGGACTTATATTGTGCATTTTAGATAAATTATCTTTGATTTAGTTACATGTTTATTAACTTGTCATAGATATATTTTAGCATAAAAATATGAATAAATCAGCATAAAAATAAATGAATATGTAACAGTAAGAAAATAAACTGAGGATTCACTTTTCCCAAATTCAAGAAAGTCTCCAAGAAACTAACCAGTTGACCTGGCAAATATCAAAAGTTCTTTCTGATGCCAACATATTGCACTGATATTTAAATGTAAGATCTCTTGAACCTGGATGGTTTAACTTGATGAGATAAAGGCATTTGAAACTTTTGGGTCTTCTTTAGTTCTTAATTAAAAGAATGACACAGATCAAGACTGACACCAAACACAATTTCACATTAACATAACTTGTTTCCATTATCAGAGGAGAAGATATTCAAATCAAAGTTGATTAATGTATTCAAAACATGTCAAACTCCTAACAAATATATGAAGCAGCTAAACAGACACAATTCGGAGAAAACTAAAATGCTAAGACATGAACAGGAAGGAGGTTGTGCTTTGTTGTGTATGGCTCTTCTGTGGGTTTGTTGTGAAGTCTCAATTCTGAGGATGTTTATTGATCTCTACATTGCCATGTTTACTATACAGCAAAAGCTGAATTTTTTGCCTTTTTAAATGAATATTTTCTGATATTTAAAACATAACCATGGGGCTTTGAAACTCTGTTCCCACGCAGAGCAGAGTCAAAGATTGAACAGACCCCTTGCTCAGAGCAGAGAGGAGACAAGTCCTCTAGCTGCAATTGACTAGGAGGTGACTAATTGTGAACCACTGAAGCTATGGTCAGATGCCAGTTCAAGAATACATATAGCAGTGTAAAGAACAACAAGGCAACACCAGAAGAAACTGGTGGTTCTAAAACTGCAAGACCTGAATAGAGCAATGAAGAGGAATCAGAAGGAAACAATGGCAAAAACACCTTTATGAAGATTATTGAAGCCTTCAAAGAGGATTCTTAAAGAAATAGAAGAAAATACAAGCAAAAAATTGGAAGAGATGAACAAATCCTGGAAAGAAAACCAAAAAAGGA
>PVIH01001534.1:0-212411 GCA_004025045.1 Sigmodon hispidus
AGTTCCAGGGATCAATTCTTGTTGACAGGCTAGTGGTTCAGGCTGGCCTTTACCTGCTGAATCATCTTGCTAGCCCTGATCTATTTATTTATTTATTCTTTTATTTAAAAAGAGGCCTTGCAACTGTTGCCTGAAAGGGCGTTGCATACCAGGAGCACCAAGAGGTAAAGTGTGGCTTTACCTTCAGAAGATTGCATGCTCAGCTCTTGAGTGGTAAGATGAGTCCTTTCTATAGCCCTGTCAGCTGTGACTTAGAGATTTAATTATTTACTGCTCACGGTGTGAAAACATCTAGAATGGCTGGCAGCCTACCAGACCCAGAATTAAACATTGTGCAGTCTGACTAGAAGGCTGGTTAGCTAACTTCACATCAGATTAAACACATTCTGTTCACCATGAATGACATGGAACCCAAAAAGTAAAACAAAAAACTGATTCATCATTTTAAAAAATGCACAGGGTGTGTTGTTTTCCAAATTGAAATTAGGTTTTATTGCTTCCATTCTGATGGTAGTTATCAAATGGATCTTCTTTGATGATGTTGAGACTGATGGGAAGGTCACAAGGAGAGACTTTAGGGGTTGCTAAAAGTTGCTAAAAGGACTCCTACAAAGTTGGCCACAGTGCAGCTGAAAGATGAACATTCATGATTTTTTTTACCGACAAATTTACATTTCATTAACATCTTAAATTACAAAGGTAGCTACAGATACTGATGTGTGTGTATATTCTCATTGAGTTTTCCAAGTGAGTAACATGGTGTGAACTACATTCTTTGCTTCTTTACCATTGAGTATGATTTTTATTTTAAAGTGTAAGCTAACTGAAATGTTAATTCCCATGAACCTCAATAATGATCTACACACATGAACCCCTATAACACAGCCTTATGTAATGAAGGCTTGATAGTAAAGAAGTTATTGTGAGCCTTGCTGCTCAGCCTGGTAGTAGAACAGCATTCCACAGGTTTATCTCTAGTTTTATACCACATGAATAGAAGGGAAATGTCCTGACAACCGTGGCAGTATCAAAATGTAGCAGGGTTTGACAGTTTATACTCACTAGCTATTATGGCATAACTATTCTGTTCTAGCTCATCATTCTCTCAAGTTATATTTGAGGCAGTTCTGTGGAAGGGTAAGCAGCTCTTGAAGGCACGGTGGAGTTTGGAATAGTGACTGAGTAACAGAAGGGACCTATGTTGTGGAACAACACTAAGCTATAGGAAACAGGTTGTGTAGTGGGCCATCATTCAAGGGTAACTGATAAACAGACAGGTGCCTGAGAAATGACAGAGAAGGTCCCACTTTTAGGGATTGACTTCAGTACCATGACATGTTTATTGGCCATGATTGGGTAAGATATTTTCTGGGAGCTTTTGTGAATAATGTAAATATGTTAATTATTCAGTGGCATGAAGTTACAGTGCCAAAATAGTATTTTTATGAACTCATTGCCTTTTGAACAAAATTTGTTCCTTTATGATTTGAAATTTTAATTTAAAACAATATTTTATGTATATTAATTTATATACATATAACTGAAACTTTAAGTTAAATGAACTCTACTAAATACCTATGCACATAAACTCTATGAAATATTCTTTATATTTTAAGAGATTGGTGATAGAAGTATTATGAGCATAATTACTCAGCTGTGTGTTGTGTATGTATATGTATGTAATGCTACATAGTGTGTTTTGGGTTTGTTGAGACGGAGTCTTGCTATGTAGCCCAGGCCTCCCCAATCTCTCCATCTTCTTGACCTAGTGTTAGAATTGCAGCTATGAGCTACCAGGCTCAATTTAAATTTATTTTAAGATTTAAAAAATTTTAAGGGGTGTGTGTGTGTGTGTGTGTGTGTGTGTACGCGTGCATGCATGAGTACAGTTTCCTGAGGTGGCTAGAAGAAGGCATTAGTTGGCCTGGAGTTACAGGTTATTGTGAGCTTCTCAGTATGGTTCCCTGAAGTAAACTCGGGTCCTTTGCAAGAGCACTATTAACCCATGAGCCATCTCAAGCCTCAACATTGTGTATGTGTGTGTGTGTGTGTGTGTGTGTGTAGTCTGAGTTTTTGTTGCTATGGTAAAATAGCATAGAAGAAAGGGTTTATTCAGCTTTTGTATCCAGTCATAGTCAATGGAGAAAAGCCAAGGAATTTAAAGAGGGCAGGAACCTGGAGGCAGGAGCTGACACAGAGGCCTTATAAGAGTACTGCTCGCTTGTTTGTTCCCCAAGACTTGCTCAGTCTGCTTTCTTATAGCATCCTGTGCCACCAGCTCAGGGGAGGACCACCCACAAGCTGGGCCCTTCTATACCAATCAGTAACTGTGGTTTTGTCCACAGGACAGTCTCAGTTGAGGTTCCCTCTTCTGAAACTGCTCTAGCTTTTGTTACTTAGTACAAATATAGCCAAATTGTGTACTTTAAAATCATGGAGTTGTAAAGACCGTTGTGAATATTTGTCTTCTCAGTTACTCTCTGGTATTGCAGGCTGGCTGGTGGCTGAGAAGACCTCTAGTCACCCCTCACTGTTGTCCCTATGCTCTTGCATGTCACCTCCACACAAGTAGGTGACACGAACTATTTCATGCTTATTTCCTTTTTTTCCATTTGTAGTAAATCCACAAAGGCATATTTCTCATCAAAATGCTATTAAGGTCACAAATGATACTCAGTGGGTTTTTAACTGGTTAAATAGGAAAATGACCTGGAGTAAAGCAGCTGCCCTCAAAGAAACCTGGATTCTCCAATAGCACATAAAGTGTTTGTGCTTCAGGGTTTTGTGTAGAAACTGGTGTTTTTTAAATGGCTTAGAAATAAAGGCAAATGATGACTGGACTTTAAATCAGAAAGAGTGTGGGTCAGAGATAGAAAGGCACCTTCCTATAGAATAACATTTAGATTTCAGAAACAGTTCCCTGTGTTTTCCTCAGTGGACAGTTTGAGCCTATAGTCCAAAGCCACCTTCATTCTCTGTCCTATCAGCCAGTTTCCAAATAATGACACAGACTTATTCATAATTTCATAATTATTTCATAATTATGAAAGCTCAGCCTATAGCTTAGGCTGGTTCCTAAATAGCTCTTAATTAAATTAACCCATTTCTATTAGTTTGTGTTTTACCATGAGGCTTTTTACCTTTCATTCTGTATGTCCAACTCCCTCCTTGTCTTGCTGACAACTCCCCTGTGCCTCGATTATCTCCTCCTACCTCTCTACCCAGAAGTCCCACCTGTGCTTCCTGCCCAGCTGTTGGCCATTCAGTTCTTTATTAAACTAATCACAGCAATACATCTTCACACAGTGTACATCCCACAACATCTCCCCATTTTTGTCTAAATAAAAAGGAAAAGTTTTAACTGTAACATAATAAAATTATATACAATAAGACCAATTACTCAGTAAGAATTATATTCACAGTGTTCAGTCCAATTGTATTTGGCATATTTGGAGAAAATATTCTATTATCTAGCTTATCTTGATGAATTTAAAGTTTTATGTCTAAACGCTTTTTTTTTATCATAACTGTATTACCATCCTAAAACTATTGTTTTTAGACCTCAAAACATTTTCTTAAACAATTTAAGCTTTTATGTCTTTCAACTTTATACATTTCATAACTCTCTTGTGAGTTTCTTTTCTGAATTTTGTAACAAGGAAAACTGTATAACCATCTCATCTTTAACACCATCAAAGACCCAGAAAGGATATAATATTACCTGAGTAAAAAAAGTGCAGAGCAAGCAACTTCCCAAATTATAGAAATGATAGAAACAGCTAACTGCTTTAATAGTCACCCAAGATTCCTCTGCAGTGTTGAGGCATCCATCCTCAGCTTACAGGCTTAGATATCTGACACACTTTTCTGTGAAACAGGAATTTTGAAGGACTGTCCTATCTTGTCTTGGTAAAGTTCCAAAGGCACTTTCTTTTGTGCCCTGCTTGTCCAGTTTGGATAGCATACTGTTGGCAGTTGAGGCAAATGCAGTTGCCCAAATGGCTAACGTTAACACGTTAAATGCAAACTCTATATGGAGGTTTTTCAATACTCCTTTTTTGGAGTAAATTGGTGCTGCCAGGAGCAGATGTTTCTCACTGTCACTAAAAGCCTTATGTTATTAAAATATTTTATATGCCATATTCTGTAGGTTTCTGAAGTGTTTGGAGCCCATCTATCTGTAAAATAGCTCTCTGTTTAACCTTAAAAACATATCTAACATGACCACAAGTTTGATTATTATAGATGACTAACTACTAACCTGTATTTCTTAATTATCTTAAATAGCTTACAAGAACTAGAACTTTACATAACATTTTTAAATGAGCAGCATAGGTACAATACTTTAAACAAGAGTAGAAACATATATACAGTATAACAAAAATAACCTTAAATTTGTATCAATATACAAAATCATCTTAAGTAAGAATAGAAACATAGAGTATATTCTAGCAAAAATAACCTTAGACTTGTATCAGTATACAGAATTATCTTAAATAAGAGTAGAAACATATAGAGTGTATTCTAACAAAAATAACCTAAATTTTTTATCAATATACAAAAATCCACATCAATGTAAAATATTTGAGATTAATGGTTGTTCAAAAGTAGACTAAACGAAGTGCCCACTTACTCCATCTTTACTATATCTCCTGTTTCTCTTCAGAACGAGATCCCCAAATCTAATCAAATCTCTTTTGTTCAGCTTTTTTTTTGACCATTACCAATAACAACTTGTAACCAATCCCCCCTAAATAATGACAAACATCCATAGCCCATCAAATGAGCAAAAACTATCCACCTCATCTCTTGGGAATGTGGATGTCATGTTCTTTAGACTACATCCTGTTGACTGGGGGAAGATACAATCTTTAGGGGACCCTGAAAAATTAGGATAATGATCAAATCTTAGGAAAGGTAGCTATATTATTTTTTGTTTACTCTCTGTTTGATGGACAAGTATAGAGTTTATCTGAAATCTTGGCCCCAACTTCTTTGGGTCATCAAGTCAGGCTCAGGCCTGTGGATTGTAAAGACATAGAAGCTTGGGTAACTCTGTCCAAATGGAGAATGCCATTTATTGAAAGTCAATCTCAGACTTATATACCCAGTGTTTTCAGGGGAGTAGCACAGTGAAAATTCCCCAGGTGGTTGGGAAATCACTGACCAGGTAAACTGCTGAAACTTCCTCATCTAAAGCCCCAGGCAGGAATATGCCAGAAAGGGCATGGAGCATTGAAAGGAGCTAGCAATCCACAGGCTATGTCCTCCAAGGCTCAGAGTGCAGGTGAAGGTCAGAGCAGGGGCCTACAAGCTTCAACAGAGACATCCTGAGAGGTTGGATCACCTGGGTATTTTTCCCCCTGAAAAATACACTCTTAAAGGTAACATATATATCTTCATTAAATATGGCATATGAACTGACTGACATGAGTCATTAAAGATGATATTTTTGTTTTATGTTTGAGCAAGTAAAAAGCAGCTGTCAACTTTATAAGTCTGTTTGGACTGTATAACCAGACCTCTGTCGTGCCACATGAAAGGATGGCGTAAGTAATGAAGACTGTAGCCAACAAGATTCATCCTGTCTCATCCAGTCTCAGAGCTGTTCCCATGTAGAGGGATCAGCATATGTGTCACCCATCCTGAAGTCTTCCTTGGTTTCTTTTTTTCATGTATGTAGTCAAGACTTTCAGGAGGCCTCCCCCAATCAAATCTGATCTTCATTACTTTTGAAGAGACCCATAAGTGTTTACTGTGGAAACAAAGGTATAACCTCTCCCCCAACACATATTTGAGCCTCTATATTGAACAACATATTGGACAGCTTTCCCATCACTAGCCCCAAATAATATGGAGGCTTGGTCTTTAGCCTAGGCTTGTCTCAAATAGCTCCTATAACTTAAATTGACCCATTTATATTAGTCTACATTCTGTCACATGGTGTTACCTCTCCTCTTGCACCTCCTGTTTCTTCTGGCAGCTCTGCCCTTTTTCTTCCCAGAGTCCTCTTTGTTCCCAGAAGTCCTGCCTATATCTCCTTCCTAGCTATTGGCCATTCAGCTCTTTGTGAAAGCAATCACAGTGATGTATCTTTACACAGTGCACAAATATCCCACAACAGAGAATTCCACATTTGCAGGGTGCATCCAGCCTCATCTTACCTTGTCCCATGTGGGTGATATAGCCCATTTTATTTGCCACACAAGAGAAGTACACTTATGCCTTTAAGTCAAGGGTCAAATAATATATTCAGCATGAAGGAAGAGGTTTTATTTTAATAGCAAGGCTTTATCTTTATTTTTCATTTTTGGCCTATGTTGAGGAGTTACTGATGATCCACACCTTAACTTTTTTTTCACTCTGAAAGGATTGGCTTAAAAAAAAATAGCTCTGGGATTGAAGGTGGGCTTTGTGTAATCAGAGAGTTCTTTAACAATGATGAGCTACACCCTGAACTCCCCCTCATAAGGTTTGGAAGCTATTACTGTTATTATTACTGCCATTTTGGATACTCACTCTTAGTCTGGGAGATCTTCCTGTCCCAGCCTCCCAAACACTGGAAAGATGAGCTTATATCACCATGCCAGGCTTCACAGCTTCTTCCAGTGAACAATGAATATATATTAGGTAAAATATAATGACAACACAGAGCTGCGCAATGAGCAAGGCACATTTTTCTAGGGTCAAAGTTGAGGAGCAGTGTATGTGGCTTAGCAGTGGAGTATATGCTATATGTTCTCCTAAAGCCCCAGATTCAACCTCTGATACCCCAGTGAGAAAGAGAGAAGATGGGAGGAAGGATTGCCACAGAGGTGGGACAATCATTTGAGTTTAAAGTGATGAGCCAGCTAGTCTGGTGGACATTGCAAAGCAAGCCAAAGTTTAAGCTGGGGCATATTATTTTTAGTTGCTTTTGGCCAGGTTTGCGGTACAAAAATAGGAGCTAAAAACAGGTTTGAAGCACTTGTTTTTCAGAAATGTTAGTGTCCATTTGGGGCTAATGGAGGCATGGTTTCTGGAGAGATTAGCACTACTAAACAGTAGAAAATAATGTGCATTTGGATGGTAGGAAGGATGTCAAGAGCTAGCTAGACCCCATGTGTAGTAGGCTTACCCTTGAGAGGAGAAGACCTACAAGGTGGCCTGTTTGCACAGGGCTGTCTGGAAAATTGTTTGCTCATACTCATGCTCAGCTTCTCCTTCTCCCAGAGGCTACTGGGGCTATGTACCAAGAGGGTCTGGAAAGCCACCTATGGCATTACACATGCTTGATTCCAGCATCCAGGAGGCAAAGGCAAACAGATCTCTGTGAGTTCCAGGGTCAGCCTGGTCTACATAGTGAGTTCCAGGCCAGCCAGAGCTTCACAGTAAGATTGTGTCTCAAAAACAGAACAAAACACCACTACAACCACCACCACCAAGAACCTCAAGGGGTCTGGATAGTGATGATAGACTTAGGTATTTGTCCATATGCTAATGCAGGTATACACAATGCAAGACTTACAAAGTCATAGGGGTCTCCAACCAGATTACAAAGGAAAGTCTTGAAGGCCAAGTAATGTGTGTTGGGTCAGAAACCCTATAGGCAATCCCCAACATGGCAGCGAAGCTGTGAGGGTGAAACCCAGCTAGGAATTGAAACTCCAGGATGTTAGAGATTCCAGGTACAGAGACTATTTGTCAAGACAAGCCACAGGCAAGGAGGCGTCAGCTAAAGGAAGAAGACACATGGGCTGTAAACAAGGCCATAAGAGTGCTTGCCCAAACCTGGTCCACAGTCTTCTGTCATGCTGGCTTTGATCCAGTGCTTCCTTGCTGGTTTCCTAGTCCGCTCCATGGTGGTTTGAATGAGAAAGGTCCCTATAGGTTCAGGGATTTGAATACTTGGTTCCCAGTTGGTGGTACTATTTGGGGAGGTTGAGAAGGTGTGGACTTGCTGGTAGAAGGTGGGCTTTGAGAAGAATTAGCCTCACCCTACTTGCAGTTTTCTTGGGTTTTTTTGTTTGCATTTGAGGATATGATCTCTCAGATGTGACCACCGTTAGTTGATGCTCTGGCTGCCATGCCTTCAACCATGATGGACTCTTTATTTCTCTAGAACTGGGAGCCCAAATAAATGGTTTCTCTCATATGTGGCTTTTGGTTATGGTGTTGTATCACAGCACCAGAAAGATCATTGATGTACTATGCCTTCCCTGCTAGGATGGACCAAAACCTTGGAATGAAACCAAGATAAATCTTTCCAGTTGTGCATGTTAGGCATTCTATCTCTGTGACAAAGTTCTTACTCACACATCTGTTTTTTATTAATGAATTAGAATATATTGAAGGCAAATTAAAATAATTCTGAGCATTGTTATTGCTTACCATTTTAGAGCATCCTAGAGGAACCCCTATGCTGCAGACCACATCCTACTTGTAAAGTGATAACTATGAGTAGTAGAAGCTAGAAGGGGCCTGCCTGGCCTTTGGCCACCACCCCAATATCAAGTACACAATATTATTAGTGTAAAGCTGACTGGAAGCACTCTGTTAGTGTTGTACTCATCTTGGTAAACTCAATCCTGTCATGATCAGTCAGGCCATGGTATTTGACCCTCTTCACTGCTCTCTGGTCACTCATTAAAAGACTCCAAAGAACAGAAGCCAAAGCTCTGCCCAGCATTCACAACTCTGCTGAGGAGTACGGGGACTTTGATGCAGTTTTTTATATCAAAGACACAGGGTTCCAGGAGGAAGCATTGCTGTATCCTGTTCTCCCTTCAAGGAAAACACAATAAAACCCAATAGAGATTAGCTTTTCTCTGCCATTCCCAAACTTGGGAGACTGAGGCAGGAAGATCATAAGTCCAGTGTAGGCTTAGGAGTGAAGTTCTGTAGCAACAACAGCATGAGCCAACCTTGTAATGAATGACATGCCTGTAATCCTGACCGCTTGGGGAGGGAGCCCAGGCATGAGGGTGGAGTTACACAGTGAGAACAGTAACACAGATCCTTCACAAAAGCATAATGAACTCTCCCAGAGAGTGAGTGCACAGCTCTCAAAAATGGCTCTCAGGTAAGGAGGGCTCTTCTGCTGGCTTGTTCCCAGGGAATGGACTGTGGGAGGGAGGATGCTTGTCTCTTTCATTTCTTTCTTTTGCCCTGTCACTTCTTTCTTTTGCCTTGATCCAGTTAAATGTCAGCCTGGTGCTCTTGAAGGGTGGAAGAATGCATTAGGAGAAGCAGCACAGAGCACGAAGGTGATGTTCCCTAATTCTTCAGGGATGCTGAATTGGCCATTATGGGTGGGTGAGACCCTCCCTCAGCCCCTCCCAAGAGCAGAAGATAGCCTCGGGGACTACTGAGAAGGCCAGACAGACCCACAGGGAGGGGTGGGAGGGGATGGCCAAGGAAAATGTGTGTGTAGGTTTGCCCAGCCATTTTTTTCTGCCAGGCTGTCAGCTGTCTGTAAATGTCTCTCCACCATGTGCAGGACAGAGCAGGGTTAGGGAAGGTAGACACAGGGTATGTGCTTTTTAAGTATCTGGTGAGATACTGTCTCCACTCGCCAAAAGGATTCTCTAAACAATGGGCTCATATTAAATTGAGAACAAGTACCTATTGTTTAGGCCCAAATAGCTTTAAGTGTTTCTTCTAGAGATAATTAATTTAATTAAAATGGTCCTCGAAGCCAAATGAGTTTTGTATTGAGCACGGCACACATTCCTTCCAAATTCCAGCGCAGGGCTGGTCAGAATTAGCAGGCTAGCAGGCACAACCCACACCCACTCCAGTGGGAATGAAGACCCAGGCACAGCAAACTGGGGGAGTGGCATTTAGGAGCTCTGATGTATTGAAGGAAAGATCATCTTCTACCTCTAGGTTTTGTTCCAAAAATGGACAAAACAGGGCCATCTTTTAGGTCATTTAAAGGGAACTCTAGCTTTTGGCAGAATCCATTTCAGAAGCCCACAGGATAGCCTCAGTAGCTTGTACTCTCTAAGGGAAGAATAAGTGGATAAATGAATGAATAGCCACCCCCTTTGCAAGCAGGCAGGGTTTGGGGTCTATTATTTTGTGGAGTAAGTTAAACTGAGCAGCATTTGATCTTAGATCAAAACCACCATGCTGTCATGTCTCCCAAGGGGACATGGTAAGACATCGTTGCACTGAATGGTGACTTAGTTATGGTGGATCTAATTCAACATGCTTATTTCAAACCACACAGCGGCACTTCAGGAGGCTTCAGGGGAATGGCTGTTGGGCTAGCAGTCTGTGGAGTCAGGAAGATGGCTTGCTGGGCTCTCTCTGGCTTATGACTTGATTGCTAGCATGGTTTCACACTCCCCTCTGCATCAGTTTCTTCCTGTATAAAATAAGAATAATATAAAACACAATAAATACTTTTTTTTCTTATTTGAGTGCTTGCTGTGTGGCAAGCACTGGTCTGGGTGTTTAGGGTGAGCAAAGTAAAGGTCTTTGTGTTCTGACACTTAAAGCCTACTGAGGCCAAGAGGGAAAATGTAAGAAAGAGAGAGAGAGAGAGAGAGAGAGAGAGAGAGAGAGAGAGAGAGAGAGAGAGAGAGAGAAAGAAAGAAAGAAAATAGCAATAAAAAAATCAAAACATAGATGATCTGGGCACACATCTTTTTGATCCTAGCATTCCTGAGGCAGAGACAGGCAGATCTCTGTGAATGTGAGGATCGAGTTCCAGGACAGCCAAGGCCTACAAAGAGAAAACCTGTCTGGAGACCCCCCACCCCCCCCAAAAAAAATTAAGTAAATAAATAAATGAAAACATCTGCTGTGTTAGGGGTTCTATATGCTAAACACAGCAGAGCGGTGCTGGGGGTATAGTTCAAGGTGGAATGCTTGCATAACATGTGCAGAGCCCTGGATTTGAACCCCAGAATTGCAGAATTAATTACTTAGAAGACTTAACAAAGTGGTGTTATACAATAGCGAAGCAGGATTAGAGTTGCAATGTGGGAGACTGGAAGCAGCTGCAGTGGAGTAAGTAGATAGACCCAAAGCCGACCGACGCCAGAGTGAAGATTCAAGACTGAAGAAGGACAGCCCTGTGGGCAGCTAGAATGGCCAAGGCGAAGGCAGCAATGGGGATTGAGGCCCTGCCAGAGCCTGGGGTGAGATGGGCAGGACTGTGGGAGGACAAGTTCTGAGCACCTAGTGGCTCTGAGAACCACAGCAGCTTCGTTTGCTGATGGATGGTCCAGTTGTGCGAAGGGGCTGGTTGCCAGTGCTGGAAGCAGGGAGGAAGCTGCTGGGCCGATGGGCTTAAGCAAATGAGAACGATCGCACAGCGCTCCAATCCAGACCGGCTGGGAAGATGGATTGGTAAACGGGTGGATGCAGTTGTGGGAGTCTGTGAAGTTTTCTCCTTGTCTCAGCACAGAGATCTGAGTATCAAAGAGCCGAGAGTAAAGGGGAAGGGGTGTTAGGAGTCTGGGCAGAGAGAAAGCAGTGGGAACTTCGACCATGGTGTAATCAGAGAGGGAATGGACAGAAACATACAAGGTGAACATCCCTGATCTGAAAACCCAAAGTCCAGAGTATTCTGAAATTCAAAACCTTTCCCACCCACAGGAGAAGTTTAGATTTTAGATTTTCATATTAGGGATCCTCAACCAGTAAGAACCACAAGAATTACAAAATAAATAAAATAGAATAAACCCAAACCTTAAACATCTATGATCCAAGTATTTGAGACAAGATGGATTTCTAAGCAGCAACTAAAGGGCTAGTGACCAGTTAGTAAACTGAACTTTTTGCTAGATATTTTCATCTGCCCTCAAAAATGCAGGCTTGGGTTTCCCCTGGCCTGTGACTTCCCTAAGTAAGGATGACAGATTGGGAGGGCAGTAATAATAGTTGAGAGGTTCTGAAGAGAGAAAAATAAGGAAGCCATGTATGAGAGAAGATGTGACTTTGTGTGGGAAGGGGGAAGAAACAAGGGGAGAGAGTACCACTGTACTCAAACAAGGGCGGAGCTGGGAGATAGAGAATGGAGGTGGGGAGGGTGGGATGTGTGGCCATGGTGAGATGGTGGTTAGTCCCGGGGTGGCTCCAATGTGGAGCAAATGTTCAGCAGTTAGTGGTGGTTGCTAGGGATTCAATGGTTTATGTAACCCCCTAGAAACCAGGTACCAGTGTGACTCATAATTGTAATTCGGATTGTGAGAAGGCTACATGGTCCATGTATATAAATGTCTCAGTAAGGTCCGTCCCCATGTGCTTTCTATAATCAAACACATTAACTTGTCTTCCTTGAAGCATCAATGTCCGTATGAACTGGGATACAGCATCTCATCAGATATAGTTTGGGTTCATTAATAAATTCTGGCTTTAAATTTTAAAATTGAAGATTCAGTGGGTAAAAATGCTGTCTCTAAACAGTTCAATCCCCAAGATCCAAATGATGGAAAGAGGAACTGACTCCAAGCTACCTTCTGACCTCTAGGACATTGCACACCTGTGACCCTTGCCCACAGAAATAAGTAATGAATGTTAAAAGAAGCAAAAGCAAAGATGGGCATCACTGGTGTTTGAGAACACTTGAAAGCTGGCGATTGTGTTGCATGCCTGAGATCCCAGCTACTTGAAAGAAGAGGATTGACAGGTCACGGCTTGTCTCAATTGCTCAGCAGATTTGAGGCCAGCCTGGACAATTCAGCAAGACCTTGCCTCAAAATACAGAGCATCTAGCCTCACAGCATAGATTCAGCTCTCAGTGCCAGAACAAAGAGGAAAGTCCTTGAGGATTCCGATGATAAGGAAAAGGTTTAGCCCTCAGATGTAGCCTCGTGAACTTGGGGCATCTCTTCACCACCCTAGACATCAAAGGACTCTGAAACTCCCTGAGCATCTCTCTGCTCAGTGTTTCATGATCCCCCTCTACCCTTTGCTGGATTTTTGAAAACTCTATTATGTTACCAATCAGTTTTCCACAAGGCAGTTGAGTAAAAAGGCTGGACCTAAATTCTGTTTCAATAAATGGGCCTATTTTGGTAGCTATGGGGTCTCACTAAAAAATGCTCTTGAATTTCTGATCATCTTGCTGGGCTTTATTTGGTGCTGGGGATCAAACCCATGCTAGGCAAGCACTGCACCTTGTGAGCTATATTCCCAGCCCCTAAGTTTTCCTTTTTTATTAATTCAAAGATTCATTTCATAATGCTTATCAGTAGTGCTAAGGAATCCAAGACCCACTTTTTCTTCTTGTTGCTGTCTCCCCTGGAGGATCAGCCTGAGGGAACTGAACTCACTTTTGCTGTGAACAAGAAGGCGTTTAAAGTCTCCATCACCCTTTTGTGTCTGCTGATGTCTGATGCTGCACGAGGAGCATGCCCCCCTTCCCTTGTGCATTAGAAACTGAGAAACTGAAGGGAATTACTTCTTTTCTTGGAAATGTCACTCCAGTGGTGCTCTGCCACCTTGCAGGGAGAGCTCTATTGCTCCGAAACACAGAGGAGGGTTAAGCTGTTACTGATCTTTCATCTCGCAGAACCCATTAGGTCTGCAACTTGGAAGGCTAAACTCCCCACATCACAGAACCCAAGTAAGAGATTAGCGCCCTGAGACAGAGGGCTACCACCAGCCCATTTAATCTAGACCAAAAACCGAAAAATGGTTGCTGATGCTTATCATAATTACAATGACATTAAGGCGCCTTTTGGGGTTGTTTTTGTTTCTTTGTAAATGGGATTTAAGAACCATACACTATGAAGATGAGGAATGGAGCTGCATGCCTACCAGGTGCAAGAGGTCCGTTTGTGTGGCGTGAGCACGCTAATCCCTCTCCCCCTCTTTTCTGTTTGGCAGCAAATCACTTCCTGGTGTGCTCCGTAATAACAGGCAGCTGTCCTGTCAGCCCTGCTGGAAAATGAGATAATAAGGCAGGGAAACGATGTCCTTTATGTCGGAATCCACCACTTCCTGCAGCTTGCTTCTGAGATGCTTTGAGGAACAAGGATCCGGCAATTTTCACACTGTTACTTCTTCCAAAAAAAAAAAAGTTTGTCCAAATTCATGGTAAATGTTATTTCCCTTTGGGACATTTGGTGGAAAAGAGGCAGCCCTGCTTCACTGCACCAGGACAGACAGCTTCCAGAAAGCCTTTGAATAGGGTCTCTGAAAGGAAATCCCCACACAGAGGTGATCAGAACTGTCGCTAAGGCCTAGTGGGATGGGTTTGGCTCTGAGAAAGACTGTTGGACCTTTCTGTCAGCAGGCCCTTCTAGAAGTTGTAGGAAAAGCAACAGTGTTTTGCAGTGCTGAAAAACGGGCCTCCGAGCTGCAAAATTGCAACTGGCTGAAAGGGTCATCTTACCGAGAGAGCCCTGGTGGCAGGCAGATGTACGCTTCCAGGTTCCTGGAAATCTGAAGTAGGCCTTTCTCTGACTTCTCGAAACAAAAAAGCAAGTCAAGACTTGTGGAGCTTGCTATTGAACTCGGGGCTTGTCTTGATGGCTAGGTCTGGAAGTCAGTGCCTTTCCCTAAGACAACATGTACTGCTGGGCACTCCCCCATCTGTGCCAGCTTAAGCCTATTCCTATTGTGAATTCCCAGCACTGTCCGAGGCCATGCTGCTCAGTGGTTATGTGCCTGTCTGTCATGAATGAGGGCTTGGGTTTTGTCCCCAGTTCTGCAAAGCAAACAAATGAGTGCATCCTGCTTACATGTGAAGAACAGCTACCATGTAGGCTAGAATCTGGAGTTTTGAAGCTGGAAAGTGTGCTCTGCATTGCAGAGGACCGAGGGTTTGGTTCCCAACACCTACATTCTACAACCATTCTGTTTCCAGGGGAACCAACTTCCTCTTCTGAGGATGCCAGGCATGCATGCATTGCACATGCATACAGCAGGAAACAACTTCATACATATAATTAAAATAAATACATCTTTAAGAATACAAAATCCCAAGGATTCATTCAACTCCTTGTCATTCATTCATTCATGAACCACTGACAGACAGAGGTTATAGAGGGGTGAGTCAAGAAATGTGGCCCACTGGTGTCTTAGGTGATAGCAATAGCCAGAGACATTCATTACAAATAATTCAGGCTCCAGGTCTCCATGTGGTATGGGTGAATGGTCTGATAGAATCAGAACATTTTTAAAAATTCCTGAGAAACATCTCTTCTACATTTCATGGATTGGTTGCACTGTATTGACTGTTCTGGCGAGGATGGCGCTGAGGGCTGGAGGAGGGTGACCTGAAGCAGGCCTTTGTTCTGTCTGGACCTGGCCTTAGGGGGAAACTGTCCTCCTGGAGAGAAGTGAAGAGACAGGAATGCACTCTTCCTTTCTCCTATCTTGGAACCACTGGCCAAGGCGAAGTGTAAGCAAGATGGAGAGGCTCTTGTGAGCACCGAGGACCACCTCTGCTGAAGTAATGAAATGTCCTTTCATTCAAGTCAGTTGACTCCTCTCCAGCCCCCTCCCCACCCAGCACTGGTTTTCTTTCTTTCCCGACATTCCTAGTCTTAGAACAAATTACTTTTTTCTTTCTTCCTTTCTGATTTTTTGAGCCAGGGTTTGCTTGTGTAGGCCTGGCTGTCCTGGAGCTTACTCTGTAGACCAGAGTGGCCTCAACTCAGAAATTTGCTTGTGTCTGCCTTTGAGTGCTGGATTTAAAGATGAGTGCTACCACCATGCCCGACTACAAATAAATTGCTTTCTAACAGAGACTTGCTATGTTCTCAAGTCCCAGCTCAATTGATTTAGACATGTTAAATCTGTGACCCCTGTAACACTCCAGTCAGGTGTTATTTGCCTTACAGATGGGCAAACTGAGGCTTGGGCAGTTTGAGTAGCTTGTCCATAGTAATGAGCCAGAAAATGGAAGGAATTATGGGGTTCGAAAGTCTGCTTTCAAAATCTCTGTATCCTTTCTAGTAATAGATGATTTATTCTGTCCACAATTTCTAGAAACATATCAGTCAATATAAAAGACAGTAGCTACCTGTGACTATTTGGGTTAGCATCTAAATTAGTTAAGACTAAGGCAGACATGGTACCCTCCTGTGATGACAGCACTCTGGAGCCTGAAGCAGGATGATGGGGAGTTGAAGGCCAGCTTGGGCTACACAGTGAGATCTTGTCTTAAAAAGAAAAAACAAGCTTGGGATCATAAACACCTTGGACTGACTCCTTCGATCCCACTCCCCCTAGAGGAACACCTGACTCACTCTTGAGAGGGGGAGAAAACTGGATCTGCCAGGAGTAGAGACTGAACTAAGCAATATTGGGTCAGTGGGACCTTGGAACTGTCTGCTGCCTGCCCAGGGAGGGGATGGGGAGTTGTGGAGAAGAAAGAATGACCTAATGGGGTGGGAGGGAGAAGGGACCTTGAATAAGGATATACAAGGATAGAAAATGTGACTTTTTGTTCATAATAATAAAATAAAATAAAAACAACTTTGAGATACAAACTTAAAAAAAAGGAAAGAAAAAGAAAAGTCAAGTGAAAATAAGCAAACTAAGCATTCAGTTTCCAAGTCACATTGTCACATGTTCAGTGCTCGGTGGACACAGGTGACTAGTAGCTACCGCACTAGATAAGTACCCAAAAGGACACATCTGTCACTAATGGAGAAGGAGATAATGGGCAACACTGCTTTAAAACCTCATAATTTCTTCTGCTTAATAGAAGTAGCAATAAAACAACCAAAAGTCCACTTATAAGTTATATAATAAGGTTTGGGCGGGGTAGATTTTTGTTTTATTGACACAGGGTCTCTTGATGTGGTTTTGGCTGGCCTGGAACTTGACCAGGCTGGCCTCAAAGACACAGATCTGGCCTGCTTCTGCCTCTCGACTTCTGGGATTAAAGGCATGCCCCTCCCAACCAGTGTGTGTGTGTGTGTGTGTGTGTGTGTGTGTGTATGTGTGTGTGTGTGTGTGTGTGTGTGCCATGCATGGCATGAGGGTGGAGGCTACAAGACTATTTTATGTAATAAGTTCTTTCCTATCTCCTTTATATGGGTACCAGGAATCGAACTCAGGACACCAAGCTTGTGTAGCAATCTTCTCTACCTTTGGAACCATCTTGCTGACCTCTATTTGCTTGTTGGTTAGTTGGTTTTGAGACATTATTCTACTATGTAGCCTAATCTGACCTTAAACTCTCTTCAACCCTCCTGTCAATGTCTGCCAAATATTGACATTTCAGGCTAGTCACCACCCTGACTAGCCAATTAAAGTTAATTTTTGAAACTCAGGTCATATAGACAGACTAAGGAATTTTTTTTTTTAATCAGAAAAGAGATGTCTGGGGCTGGAGAGATGGCTCAGCGGTTAAGAGCACCATCTGCTCTTCCAGAGGACCCGGGTTCAATTCCCAGCACCCACATGGCAGCTAACAACTGTCTGTAGTGCCAGTTCCAGGCAAACACCAAGGCAAATAAATAAATAAATAAAGTTTAAAAAAAATATTAAAAAAAAAAAAGAAAAGAGATGTCTAATGCAGAGAGGAAGGGAAACAAGCAAGCTATGGCGCGGTACATGGAGAGCTGTCTTTGTTAGAGCATCGGTGTGCTAACACACATTCTAGAGCCCCTAAGACTGCTGCACATCTCCAGCATGGTCATGCTTGATGTACAGTATATGGGAAGGGGAGATGCGTATCAAGGGGCAAATTTCCTCTCAAGGTTTTTTTTTTTTAAATATTTTAAAAACACTCGTTATTCATTTTATATAAAAATTTCAGCAAATAAAATTTGTCAAGTAAAAAAATTTAAATGATTTGTAAAATGTTTCCATTTGTTGTTTGGACCTGACGCTCTCGGTATTCATAATTATAAGCCCCACTTGATTTATGCTTTTTTAAAAACTTATTTAGTTTTATTTATATGCATTGGTATGAAAGTGTCAGATCTCTGGAACAGGAGTTACAGACAGTTGTGAACTGTAAGGGTGCTGGAAATTGACCCTGGGTCCTCTGAGAGAACAGCCAGTGCTGCTAACCCCTGAGCCATCTCTCCAGTCCCTGATCTATGTTTAAAATTTTATTTATTTTATGTGTATCGTGTGTGTGTGTGTGTGTGTGTGTGTGTGTGTGTGTGTGTGTGTGTGTGTCTGCCTGCCGAGGTCAAAAAAGTGTTCAGATCCCCAGGAACTGGCTGCTGGAAACCAAATTCCAGGTTCTACAAAAATAAGTACTTTTAACTACTGAGCCCTCTCTCCAGTACTCTCTAGCCCTGAAAGTATTTCTATTTTGCAAAAATGCAAATCTTGCTAACTTAGAGTCAAAAGGCAGAAATTGTGAAGAAAGCACTTCAAGTGGCAGAAGCCCGGGCAGGATGCAGGGGAGAGGAGGGCCTTTCAATGCTGGGGAGCCCACCACAGACTGTGCCCACTCCATACCATCTGGCTGCACCTGTGTGCTGGGCTGTACTGGGAAATACTAGCTAGTGTGCAGCAAGGCTGGTCATCATGGGGAGAAGGCCGTGGAGCATGATGCATGATTTCTGCTCAGGCCCTCATTGCTGTTTTCAGTCACTGACCTGGAGCGGGCTGCACGGTGGGTCTGACGGGAAGCTCCTCACTTGTTTAGCTGAGCATCCAGCCTCATCCCTATACCTTCTTGCAAAATCCCAACCCCCCCACTCTTACACATACACACACACACACACACACACACACACACACACACACACACACACACGAATACATGCCAAAAATGTTTGTGAAACAATTAGTAACCTGAAAAGAAGAAAGAAAACAAACAAACAAAAACTAGACTGTGTTAATCCTGTGGTCGGTCTTGGAGTCCAGCACAAGGCTCTGCCTGGATCCTCTGCATGCTGTGAGCACTTGTTGGGGATACAAACCAGGAAGGGCCTCTATGCTCTCACAGGCGGTCAGGGCCAGAGACAGTCCTCTCTTTTCCCCCTCCTCCACCCTGGCAGACTGCCCAGGCCAGCTGAGGCGAATGGACAGTGTTAGTCACTTGTATGTCCTTTAATATGGGACATAGCTGTGGTTTATGACATCTGCTGAAGGATTGAAAGGTCTGGGGATCAAACTCTCTCAGTCTCAGGGGAGAGAAAAGACTTGCTAAGAAAACATTTCTAGCAGCTCATCACAAGCATGCATTTGTGAGGCCCTCACTCTTGACCCCTGTGTGAGAAAGGGTGTCTCTAAGTAGGAAACCGGAAGGCATGTGACACGGGTCTGGTCCCAGTTGTGAATTCCTCCCGGGATTGACCACACAAACTCTCTAGCTA
This sequence comes from Sigmodon hispidus, assembly GCA_004025045.1. Classification (NCBI taxonomy): domain Eukaryota; kingdom Metazoa; phylum Chordata; class Mammalia; order Rodentia; family Cricetidae; genus Sigmodon; species Sigmodon hispidus. Next base: position 19,233 of record PVIH01001534.1, read on the forward strand.
GACATGAGGGATACTTGGGAGGCCTTGAAGGAGGCAGGCAGCACCCCCCACTCCCACCCCGAGGCTTCTTTGGCTGGCCTTGAAGCTCTTTTCTCTAAGAGAGGAGTGTCTGGGATGTAGCCTTCAAAACATGTGGCATTTAAGAACCCAGGGAGGGGGAAGTAAACAGCTATTTATTCCACAAATTTAAACACAAAGAAAAGAAATTTACCTCAACTGAACTGAAAATTGAAATCCAGGTAAATGGGACCGACATTGTGGCTTGGAATACCTTCCCAGAAGTCAAAAGCCTGTAGCTGTGAGGAGAGAGTTTCATGTGACTGAAACCCGAGTGGCACCCAAATGTAGAACAACTAACATTTGACTTCAGATCCTCACAGCAAGAGAAGTCTGAGATGAAGTCTGTGTGGCATCACAGAGACTTTGTGGCCCGGCTGCTTGCACTCAGTCAGCAGGAAGGAGCCTTTCCAGGCACCCACCTCTACTGCCTGCTGTCTGAATCATAGTGTCCTCAGGTCCCAAGTCTAGTCGGATGATTTTGCAATCGAGACAGAAAAAATCCACGGTAAATGCCAAAGAAAAGTTTTCCTCTGTTATGACCTGGTGAACTCCTGCAATCTGCTTGAGTGGGGCTGACGACCCCTCCGTGAACCTCTGTCCACTCACCTCTGCCCTGGACCTGGCTTCCTGCGTAGGCAGCAGCCTAGGAAACCCAGAGAGGGATGTGCGGGAAGAACAGCGAGGCAGTGTTGCTGCCCAGCTGCCTTTCATCTGTTTCTGCAACAGAACATCCGGTCCTAAGTGGACCAGTGCATTCGGAACTTGTCAGCTACAACTGGGGCCGTGCCTATAAAAATGAAATAAAGATCCTGAAAATGTTTCCAGATATCTTTATTTTTCTTTGCAACAGTCACTCGATAGCCCCCTGAAACATTTCCTAGGAATAGTGTTAGAATGACTCAGGATTTGGATATCGGCCTGGGACAGTCAATTCTCGTTATTATCCAGGTAGTCAGATGCTGTAGAGGCACCGGAAGTTCTTAACATTCACTCCTGGGGAACCATGGGAATACTTTCCCACCAGCCTCTGGTCACAGTTTTCACCCACCAATCAGAACACAATCTTACTTTAGATGTGTTTCTATTTAAAGACACTTATTTAATATATATTGTGACTCACTGTTATAAGGGACAGGAATGTTTCCCGTGGTGCATTTTATCTTATTAATTAGTAATCATTAATTTTTGTTGATTTTATTATTAATTATTGTTACTGTTTTGAGACAAAGTCGCACCATGTATCATTGTCTGACTTCCAACTTGTGACCTACCTCTGCTTCTTGATTTCTAGGATCAAAGGTGGGTGTGACAGTGTACCTGACTGGAAGCCATTTAAACAGGGAGAATTCAGAAATGCAAAGATCTGACTCTGTCCAGACAGCAGAAAGGATGCTTGCTCCAGGAGAAGAAACTGAGATAGAAGAATATCACTTATTCAGCCTCTGTTAAAAGAGTGCCATTTGGTTGAATCAAAAAAAATTCTATTCTGTATAGGTTTTTGGATGACCATAAAGTTCTTATTAGGCGTTGGGTTCAGAGTTATATTCTTCTACTCAGTATTTGTGGTGATTAATGTTTATTGTCAACTGAATAGATTTGGAATCACCATGGAAACATGCCTTTGGGTGTGTCTATAAAAATATTTCCAGAAAGGCAACTGAGGAGGAGAGACCCACCCTGAATATGGCGACACTATTGTTTGGACTGGGTTCCTAGACTGAATAAAAAGGAGACTGCTGCCTGCACACCAGTATTCCTCTGTCTGTGTTCCCTGCTGGTGAATGCTATGTAACCAACTGCCTCATGTTCCCACCAACACACCTTCCCACCATGGTGGACTGTACCCTCCCTCAAAGTATGAGCTAAGATATGCCCTCCTGGCTTACCTTGTGTCTGTCAGGTGTTTTTAACACCACAAGAAAGAACAATGAAACAAAAAACTAATCCAGGAGAGTTTGAAAATATGGACTTTGGAAATACTGAGGACCAGTTGTACATCCCTGACATAAGATCCCACTAGTTCTGTGCCTATCCCACAGCATATCCTTGAGGACCTGAACTCATTATTCAGCTTATAAAAAGACTGAAGTTTCTGTGAGGGAGACAAAGCATGTGATTGCAGTCTTTGCACCTCATTTTGGATTTTGTCAGCTTCCTCGCTAGAAGTGGGGAGGGTAGCATATTGAACTGATGAGCCTCCCTCAGGTGTTCTGGAAAGCTGCCAGCCTGACAGCAAGCCATGGAGGCATCCTCGATCTGAATTCTTCATCCCTGTTCACTAAGACAGAGCTGCTCCTGTGGAGACTGCCCTCCTGCTCACTTCTGGAGACACTTCCTTTATATCCCAGGGGGTGGGAAACATCTGTTCAGAGACTGGGTTAACTGTGTGGTGACCCCTGAGGTTTCAACTCAGGTCAGGTTGAGGCAACAACTATTTCTGAATTTCCTTCACACAGGGCAAGGCCCCCAGCGCTGGGTGCTGGACTTAGGTGAGCCTAAGCAGCCGGAGTAAATGGTTGAGGAGCTCAGCCCTAACTGACTGGACCCTCCTTCTCTGTCTCTTCACTGAGGAGGCTTTCAGGCATCCACCTCCCTACCAGAGTTTAGGAATGAATGGTAGGTTCCTTAGCCTCAGGCTGGCCATTCTGACTTCTACCCTGCCTTGAGGCTGACCTCTGCTCTCAGAATTCTCCATGGGCCCACCCTGATTTTCCAGTCTTCTGACCTCATGCTTGGCTTGATCTGTGGCAGCTGCAGGCTTTGTACTCTGCAGTTTGCTAGCTCAGCAACTTCCTACTGGGGCTGAATAGGGCTGCTGTTACCTACCCCTAACGTGAGGACTCACCCCAACGCCATCCATGCCCAGCCTCATTGTTTGCAGGAGGCTTCTGGGAGGGCTTAAAGCATCCGGATTCCTTGGCCACCACAAAACTCCCTGGGCTAACCCAAGGGAGAACCCAGACTGGCCACTGCTGGCTTTAGGCTTGTAACTGGCTGAGAATGGCTGGATGGTAATTTTCATGATGAGAATTTTTAAAAAAAATTTTTCTGGATCACTGGTGATCATAGAATGTTAGAGCTCGAAGGGACAATGTATTCCTTCCTGATAAAGGAAGAGGATTCAGGGACTGGGATGATGGAGTGGTAGGTAGCACAGTAGGTAAAGGTATTTATTGCTAAACTCAATGCCCTGAGTTTGATTCCCAGGAGCCACACAGCAGGAGAAAAGGCAAACTCCTGCACATTGTCTTCTAACAGTTACAAAAGTACAGTTAAAGAAAAAGATTATTCCTAAAAATCAGTTTGTTTTGTTAAAACTAAATCAATCTTTTTGGGGGGAGTGGGGACAGGGTCTCACTTTGCAGCTCTGGCAGACCTCAGACTCATAGAGACCCACCTTCCTCAGGCTCCAGAGTCCCGAGATTAAATGTGTTCACCACTATACCCAGCTCTATCTTCATAAAACCATTATGAGCTTTGCTTACAAAGTCAGACACAGCTCATAACTAGACAGGACTGAAGACAGTTAAAAGCCTAGGCTGAAGTCAGGCCTGGTGGCACAGGCCTTTCATTCCAGTGCTTCGGGTCCTCTGGCTTAGGTGGTAAGTGCCTTGTTGGTGTCAGCTTGGTTTATTTGTGTTTATGTTTTACTTTGTTATTAAGTGTTTTACCTGCATGTATGTCTGTGACCATGTACATGCAGTTGTCAAAGATGGCTTTGGATTCCTCGAAACTGGAGTTGTAAATGACTATGAGCCTGGCAATTGAACTTGGGTCCTCTGGAAAAGCAGCCATTATTCTTAATGGCTGAGCCATTTCTCCAGCCCTCCCTGCTTTTTTTTTTTTTTTTTTTTTTTGAGACAGGGTTTCTTGTAGCTGAGAATGACCTTGACTCCCTGATCATCCGCCTCTGTCTCACAACTGTTTATATTACGGGCATAATACTCTACCATGGCTAAGGTCTTAAAATAATGTTGATTATTCCTTATCAGATATTTATGAAGTACTAAAACTAGCACTTTGCTTATAATAAAACCTAATTATTACTTATAACAGTGCCATGAAGTCATTAAAATCTGTTTTCCCATTTTATAGAAGAGAAAACTCAGGCCTGATAAGAAAGGAGGCTATAGAGTCAGAAGAAAGCAGATCAGACTATTATTATTTGCAAATCTTTAGTGTCATACACAATGTACAACTGCCTAATAAGAAAACAGAAAGGAGCAGGACACACATCTTTAATACCAACACTCAGGAGGCAGAGGCAGGTGGATCTTTGTGAGTTTGAGGCCAGCCTGGTCTACAGATGGAGCTACAGGACAGACAGGGATACATAGAGAAACTCAGTCTCATAAAATCAAAACAGACAGACAGACAGACAGAAAGGAATAAATTGTAAAATTGTCTTAGACATAAAAAGTATCTAGTGATATAACCAGATGCAGAATACATATTTTAAAGTTTTCTGTCTTTTTAGCATATCAATAATGATGACTCACAAGTTATAATACAGAGCAGGGTATAGCAGTTCATATCTGTGATCATAGTAGCTCTGGAGAAGTAGCAGAAAGATCAGGAGTTCAAGGCTACATATTGACTTTGAGGCTAGCCTATGCTACATGAGACTATTCCAAAAGCCAAATAAAAAAGTAACAATAACAACAACAACAACAAAAAGAGATCACAATACAATACAAAAATAAAACCCTCTTTTCAACATCAACACAAACCATAAATTATCTAGAGATAGCTTAGCAAAATTTGTGCTGGATCTATGAGGAAGAAATAACAGTATTTTACAAAGAGACATAACATAATGAAAGCATGAATAAATGAAAAACATACTTTGTCCCTGGAGGGATAACCAAATAATATAAAGATGTCAGTTTTCCCTAGAGTAATGCATTCCTTTAATGCATCTCCAATAAAAATCTGAGAAAGGACTCTACAGGGATTTTGACAAGATGATTCTAAATTCATCTGTGAGAGAAGTAAGTAATGAGAAAAGACCAAAAACCCAGACATTATTTACAGTCACAGATGAAGCAGTTCAAAAATGAATCCTGGAAGTCTCCATATTAAATTCATGTTGGCTTTGACCCCTGTGTGGGCAGAGTGAGGTGGGCTGGGGACCCATAAGGGACTTGATGTCTTTCTGTTCTATTACTTCTCAATCGGAGGCAGCCATGTAGCAATGCCTGCCTTGAATAACAGTCCCAAACATGGGAGGGAGAGTTACGCAGTTCTTGTGTAAGTTTTCCAACTTCATTTTATATTTATTTTATTCCAAAAAGAACACAGAGAGAGATGAGGACTGTTGTGAAGCGTATTTTAAATGATCAATAATCACTAGGGCATCTGAATTGGGTTTGGAATACCTGTAATTCCAAGCAGTGGGTTGTGAGTTTGAGTCTAGCCTGAGCTGCCCTGTCAGCAAGACCATGTCTCAGAGAGGGCGTTCATTGGTAAAGAGCACAGGCTGATCTCGAAGAGGACTCATATTCAATTTCCTAGGACCCACATGGCAGCTTTCAGCCATCTGTAACTCTTCCAGTCTCATGGAATCCCACACTTTGGGCCTCTGAGATCACCAGACATGCACATGGTACGCAGACATGCAGGCAAAACACCCATACACATAAAAAAGTAATACGTTCACAAAAACTAGAACAAAAATAAACCAGCTAGGGCTGGTGAGGGAACTCAGTGATTAATAGCACTTATTATTCTTGCAGAGGACTGGAGTCCTCTAGATTAGGCAGCTCATAACCACCTGTAAGGCCATGTACAGGGGATCCAATGCCCTCTTCTGGCCTTCCAGGGCACCAGTACACATAGGCACACACATGTTGTAAGAAATTTCTGGCACGGCCTAGCCCCATAGTCCAAATGAATCTCTCCTGCCCACTGCCTGGCCTAGCCAGAGGTTGGGACCCATAGCCCCACTTGGTTTCAAATAATCACACAGAAACTTATATTAATATATGCTGTTCGGCCTATGGCTCAGGCTTATTCCTAGCTAGCTTTCACATCTTAACCTATTTCTATTAATCTGTCTTGCCATGTGGCTCGTGGATTACCTGTACTCTATTACATATTAATTGCTTCTTGGGTGACTGGATTGTGTCTCCCTTAACTCTGCCCTCCTCCCCCCGTATCTATGCTTAAATTTCCCTCCTGCTTCTAAGCTGCTCTGCCATAGGCTAAACAGTTACTTTATTATCCAATGGTATTCACAGCATACACAAAGACATCCCTCCTCCTGAGTGTTGGGATTACCAGTGTATACCACCACATATTTATTTTCCATAAATATTTATATGACAATGGAGATTGGCTCAGATTCTTTAGCATGCTAGCTAGGCAATCTACCAATGGCAGGCACTATTTTTTTTTTTAATTTAAAGTCCTTAATTTTTTGAATTTAAAGTCAGAATTTCTCAAATTGAGCCTTCAAACACATCAAGTGTTATTGAATAAATTTCACTTAGGACTGTTCTAGAAAATCTAACCATCTAATTCAGAGTGACATGTGTTCAGATGTCTGCTGTACTCATTACAAAAGCAATAAATAAATAAATTATGGAACATTGCTGAACAGTTATTAAGTAGTATCTGGTCCTTAATGGCAAATTCATTTTCATTTAATAACGGGTTATTGTAAAGGATAATGAAAAGTAGAGTAGCGTGCGAACAAGCTGGCCTCTGTTTAGGTTGACGATGTGCCAGTTTTGGGGTGCTGCTTACAGTCCTATCCATCTTCATAAACCAGTCTTTGGGAGACTTTATTAAACAGCAGGAAGGAAGAGAGAATGATGGCTTCATTAGTCATGAGTAGGTAATCCTGGCCGACTTCTCTAGAGAATTATTAACACATTCCTAAGCTCCTCTTAGACGATGGCATCCCCAGAACAAGAGGAGGAGATCTGTGTTAAGAGCTTGGACATCTTCCAAGTCTGCAGAGAGTTTTGTTAGCTCTCCACAACACTGGTGGGGAATCGGCCTTCTGAGTCCTAGACAAAGACCTTCAAACTCTACCCAATGCAAAAAAAAAAAAAAAAAAAAAAAAAAGTCAGCAGGATGTCTACCAGATAGGAAGTTAAAGTTATATCACTTGATAAATTGTTGAGTTAGTACCAAGCTCATTTTAGTCCAGATAGAAAATGGGAGTTTGCCCTCTAGAGGAACATCTGACCCAGTCTTGATGTTGGGGTGAGGAAACTGGATCTGCCAGGAGTGGATGCTGAACTAAGTCATATTGTGACCTTGGGACCTTCTGCCCTTGCTGGAGATAAAGAGATGTGGAAAAGAGACAGTGAATGGAAGAGGTGGGAGGGGGAAGGGAGCTTGAACAAGGATATACATGGATTTAAAAATATGACTTTATTCATAACAAAAAAAAGAATATATAAAAAAAAGAAAATGGGAGTTTAGGGAGGGGAATCTTTGAGAACCCAGGATAATAATAAATGAATACTAAATACATCAGAATTTGACAGGTTCCAGAGACTTCTTGTTGGCAGGTAGGCTAAGTTGCTAAAGGGTCCTGTGTGTTCCTGTGAAGGTCTCAAGGACATTGCTGCTGTCTCCTGGTGAGTCATTCTGGTAGGGTTTGAGGAAGGACCCTAGGGAAATGCTTTATCCTGCAGCTCAGTGGAGTTTTATACAGCTATTTAAAGAGTGGTAATCCTGGCCTTAAAACTTCTGTTGCTTTCTAGGGTGGCAAAATAAAGAACCGGAGTGAGAGGCTGGGGACATGGCTCAGGGTTAAGGGAAGACCCAAGTTTGAACCCTAGTACCCATGTCAGGCAGTTGCCATCCTCCTGTTGCCAGGGTTCTGCAGGGGCCCTTTTGAGAATCCCTACAGATGTATCTCATCCACATATGCACATAATCAATTCTGTTTTAATTTAATTAAAAATACAAATAATTTAATTCTGTTAGAAAAAATAAACAGACAAGAATTGAAGTGGGGTTAGGAATTTGATTTGCCACTCACCAACTGTGAGTTATTGGACAAATTAAATAACCTCTCAGCCTGTTTCTTCATCTACAAAACAGAAACGGTCTCTCTGAGTTTTGTGGGGATTAATCAATGTAAATAGGGAAATTGCTTATCAGAGCACTTCAGCAGACTCGTGTTCTGTCATGCATATAACAGGGAGGTCTGCATTGGCACTCTCGACCAAGACACATCTCAGATAGTTTCTAAAACAATTCCATCTGGCAGGGTGTGGTGGCCAGGCACTTGGGAATCATTGCAACCTCACGAAGCCCTGGTGCTTACAAATTGCTCTTGGAGGATTCCCCCCCCCCCAAGCTCCTCCACATCAAGGCTGGGTCCCTGGGGAGCTGCCCTGGATGCATCATCTACTCTCTCAACCATCCTGAACGAATCCCTCCGCAGATCACACGTGCTCTTTAATCCTTTATTCCCCAGTGGCTCCTGAGAAAATGAGAAAGGGTGCTCCCTAATGGGGAAGACTGCTGAGCAAGACACGGAGGAGAAGATCCTGGGAAGAGAAGGTTCATGGAGAAGGAAAACAATAGACAGGAAAAACTGGAGTGTGATGTAGCGCCATGCTGGATTTTATTTTCAATATCACATTACACAGTGCATTTACTGTCGGAACTGATCTCCCCACCCGACATCCTGACTGATGAGATGGGGAGAAGTGCTTTTGCTTGAGATGGCATGAATGGATCTTTTTAAAAAAATGATCCTTGACACTACTTGGATTTGTAGCAATAATAATTGTTACTTTTTCTTGTCTTTTTGTCTTGACATCAATTTAGGATCAAAAATTTAGGAAGAGTTCCAATGTCGACTTCAGGCCTCTACACACAAATGTACACATCTATTGGAGAACACATAGCAAATATGCATACATTCTACAAACACATATACACCAAGAAAGAGAGATGAGGAGGAAGGGGAGGAGGGAGAGGAAGAGGGAGGGGAGGAGGGAGGGGAGGAGGAGGGAGGGGAGGAGGGAGAGGAGGAGGGAGGGGAGTCATTCTCAAGCTTGACATTGTGGTTCATGGCTGATCCCAGCACTCAGGAGGTGGAGACACCTTGAGTCTGACTTATGTAGTGAGTTCCAGGCTTTGTGGGCCACAGTGAGAGATCCTGCGTCAAATGAACAAACAAATCAAAGCCAAATAAACAACAAATAACCCCAAACCCAACAACAATATTCAAGACCCTGGTTGACCAAGAACCATTTATACCTTTACTCCAGTCACAGACTCAGTCTTGGAGAAAGTTATCAGGGCTGAAAGATGCCTCTGTGGACCTCCATTCTAAAGGAGGTAACAGAGATGGGCAAGGTCACAAAACAGACTGGTTTAGATTGAGGCTAAGTGAGAATCAGGTTTTCAAGATTTATTGATTTATTATATATACAGTATACAGAAGAAGGTACCAGATGTCATCATAGATGGTTGTGAGCCACCATGTGTTTGGTGGGAATTGAACCCAGATCCTCTGGAAGAACAGTCAGTTCTCTCAACCTCTGAGCCATCTCTCCAGCCTGAGAATCAGGTTTTCTTGTCAGTATGTCTAGGGGTTGCAAATTAATATAGGATCTTTGGGAAACATACTTGTTTTAGAGCTTTTAATGTTCAAAAAATTAATTAAAAAATGACAACCTAAGTTTAGGGTTCCTATCTTAGCTCCCGGCACAAATAGGATGGAATAGCATAGCCAACCTCTCCTTTCTCAAGTCCAATTGCTACATTCTTGGAAATGAGTGCTAGAGCTAGCCCATAGGCCATCTAGTTAGTGCTGGGGCGTAGCCAGGTGACAGAATGCTTACTGAGCATGCTTTAAGTCTCAGCACTTGGCAAAGTTAGCTGCTCATACAAGATACACTTTTTGTTTCTAAGCAAACAAAGAAGCAAGTGAAAAACAACTGCATTGATAAAAAAAAAAAAAATCCTCTGAAACCTGGCTGTTCTCTTTATCAGGGCTCCCATTTTTCAAACACTGTTTCCTGATGGATGGTATTGCCACCATGCCTTATTTCCTCTACAAAATGAAATAAAAGCAGTGATTAATGACTAGTTATTTGAAGTTACCATGTTGAGTTAAAAATAGATTAACTTATTTTATGTTTGAGTATTTTGCCAGCATATAAGTGCCTGCTGCCTCTGGAGGACAGAAGAGGATATCAGATACTCTAGAACTGGAGTTACAGATGGTTGTGAGCCAACATATGGATGCTGGGAACCAAACTTGGGTTCTCTGCAGAAGTCAGTGTTCTTGGCTGCTCAGCTGTTTCTTCAGTTCCCAATGTAGAGTTTTATTTGACACAATTTCAATTAGGCCAACCTGAAAAGAAGAAAAAGAAAAAGATTATAAACAATCTGTGCGTGCGTGTGTGTGTGTGTGTGTGTGTGTGTGTGTGTGTGTGTGTGTGTGTGTGTGTGAGAGAGAGAGAGAGAGAGAGAGAGAGAGAGAGACAGAGACAGAGACAGAGAGACAGAGAGAGTCTTTCTTGTCTCTCTCAAATGGAGAAGCTGAAGCCATTTTAATAAAATTAAATTAAATTTAATAAATAAATTTAAATTTAATACATTTAACAGAACAGGAACTGTTTATAGAGAAACTGGCTGGTGACACCTTTTCTATTCTTTTTGAACTCGTTTCTGTAACAAGCTATTTTGAGTCCTAGCTGGGAACTCTTCACTGATTCCAAGAGCGTAGACATAGCTTGTCTCTAGAGAATATGAACATATGAATTCCTCACGGGAGTGTGGGGGTCATGTCCTTTTCCCTGTCTTTTGGAGAAGAGGGTCAAGGGGAGGGAAATCAAGGTGAGATTTAAGATCCCACATTTAGAGACAGTAGCATGATGTGGCACAACCCAGGATCTCATACTTGACAGAAAAATACTCTAACATCAAGTTTCATCCCCAGCTCTGGGTAGTGATCCAACGTGGGTCCTGTGAGCATCACAACAGGAAAGTGAGAGACAGTTAATCAGTAGTGTCGCTGTAACAGTTAAGATCCAGGAAACTGCCCAGTAGCTAAACCTTTAACCTACAGCCTGAGAGAGATTCAATCTGGCCTGTATCATGGCTGCCTGTGGACCTCCCTCCACCTGTGCACCCTCAGGGTCCTGCTCTGACCCACACAGCTGTTTCTTGAGCAGGAGGTCCGGCTAAGTGACAACTGTGTGCAGGAGTTAGTTTCCAACGTATCCAATCACCTAGAACTAGAATGGCCGAGTTCTAGAGCTGCTGTGGAATCTTTGTAAACAATAGACTCCAAACAGCTTAGATACAAAGTTACAGGAAAACAAGCATTATAATGGTCCGGAAGGAAAGGAGTAATTTGGGAACTCTAAGCTTCCTCAATTTTCTAGCTCTAAGAATGTCCTTGGCAAATCCTGAAAGACTAAGTGACTTTACACATGGCTACCCACAATGGGCCAGGGCTATAGCTGATGATTTTGCTGTGTCATTGGAGTTCCTTCAAGTAGCGTCTAAAAGTCCCCTCACCTGAAGGGGAACTTTCTTTGATATTCCAGAACACTGAGACAACAGTGTCAGATAACAATAAACAACACAGCCAAGATCAACTTCAAGGTTTCCGGACTGGGGGTCGGGGAGCTCCTCCCTCTGGCAGGAATTTTCTTCTCAATGCTGCAACAGAAAAGGGTTGAGAATGGAGCTTGGAGCTTCCTCCATCCGACCAGCTGAATAGGCTGCACTTCCTGGTCTACCAGATAACTGTGTTTCAGACCACTTCTTGACTCTCCCTGCCATTGTGCCTGATTCTTGGATCCTCAGGTTGCAAGAAAACAGGTAGTGTACACGTGGGCCAAAGGCCTGGCTTGGGAGTGACTTCATGCTGATCGGGCTGTGCAAAAGGGGCTGGGAAGAAGGTTCCCTTCTCATTCTTTAGGGATGCGCAAATGCCTTGCAATTGGCTCACAGGAAGTAGTAGCTAAGCTAGAGAAATGTTTTTTGTTGGTGGGAGAACACATTCAATATCTACATACATGTGTGTCGACTTTTCTGGCAGACAGCAGAAACACAGTAGCTTTGACCCTTTCCACATCTCTGCATACTAGATCCTACAGTGCCTCGTGGTCCAGAACAGAGACTGTTTCCTCCATGGCACTTGAATGAACATGTGGTGATCATCTTTACTGTGGCAAAGCATTGCAGTAAAGAAGAGTAATGACGAGACTCGATAGTGGTGAGGGCAACTTTTTTTTTTAAGATTTATTTATTATATATATATTATATATGAGTGCTCTACCTGCATGTATACCTTTATGGCAGAAGAGAGGGAGTCAGATCCCACTGTAGATGGTTATGAGCCACTGTGTGTTTGCTGGGAATTAAACTCAGGACCTTTGCCAGAGCAGCCAGTGCTCTTAACCACTGAGCCATCTCTCCAGCCTGGTAAGGGCAACTTCGAAGATTCCGGGAGAGGCTTTATAAGCGGTCACCAAACCTGTATGCTTTTAGCAATTATTGGAAGTTAGGTTTCACCAGAGATATGGTAGGGACACTGTCTCTTCCCACTGGGTTCCATCTGTAGTATTTCCCCTTAAGGAGGCACAGGGCAATGTCGAGGCTATAAGGCCCTTAGGGGAGTCAGTAGGAGTGGAATCCAAGATTCATTTATTTGGGATCAACAAGATCTTCATGTGGGGTCCACACTCATTTTCATTCTGAGCAAAAAAACTTACTAATCTTTTTAGGGTATAAATGGCCTCAGCATCATCTTCTGCATCTTATTATGAATCCAGTATGTCTCATAAAGCTTGACTCTGGAAATGGCAGATAATGGGGAAGAAGCAAGAGCTGAATCTAGGGACCTGGAGAGATGGCTCAGAGGTTAACAGCACTGTCTGTTCTTCCCGAGGTCCTGAGTTCAATTCCCAGCACCACATGGTGGCTCACAACCATCTATAATGAGATCTGGTGCCCTCTACATGGCATGTGTATACAAAATAAATAAATTTAAAAAAAGAAAACAATTAAAAAAAAATTGAATCTAGGAATGCTCTTTAATTCATCAGCTGTATGAAATTATGGGTGGAGTATTTAGCTTTGACTCTCGCTGATGTCTTGTCAAGACAGAAATTATCTTTAAAAAATTCACTATTTAGATGCATAAAAATATTATTTTTAGTTTCTTTTATTAGCACTTACTAATTATATGAAAGAATGGCTTCATTATGACATTTTCTACATGTCTGGACTTCACTTTGCTCCTGTCCATTTCCATCCCGCCCTCCTGTGCCCACCTCTCCTCCCTCCCCGTCCATCCCGCCCTCCTGTGCCCACCTCTTCTTCCCTCACCTTCTATGGTCTTTCTTCTTTTTGTTTTTAATGCAAATTCTGCATATAGGGGGAGTGATATTTGTCTTTCCCAATGTGGCCTAGTCCATTTTAACATGTAAATGTATAAAACCATCACAAACCACACTATGGTACTGTATAAATGGGAATCAAAGCAACATAGAATTAACTAGAATTATTTTTTTTCATAGAGCACACAGCCAGAACAGTTCCATAAACTGTGAGGTATTGTTCTAAGGCATGCCAGACTGCTTTGCTATGTCTTCTCAAATACTGACTCAATCTCGGTGTATCTGATACACCGTCTTCCACTGAAAACTAACATTCAAATTAAGTGAATGTGACAAAATGCCCATTTCCAAGGAAGACCAGTTCCATTGAACAATTGTACAGTTCAATCCAATAGAATATTATTTCCTTATCATTAGATTGCTTTTTTAACCATGACATTTAAAAACATGCTTAGATTGCTTTCTTTTCTCTCCATGAAAATTATGTTATAAAATTGTTGTCATAGGAAGAAATGACCAAACAAAAATTATGCAGCAAAATATTATAGAAAATAGGATAATATAGGTGTAAGTATGTAAATTTACAGAATCTTATGCCTGTGGTATTTGCCACATTTTTAAAAAGGTGTAATTTGTTGTAATTTTCTTTTCAGTCTAAACAATATCCACTAGCCGGGTACAGCAACACACAGCGGTAGTCACTGATTCCTAGGGGGCTAAGGCAAAGGACCATTGTAGCCCAGGAATTTGAGGGCAACATTCTGTTTCAAAAAAGTAAACAAAACACTTTGTATTCATGCTTAATTATGTACTCTTACATTGCTATTTTGAGGTTTTTTCTTAGCTGTCCCGTCTCTCTATATACAGAGTTTGAGATCCATGTGTGCCAAATCCACCCTTGATCATAGTTGAGCTGTGTTCTATACATTTCACCTCATTAAAACTTATTGCTATCGTTGTTTTTGAGATACTGTCTTCCTATGTAGTTCAAGCTCACTTTGAACTCTTGATTCTCCTGACTCTTTTTCTTTAATTTTTACTTTTATTATTTTGTATGTGAGGATTTTTTGTGTGCATTCACTCTGTGCACTACATGAATGCATTGCCCTGAAAGCTAGAAGATGTTAGACCCCCTGAAACTGGAATTATGGATAGTTGTAAGCCACCATATGGGTACTGAGATTTGAACCTGGGACTTCTGCATGTACACATACATACACCATAACTTAACCACTGCACCATCTCTCCAGCCTCTCTCCTGACTCTTGGTGATGGGATTGGAGGTGCTCACTGCCACACCCAGCTATTATTATTACTACTGTAATTTTTTATGGTGCAGCACCTTGAACAGAGAGACTTGCATATACTGATCAGTGCTGTCCCTGAGCTTTAGTTAGTGCTCTTTGAAAAATGATTGACTATTCAAAATACACATGATAGTTGATTCCTGTGAAATACTTTTAGACAGTACAAAGATTTGTGTAGAAAGTCAGTATTTTTTCACAACATTCTCATCCCAGCTGTTCGTCAGTGTCTTCTCCTAGTCCTGTCCTCCAGCCAGTCCATTGTTATTACGTGTGGCTTTGGTACAAGATACCTGAGTTGACTTTTGCCCTGGGAAGCATATCAATTCTTTTAGTGATTTTTGGTGCCTGTCTGAGCTGAGGGGGGGGGGTGCTGTTTGCGGTTTAGAGATGAGTCTAACGTGCCGTGCCCATTAAGCATCAGGCTGTTTAGAGAACACACGCACTGATGTTTCTTTGCAGTTATTTTGAGTGCTGGAACCCCCATCCCCCCAGTCTGAAAACTCAAGATGGGAGGCTAATGGAAAACATCTTTCTTGGCACATCTTTCCTCAGAAAGAGTGGGTGTGAGCGCCATCTAGCTGTGCTCCGGGCATTTCTATGAAGGTCAGGCTTGTAATGGCTGAACAGGCTCTGACGATGGATGGCCTTTGATCTGTCAGACGAAGCTGAAGGCCTGATGTGAGGGAATTTTAGAAGGACTGTACCTGCAGACACTCACTTGGAAACCAGAGCTCCATAAGAAGGGGTGAGTGTCTTCACAATGCAAAGGGATGACGGTCGATGAATTATTCTCTTCTTTCCTCTCTGAACATAACCAGATGTGTATGCTACATAGTTCAAAGACACACAGACCCTGGCAGGCTCCATCACTCTCCACACAGCGTAGGCACAGCACTTCCAGTGAACACAGGCACACTGAAATGTCTCCTCTTTTCTAGGTTTTAGAAATTTAAAGCACATTTAAAGCACAGTGGCTTAGGGTGAAGAGCACATGGCATCACCCACAATAGTAGTGGGAGTGTCCAGTGTGCAGGGGGGCGGGGCATAAGGTGCAGCAGCTGAGGCTTAGAACTGTTGAGAAATTTCTGGCAAACCATTAAGTTCCCCCAAAGCCTTGCTGTAGGACTCAGAAATTACAGGAAAAGGGAGCAAGAGCCATTTGGATATCCCATGGACTGGAGGAATGACTACCCTGCAGCCAGATGGATCCTGGATAGGACCTTAGTTTGGACATACAGACATGCTTAATGACTCAGAGCCCATTTCTTCATCTGTTAAATACCTCTGAGGATGCAAGGACTGGAGGTGTGTATGGGGAGGATACTTATGTAAGCCAATGTGCATGGAGAAGAGCAGCCGTGCGGTCCTGGTGGTTCATCCCAGGGTATATATGCTTCCTTCTTGCTGAGAGTAATAAGCTAACAAGAGGTTTCAGAATCCATGACTCCTGTACCAACATGAACAGGTTTTCCTAGGTCAGTATTTGGGACTAAACACAGAATTATGTGAAAATCAATTGCTCATAAAATAGAAAACACAAGAACACCATGGATGCTTTTCTCTTTTAGGATAGGGACTCATTATGGCCTAGCACTCATGGCCTCTCAAGTGATATAAATGCAGGGTTGGAACACTGTGCTTGCTTCTATGGCTACTTTTCTGCTGCAGCCCAAAGAATCAGGAGTAGCCAATTGTTTCTGTAGGGGAACAGTCAGTGTGTATGTAAGGGCTAAGAACACCTGTCTAAGCAAATGCTTAGGTGTTCAGGGTATAAAACAGCCTTCCCATAGAGAAGTAATTATTACTTTATTTCATCCCTTCTCTTTTATTTTATTAAGGTCTCTCTATGTAGTCAGACTGGCCTTGAACTCCTGACCCACCACTCTCAGTCACTCTTAGGTGCTAAGTTTCCTGGTATGTGTGCCAAGGCTGGCAGTATTTATTTTGTATTTTTAAACAACAAACATTCAAACAAAAGCCCTTGGAGAGCTCTAGACTATATAAGCTAGTTTTCTTTGCCAAGGTCTATGCCCAACCTTTGAAGCTGGTATCTAATACATAGTTATAACATCCATTTTTCACTGGGGAGATAAGTAAAGCCCAGAGAGGTTGTACCTCTGTCCTCTGCTACTCAGCACAAGGACAGGGTAGACATTTGAACCCTGTGCCTAAGATGCCTGAACTTTTTTTTTTTTTTTTTTAAACTTTATTTATTTGCCTTGGTGCTTGCCTGGAACTGGGACTACAGACAATTGTTAGCTGCCATGTGGGTGCTGGGAATCGAACCCAGGTCCTCTGGAAGAGCAGACGCTGAGCCATCTCTCCAGCCCCCGTGAACTTTTAACCACTGATCTGGAAATAGCTCACCGGAAGGCGGGCGGGAGGATGGCTAGAGATGTCGTCACAGAATCCAAAAGACCTTCCCCTCATGTATTACCCACTTCCACATGCCCCATCATCCTTTCTTCCAGGCACATCTGCTGCTATTCCATGTAATTCCAATTCTTTTTATCTTTTTTTCCCAATAAATATTTTACTCATATTTAATACTGTATTTATAACACCAGGCCACAGAAAGCCCTTCAAAGGGTAAGCAGTGAATGTTTCTGAAGCAAACCCATGTACAGTGTGCTTTATCTCACAGCTGAACACAATTTTCCCCCAGATGTCTGTTGCCTTCCTGTCTTGGGGAGTGGATTCTTAGAGGTTCAGAGCCTGTTGAAACTGAACCAAGACCAGCATCTATGGAGCCTTCAGAATCAACTTTGGATCCCCTTATAAACCTGCCAGCATGACGACTGACACATTTGTTCCTGATCTTTTTGACCTCTTTCATCTTCTCAGACACCCAGAGTTTACGGAGCTGAGAGAGAATGAGACCTTTTGCTAAACATCTTCACTTTGCCCAGGCTTCCTTCTCTGAGTGGAAATGAGTGCACCACATGCCTGGGCTAGATATCCAGGCTTGGTCCTCAGTGGGCAATAGGTGAGGACAGCTCTGAATGGCTTCCACATGCGCTCACCTAGGCAGCAGCCAGACAGGAAGGGAGTGGCAGCATTTGGGAGCAGCTGCTCTGTGACTGTGTGAATCTGGGAATGCCTGGAGTCCAGTGTGCTGGCTTCTCTGTGTCCTGGAGTGAGGGCTCATGTCCCTGCTGAGGCGGTGACATCTTCCAGAGGTGTTAAGCTTTGAAAGGAGAGGTGAGACTGTGGAAGAGCAGAAGCCCCTGTCTCTGCCTCCTGCTGGAGCCTGTCTCCTGGGAGCCGCTGAGCTTTTGAAATGTTGACTGCATCGCTCTGTTCCCGTGTCACCCTGCCACCCTTGCTCCCATCCTTCTCTTTCTCTATCCACCCACCAGCACCTCCAGCTGAATGATGACACCTCCACATCCTGAACAGAGACACGCCCCAGAACAAGCTCTTCCTTCAAAACATGTTTTCATCCAAGTCACTCAGGGCTTTGAAGCCGAAGCAAAGAAGGAGGATGGTTCAATATTAGAGAACTGTATTTCTCCCCTCCCTTACTCTCCCATCTCCCAGACAGGTTTTCTCTGTGGATTCCTGGCTGTTCCAGAATCTTTTCTGTAGACCAGGCTGGCCACGAACTCAGAGATCTGGTTGCCTCTGCCTCCTGAATTCTAGGACTAAAGGCTGGTCTACTGACTCTCTTTACAAGCCTGCGCTTCACCCTCACCCCTTATCTATGTCTTTGTCTGTTCTCAGAGAGGAGGGACTGAAGGATGAAGGATGATCCAGAGGCTTCAGACTGAGTTACGCTTACACTAAGGTGGGACATTGAAGCTACCCGCCCACTTCTGCTTTGATTTTCCACTACCGAATCTTCACTTTCTACCAATCTCAGTATCCCTCAGTCCACAGAATAAACTCTGAGGTTCTCCAGACCTGACCTCCAAGGCCCAGTGGCTGGTGGCTCAGAGATCACAAGGCTTTGGGGTCAACTTGAGCCCACCTTTGAGTCTCATCTATCTGTGTGGCTTTGGCCAGGCCCTTGGCATCCCCGGCCTCACTCATGTCACAAGTGAGCAATCTTCATATCTCCTTTACACTTCCATGCAAAGGGCACATGAACATATCCGTGGGTTTAAAAAATAAAAAGTTGATGTGCTATGAACCAAACCATTTTAAGGAGAACATCTAATCCTGGCAGAGTGACATATACCTATAATTCTGGGTAACCTAGAACAGTGAGTCACCCCCACCACCATCTCATTTGACCACTGAGAAAAAACCCAGTCTTTGTAAAAGTCCTAGATTCAGTGAGGCTTGGTAATGTTCTAGTTTGTTTAGAGATAATGTGGGGCAGATAGAAAAGTCATCTACTGAGGGCCTAGCTAGTTAGACAGGCAAGGAAGAAGGGTGGAGCAAGGTCCATTGTGCTGGCCTCATCTGTATGTAGGGGCAGGGCCTTAGATGGGCACAGATCTGGGAGGCTGAATCATTCTGAGATTGTACGTGGGATTCTGTGGGGGCAGGGAAATGTCTAGTCATCAGTATAGGATGCTGAAGGTCACTTTATTTCCTTCGCACTACTCATGGTAGCTATCAGGCTGACGTGACCCAAATATCCCTCAACAGATGGGTGGATAACCTACAGCACATGCATATAATATCATCAGCTATAAAATGAGAAGAAGCCAAGAGTTGACTGTGGCACATACTTCTAATTCCAGCATCAGAGAGATTAAAGGCAGGGGGTTCAAGGCCAACCTGGGCTATGGTGGGCAGGCAGGCTAAAACTCAGCTCTGTTGATCTCCTGAGTCTTAGTAGCCTCCCTCCAGGAGGGGAAATTTCAATTCTGAGGAAATAACTGTAGACCATTATGTGTTTGGTGGAATTAGAGATCAAAACTGCTGCCTTTCACATGACAGACAAGTCTTCTACCACTAACCCACACCCTAGCACAACTATTTACTCCATTTGCTTGGTTTGAGTTTGTAACAGTTCTTTTCTGAAGAGAGTGGCATTTGGCCAAAAACTTGAAGAAGGTGGAAGTGTATGTGGGGGGTGCTGAGTGGTGAGCAGGCCCACCCATGGAGAGTAGGCGGTGGACCATTCCAGGTCCGAAGTTTGTGTCGGGGTAAGAATGCCTATGGAGAGCAAGGGAGCCCTGTCTGTGTAGACGACTTGGGTTTCAGAAAAAATGGCTAGAGGGCTGGGTGGAAGTGACAGAGGCTTCTAGAAGCTTTCCAGAATATTAGAAGTATAGCCAAAGTTCTTATCCTTGGTTTCCTGAACCCCAGCTTTGGATCCCTAACCCAGTCCAAACAGACCAAGCATGCTCTCCATTTCCATTTTCAGGCATCAGAGGGCAAACCTACAATGATTTCCTCCAAGGACCTTTTCTTTCAAAAGATGGTTTCTCTATATATCACAGGCTGGCCTCGACTTTGGCAGCAATCCCCTGCCTCAGCTTCCTGAGTGCTGATATTACAGATGTGTGCTATTATGTCCTGCTCTTCTAAAGATCTTGGTTGGTTGATTTTATTTTGAGATTCTAGTGTTTGGCAACACTTTGTTCATTAAATAGCATAAGAATGGGCTGAGATGGTTTTGTGGAAGACCCTTTCCCACTGGGAGCAGGAACTAAGAACAAAGGGTTACTTTCCCAGTAAAATCAGGTCAGGGAAACATAAAAGAAAAAACTATTGGGCATGGTGGCTATAATCCCAACATTCTGGAAGCTGAAGGCAAGAGGATTGCCTTGAGTTTGAGACTAGTTTGGGATAGTGAGTTCAAAGCCAGTGTGGAGCTACAATGTGAGCCCCTATCTCAACTCTTTCCCTAAATAAAGAATAAGAATTAAATAAATGAGAATTGAAGAGGGAATGTTATTATCATGCCAACTGAAATTGGCCTTTTCAGGGAATTTCATTGTTATCTCTCCATTGCCTCGTCTCTTGGCAGGTCAGAAACTTAGTTTCTTCAGTTTGGTGATGCAGTTGGCATTAGTGACTCCATTTTGCTTTTTAGTCCTGTTTAGTCTGGGGCTTGGTGCAGGAGCTCATTTCAAAACAATAGCTTCCTATAGTTTTATTTAACAAGTGCTATGTAAACAAAAACTTCAATGACTCATTTTTATATCTAAAAGTAAAATAATTTGTGACTATACAATGATGGGAAGAAGCACCTGTGTTGGACTAGACAGTCCTGCAAAGCTTAGAGACCTTTTAGAATCCTAATGAAGTGATGGAATTCAGGAATGAGGGTGGTCTATGTAGAAGGCAGAGAGACCTGTGGTCTGCAGTCAGTGTGGCTTGAGTCTGCAGTGTACTGATGGACATGAGGTGAGGTCAGAAGAGAGCTCTTGCCAGGCATGGCTGGACTTCCTCCCTGAGGATGTCTGGACGTCTCTCCCAAGGGAGATGACATAGTCACCACAGTCAGATTTGGGACTGGAACTGACTTCAGTGCCTGCTCTATGACAACTGCGTTAAAGAAAGAGGAACAAGAGTAATGATGGCGAGTCACTTATGCTGGGGCCACAAGTCACTACAGCCACATGAAGCTGTTATCCGACCTTCCTGGAAGTCAGGAAGGTACAGTAGCTAGGTGGGACACAGTGTGGCAGTGATAATGCTTCCCTCTATATGGAAAAGATACCACCCAAACAGTTCTGTTTCAGTCCTTCCTCTCTTCCAGCCTTACAAGGAAAGAACTTCTTGTTTTGTTTCCTCACCCCTGATCTTTTCTATACATAACACCCACCTCTTCTACCTGCTCCATTAGAAACACATTATACTATTTTATGCAATGAGGTATTGCCAGAGTCTAGAACTGAATATAAAGCCTATCAGAATCTTTGAAGCTCATTTCTTTTGCTGAATGTGTTTTCAAGATCTTGGAAAGCAGATCTTCTGTGTCTTATTCAATATTGAATTCCCATTGTCTAGGACAGTGTCTGGTACATGGTAAGTGTTCATTAAAGGTCTGGATGAATGCTGTGGGATGCTGAGCTTACATCGTTACACTTTCCTCTGGGGCCTGGAATACTTTGTATTAGCCTTCATCATATTGGAATGACTCAGATGTCCCCTGTACTCCACAAAAGCAAGAACCAACTGTTACATTACCTTCAACATCTACTGTTTGTCAAGTATATAAAACATGCTCAATAAAAGGCTCTTTGTATCAATGAGGAATAAAGATGAAAATAAAAAGTCTTGTTTCTTTTTTTCTTTTCTTTTCTTAAAATATTTATTTATTTATTATGTATACAATATACAGAAGAGGGCACCAGATGTCATCATAGATGGTTATGAGCCACCATGTGGTTGCTGGGAATTGAACTCAGGACCTCTGGAAGAACAGTCAGTGCTCTTAACCTCTGAGCCATCTCTCCAGCCCCCTTCTTTTTTTTTATAATTTATTTTAACTTTATTTTATATTCATTGGTGTGAAGGTGTCAGATCCTGAGGTGCCATGAAGGCTCTGGGAATTGAGCCTGGGTCCTCTGGAAGAGCAGCCAGTGCTCTTACCCATTGAGCCATCTCTCTAGCCCCTCTTTTTTATTTCTAAGTCAGAATCTCATGAATCCCAGGGTGGCCTTTACCAAGGATGCGGCTGGGAATGATTATTAACTTCCTGGCATCCTGCCTTCAGGGGTTATGGGGTCCCATTGGCTAGAGTTAAGTAATGTAGTCATTTCTAGAAGCTAAGGGAGCTGATAAATACACTCTGACTGAGATGAGTGTTGTATCCAGCTTGCAGCTTTATTAATGTGGTGGTGGTGGCTTGAGAAAAGATCTAGACAAGTATCCTTGGCTGGCCTGGAACTTGCTATGTAGAGCAGGTTGGTCTTCAACTTGTAGGGATCCTCTTGTCTCTGTTTCTCAAGTGCTGGGATTACAGGTATGTGCTACCAAGTCCAGTTTACAACTGTATTTTTATGGAAGAAGTGGAGACTGACTGTTGGGAAAGAGCAAGCATCCTGACCATGTATTCATCATGGCACTAGGTTGTCATAGAATCCCAGCAGCACTAGGGCTCGGGTTCTAACACTTTCTATCTTATCAATGAAATCTTAGCACTGGTTAGGTGACTCAATCAGCAAGAACCAGGAAATTAGGAGCAGACAGTGGGTCTGAAGCCACTTTGTCTGTTGCCCTGTTCCTGAAGGTCTCTCCTGTTATTCAGACAGCTGATATGGTCAGTGACAGGCACACACAATCATGAATGTACCTGTGGCCCATGCCAGGGCCTGTGGAGGGCTTACTAACCAGGCCCAGTCTGTCTGACCTGGTGCTTCTGGGAAATGCTACTTTTATGTTTAAGTCTCAGTGACATTGAGGTTCCATCTCTCCTGTGTTCCCAGCAGCTGTCACCTGGGTGTGGCTTTATACACAAGGAGAAAGCTGGCGTCCATGGCTACTGGACAGGAGTGTTCACAGCTGCAGGGCTCTTCCTCAGGTCATTTCATTCGCTTACCTAATGCTTCCTCAGCTACCATGGCCAGGCCCTGGGGATACATCTGGAAACAACAGCTTTCAGATTACACACAATGTATGTATGTGAGGTGTTATGGTACTTGGTGGTAAGTGTTGTAGAGAGTGTGAAATATGACGGATGAGCTGGCTTAGTCCACTTAGACAGTCCACTTACCTAAGCACCTATAAAACTTTGAGTTTAATTCCTGGAGTGATGGCCAAATCCATGAGATATATTGAAACTGTAAACTCAGGGGTGGGTGAGTCCATCATCCAAACATGATAGCAAAGCAGAAAAGAAAATGAATTGAGGGAGGAAGGGAAAGGGTCAGCAGGGATGAGACTTCCAGGCAGGGGATGTTGGGAGAAAAGGCCCTGGGGTAGAAGCTAACAGAGGTTGAACAGATACCTCAGTGCAGCTGGATCAGTGAGGGTACGGAGATGCAGGATGAGATGAAGCAGCCATGTGGCAGGGTCCAGTTGGAGACCGCTCACTGTACAAGGATGTTTGTACCTAGCAAGCTCTGCATCCTTGATGTGGAATTTCATCTGCTTGAAGAAGGAACGTGTTTTTAGGTGAGCGACAAGCTCTTTATAGCTTTCAGTTATTCTGTGAGAACAAGCCATGTTGGAATTCCCAAGGCTCAGGATGCCTGTATCTGTAGCTCTCTTTGATATGGGATGAAGATTGACCAATAGGGACAAAGGTAAACATCAACAAGGCAGGAAGCTCTTACAAATGCCAATTTAGAGGTGGACAACTGGGCTGACCGTGACCAGTAAACATCTCCAAGCCTAGCTCCAGCTTTCTGCAATGGTGCCCCAAAGCAACCGAAGTGGGCGTGGCCTTCTGGAATGTTCTTCACCATGGCAAAGTCACCTTCAGTGTCCATAGGCCAGACTTTACCTCAAGGACCCCCAAAATCAAGTCTCTCTTTGCAGAGAGTTCCAAAGACATTATGCACTTTGCACCCACCCTCCATGGAGCAGAGGTGGGCTGCAGACCAGGGCTCATCTCTGTCTTGCTGTGAGTTGTTTTATCTGGAAGGAGGTAAAGACTCCAGAGCTCTGCTCTGGGTTGTGGGACTGAGGGAGGGGCAGGGAGTGGGGAGTCTCCCTCCTCTCCTGGCTGGATGGAAGTGTCTCTCACCTCTTCTGTCTTATTTTGCAGGTAAATTAGCCAGGATGAAGAAGCGCCCCCCTCTTCTGAAGGGGAGTACCTTTGTAATTTTTCCCGCTAACTCACTCACTCTCATGAAGCTACACTGACAGATGATCCCCCAGAGGGGCAGACTTTGCTTCTCATCTAGTTACTGGTAGAATAGATTCATTGCTATTTGCTAAACAGATCAGGCATTTGGCTGAAGTTGAATTAGTCTCACAGAGTAATTCAGCTCAGGGATTTAGCAGAGGAGGTAGGAGACCCCAGGTTGACCCAATATACAACCTGACCTTTAACCTTTTGTGAGTGGACTGAACTAGACAGTGGTGGTCTTCAAAAAAAAAACTATTTTAATAGAAGCTGTTTTGATCTAATGTGATCTATGTGTGGCCTGGTCATGGATTTTGTTCCCCATTTAAATACGTGCTCTGTCTTTTCAGAGATGTTGTGCTGAGTCTCAGTGTGCCAGGTAGGAGAGAATGGGTAGGTAGAGGGCATTTCAAATGCTGGCTCTGGATGAGGGTAGAAGGAGTGTGGCCCTGTGATAGATTGTGTGCTCAGCATGCACAAGGTTCAGGGCTCCATCCCAGTAAAAATAAAAGTATTCACTGTGCATTGTGCACAGGGTTCTTGGAGTCTTCACAGTTACATTATTTAAGTGAGCTCTGTGATCAAATTTGGGACGCTGGTACTGCTGTCTCATTTTGCAGAGGAAGCAACTGAGGCACAGGGAGACTGAGTCATTGCCTAGCTACCACAGCTGCCTAGTGATGAAGGGGAGATGTGGAGCCACTCCATCTGTGCCTGTAATTGCCTCATCCTTTACCCAAAGTTTTGGGGGTGGGGATAACAGAAAGTGTTGTGCCTGTACACTTTATAATGGAAGACAAGGAGGAATGTGGCACAGATGGACTGCCCTCCCTGATGTTATTACTGGATGACTGGGTGACATTTCCCAACAGCCAAGAGGATCTGAGACAGGAATGGTACCTTCCGGAGTGCTGGGAGGAAGAATGGAATATTCTTTGGGGCTCAGAATCCCCTGAAGTAGGGGGATTGACTGAAATGTTTGTTTTTTAGCTAAGAGCCCATGTTTCTAGTGGTCAAGATGTGCTGTGGATAAACGATACTGGCCAGAGAACAGAGGTATGAGAACAGATCAGGGCCCGTGGACATGGAGGCCCCATGCCACTAACGCATAGAATGAGCCACGGTGGAGGGACTCATCAGAGACCACAGAGGGCCACAGTGGGGGAAGCAGAATCTTCAGTGAGCTGCTCTGTGCTGAGACATTACAGAACAACATCCCCAAACTCTGCCATAAGATAAAGTTGGATAGAACATTCTATCACTTTCTTGTACAGGCATGGAATCTGTGGCTCAGAACAGTAAAGTGACAAATTCATGCTCACACAGATTATTGGAGTACTGTTGGATTCAAACTTCATTCCAAATCTTTTCAATACCCCATAGCTCTGTCTAATGTTCCATTTTTTTCCTTGCAGTAACATTGACTTATATATTGAAATAGACTTTCTTTTTTCTTTTCCTTCTTTCCCTCCCTCCCTCCCTCCCTCCCTCCCTCCTTCCTTCCCTCCCTCCCTCCTTCCTTCCCTCCTTCCTTCCCTCCTTCCTTCCCTCCTTCCTTCCCTCCTTCCTTCCTTCCTTTTCATCCTTGGTTTTCAGTGGAGGTTTGCCCAGAAAGCTGTTTCAACTGATTATCTATAAACCAGATCATAGTTTTGAAAATGTCTTCTGAGTCTGTGCTTTACCTTTTGAGACAAGGTCTTGAATCACATGGCTGTAGCTGACCTTGACCTTGGATCTTCTTGCCTCAGTGTCCTGAGCCCTAAGCACCATACTCAGCTCTATCTGCCTTCTGTAAGACTTTGTGATGAAAAGTATTTACAGGAATAATCCCTGTACACAGCACACAAGAATTCGCTTTCCCTTTTCCCAGGACTCACCTTCAGAATATCACTTCTTACTTTAATATCTAGCTTTCTTGGCTCATTGGTTGAATCAGTGGCACACAAGCAAGGTCCAGGCAAGCCACATGCCTAGTCCAGCAGCCCAGCACCTGGAACATTGATGGGGGACCTTGGAGGCTGTGGCCTGGAATGGCAAGATGACCTTCCTGAGGGGTCATCTGCAGACATCAGTTTTCATCTAAAATGTGTCCCTTCCTTCCCTTCCTTCCTTGGACCCTGATTCTCAGTTGTCCTTTGGACCAATCCCTATTGACCATTTGGGATAGCATACAAGCCAACATGTCAAGGCCCCCATGCCTGAACTCCTTCCCCTCGCCTTCGCTTTGCCTTGTGCTGGTGACCCTTCCTTCCCTCATTCCCACCACTGTGCCTTCTCAGCATCCACTTAGCTGTCAGATCCCTGAGCCTTCTCCTCTACTCCCGTCTTCTTGTGTGCTTGTTCGGCAGTGTGTTTCTAGCCATGGCTTTGCGAGGCTTTTGAATCGAATCCACTGACTGACTGCAGTGTCTGAAAAGAAGTCAGAACTAGCCTTTCCAGCCCTTTTACCTCCCTTTAGCATGAGAAACAGACTTTCACACTTTCCTACTGACTCTTAACTAACTGGTCCACACTCTTCTAAAGCTGCATTTCCTTTGGACATAGAATCCCTCTATGTTGCCAAGGCTAGTCTTGAACTTTTAATCTTCCTGTCTTAGCTTCTGGAGTGCTGGGTTTATAGGTATTCACTACTGGGCTTGGATCTTGAAGCTGGGCTTTCTCTCAGCCTCAGAACTCTCTTTCCTACCGTTTGTGAGTCTCCTAAAGCCCACTGGGTCTTCAGAGCTCAAGCACGTCTCTCTCCCATGTGTCTTCCTTCAGTCCCCTAGTCCAGATGCAAACAATCTCTTCTTTTGCAATTAATATGTTTTCCAAGTGGACTCCATTCTGTCTTGTATTATGACTATTAATAGTTTTGTCTGCTCCTTCCTTTAAAAAGCTCTTGGCTGTGCTTGGGATTGAACCGAAGGATGACCTTGAGCTCTACCACGGAGTTACAACCCAGCCTTGTCTTACTTTCTTCAAGGCTAACACTATATCCTTTTCAGCTTTTTGTGTCTTGTATATTGAGTCAGTTTTGATATGTGACACCTGTAATCCCAGGATTTGGGGAGCCAAGGTAGGAGGACCCCCAGGAGTCTGAGGTGACCTTTGGCTATGCTGATAGACCACGTCTCAAAATAACCTTCTACACAGCCGAGGTTCGAAAATATTTGTAGGAAGGAATTACTCTGAAGTTAGCATCTTTCCTGTTCAACAGAGAAGATTGAAGCTGGGGCTACATGGGCACAGGGCAAAATGGGAGTCTTTTAGTGGATTGGGTTTCAGTCATTTATTGTGTATAGTGATACATATAGATAGTTCTTGATAGAACTGATAGAACATATCCAGATAGAACATGAATGAAATCTTACCCAATTTGATGACATACAGGGTTAAGATAGAGTTTCCTTGCTGGGATCTTGTGTGGGGTGTGTGTGCATCTTATTTTGAAATGACTGCAAATTCCCTAAATACCTCCTGTGGGGAACTCTGCCTTTCCCGCCTCACATAGCGATAAAATCTGAGCACAAAGGGAAACGGATGATAAATGGAGAAATCTGGGCCTCATCTTGAAAACGAATGGTTTCAGCTCAGGAATCCATCCATCGGACCCATGATGGTTTGAAAATACTACACATTTTACTAAGTTCTTTGAGAAGTTCGGCCAGTCAGACCAGAAGAAATACCCAAACAAAAGCCCCTCCACAATGGTTTTTGTATAGGGAAAAGAGTGACTTTTACAGACTCCCTCACTGCTCCCTCGTGGGGACTGCGGCGCCCGGTATCTAATCTACTCCCCACTTCCTGTGTTATGAAATGCTGGGCATAGCTCTCTCTTGGCTCACTTGCATTTTGCTGGAGCCAAGAGCAGGACGGAAGCCACAGCGAACACTGCCCTCTTTCGTTCATTTGGGTCCCTGCGGCTTCTCCACCCTCCGGGCAGCCAGAGGAAGGTTAGAGTCACTCAAATTGAGCCTTGGCATCTTTCCATCTCCCCAGTTCCTCTGTGTGACTACGAGGACTCAGAAACGTGGAACATTTTGATTTCGGTGTCACAAATATCTCAACTTCTCCACGGATGCCACTTTGCGCCAGAGACTCCTTCCGGACGCTTGTTCAGGGCTGAGCTCACGAGAGTGGGTGTGAAGCAGAAAAGAGGCTTCATTGTTTGAGGTCGCTCAGCTCGGCTTAGATTGAACATTGAGCTCAAGATAAAACCCCAGGCAGAAAGCGACACGTCAGCAGCCACACACAGGGTCTCTCTTACATTCCCAACCACTCATTTGGAAGAGAAGGCCTTTCTCTTAGTGGTTTGAGGAATTCTTTTCACATAATTTGATCATGATGCTCTTCAGTATATTGTGTGGGGATGGTTTGTGTGGCCCCCAAACAGCGCTATAGTGCTTGAGGCAAAGCTTATGGACCTATTTACACAGTTTTGTTTTGTTTTTGTTTTTGTTTTTTTTTTTTAAATGATACAGTTAGGAATCACAAGTAGAGCTATAAATTAGCAGAGTGAAGGCTGTCTAGGGGGAAGAAACCAGGAGAGAGCAAAGCAGGCGGTAGATAAGTTTGTTCTGTGTAAGGGCTTTTGATGGGCACTTACACTACCTTTGGACACATGCACAGAACCAGGAGGGTAGCAGTGGGAGCTTTCCAAAGGTGCGATGCTGAGAAGGCCTATCCAGTAAAGGCAGCCAGTCAGATACCTGGGCCTAACATCTGGAAGGACAGCTGCTGATCTATCTTTGGTAATTGCACAGAGCTCCATAGTGGCCTGGGTGGGATGGTTAGTGTGTTGACATCTTTTGCAAATGCCTGGATTAGAAAGATGGCACATTCAGCAAGTCTTTGCGAAAACAGTAGGAGAGGCAGAGACAGGGGTCTCCCTGATGGCTGCTGGCTTAGTGAAATAATGAACTGCAGGGTTAGTGGGAGACTGAGGAAGACAACCTATGGCTTCTATACACACTCAACATACTTTATGTGCACGTACGACAACCAGAGAGACATGTACATACATCATACACACAGGAGTCGATGCTGCAAAATCATGATTCAATGAAAAGAAGCAAATTAGAGAAAAGCTCATCTTCCCCAGGGATTGATCACAGAACTCAATAGTTCCAGATGGCTCCTGGAGAGAAAGGCTGTGGGCTGGTGGGCTTTCAGCAGAGAGATGAGGGTCCAGGCAGGCTTAAGGGAAGAGACTGCATTAACGAGAAAATGTAAGTGCTTCAAAAGCTCAGCGCTTTTGTTGGCTATTTTGAGACTTATATAGTCCTGGTTGACCTAGAACTCATTGTGTGGACCTGGAATTCACAGAGATTCTCTTGCCTCTGCCCTCTCAGTGCTGAGATAAAAGGCATTCAGGGGTGATTTTTAAAAACCTTAAAACATTTTACATGTGGGTTTGCATATATGTACATATATGTGTATGTTTCTGTGTGTATGTGTGCATGCATATGTAGATGTGTTAGATGTGTGTTTGTGTATGTGTATAAATGTTCAAGTGTATGTTATGTGTGTGTTTGTGTGTACTCTTGAGGCTCTTTCAAATCTCTTTATTCTCTTAGCCAATATCTTTATTTAATCATGCACAATAAACTGAATATTGACTTCTTGGGTTTCTGAAGTGCAGCATTTGTGAGTTTTTCTCCTGGGTATGGCTGGTTTGGAGTATTGTTGAGCAGTGAGGGTCAGACTTGGGAAAAGCCAGTCTCCAGAGTTTACAGACTGCGAAACAGAAACTAAAGTTATTTTTTTCACTTGAGTAAGTCTGGCATTTGGCAAACCATCTGGAAGGAGTGAGGTGATGAACAGGCACCTGGATTAAAGACTCACCTCTCCTCTTTTCACCCCCCCTTCCTGACCAAGGGTTGATTGCATTTCAATCATTTGAAGTCTCAGCGGGGCAGAGCTGCCACAAGTTTGGGACTGGCACCTCAGTGAGGCTACATCCCAGGGGCTCATCCTGGAATCATGCTGTTGATGGAAAGGTTACCGTATTTCTCCTGCTACTGCCTCCTAGATATTTGAGTTTTGCAGTGCTAGACTGCCGGGACACTGCCTTGTGAGGGCGCCAGCATTCTCAGGCCTCACTTGACATGTCCAGATTAACAAAAGCTGGGCAGGCAACCATGAAGAGTAACAGCTTTTTAGTTGGCCTTTCCATGAGGATCTAGCATCCACGAAACACAAACACTAATTTAGAACTGATCTAAGAATACACCCAGGCCATGGAGTCCAGTATTTTAAGATATTTTTCAAGGCTTGGCTTAAGCCTTTGCAGCCCTGAACAAATGAACAGAAGGTTCAGAGTTGTAGCATCTCAGGGACAGCGGGTTACATACAGTAGACAGACAGTGAAGTGAGTCAGGCAGAGAGCCTCTGCTTGAACTGCCATCCCACAGACCAACTTGGCTTTGAACTCTGAATGTGTGGGATATGTGCTCTCCAGAAAGGAGAGCTCTGAGACTTCTGGGAACCAAGGAACAAAGGACAGATTTTTGTTTTCCGTTTTGTTTTATTTTTGAGACAAGGTGATAAGATCTCACTGTGAATCCAAGGCTGGCCTCAGATTCGAACCTGCCAGGGTTACAGATGTGTGCCACCACACACTGCAGAGGGTCACAGTGGTGTAGCAGACTATCTTAACTGGGGGGTGTTTTGTAAATGACCTCTGTTAAACTGACACCCTCTTTCCTCTTTCCTCCCTTCCTTTGAGGCAGGGCTCCTGTATGCAGACTAGCCTAAAACCCACTACATAACCAAAGATGACATTTGCCTCCACCTCTTGAGTACAGGATTGCAGGTATACTCAGCCTTCAGTTTATGCCATGCCAGGGATTGACCCCATGGGTTCATGCATGCCACACAAGCAGTCTGCCAAGTGAGCTACATCCCAAGCCTGAAGCTGGTGCTCTTTCTTTTTTAAATAAGATTTTTTTATTTTTATTTTTATCTACATTAGTGTTTAGACTGCAAGTAGGTATGAGGAAATCAGATCCCCTGGAACTATAGTTATAGACAGCTGAGATCTGCCGTGAGGAAGCTGGGAATTGAATCTGGATCCAGTGCTCTTAACCACTGAGCCATCTCTCCAGCCCCAGCACTTTTAAATTCATAGTAGTAAAAACAGCTAAGAGCATCAAATCTCCGGAGCCATAGACCATCCACTCCAGGGACATAAGGAGACCTAGTCTCCTTTAGAGATCTTGAGAAGGGGCTTGTGGGGAGGGGCAGCATGATTGAAGATGGGAAGTCCGCCTCAGCAGAGGCAGATGCAGGTTTGGAGAAGCCAAAGAGAAGAGTTGGCTGTTCTAAAGATTCTTCTCTACCATCCCCATTTGTCTGTGTCTCCTTTTCCCCCTCAGTCAGACAAATAACCTTTTGAAACAGGAGAAAATAAATATCCTTGGAAGGTCCTGCTGGGGGTTAGTGTCCAGGCAAGCCCTGGATTGATTCTTGAATGTGTGCACTCACTTGAGGAGACAGCCAGGGAAGTGGAGTATACAGCTTTAAAGAGAATTAAGTTGAGGGGTGAACCCATGGTTGCTTCCTGCACACATTGCCTTCAAGCTTGTGACCAGCTGCTAACATCTAAAGCAGAAAGAGAGATGTTATGGCCCAATAAAGTGTGTGGCCAATAACCCTCTATTTGGTGATTGGTCATGCTCCTTGGTATCCTGCCTAGCCTTTGCTCATTTTTACCTCCAGACTCACATGACCTTCCTACCATAAAGGCACATTCGTTACAGACATAAGCACCTCCTCTTTTGCAGTCTCTACAGTTCCGAAAACAAGAAGACCCAAGAAGCCAACAATAATGGCAGTAATCAGGACAAAACACTCAGGACTGGCTTTCCCAGAAATGCCTCTAGCTGTGATAATCTGGCTCCGGGTGACTGCCAGGCAGGAACATTCCTCATGGATGCCACAGTTGCTGGAGACAATGCGATGCCCAGCGTGCCTTTGATGATATACATTTGTTGATCTGTGGACACCCATGCCTCAAGTAAAGGGAGTGGGGGGTTTAGAAGGGGCAATTTCAAGACATGCTAGCCAGACTGAGCTTTGCTAAGAGATGGTCTCTGTCCCCAGGGTCAGAGGGACAGCCTGTCTGTGTTGTGATGGCAGCTGTTGGGACCCATTGAAGACCATAAAAAATTTCCCCCCAGTCATTAAAATTTACTCTGAGATGGGTTACCACCCTCATAAGTTTCCAAAGTAATTCTGCATCAGGAAGTCTCCATATTTATTCTAGCCATGACATGTTAAAGATATGTGTGGTCTCAAGCAAAGCTGGTCCAGAATGTTAGATAACTAGCTTCCTTTTGGTCGAAGAGACAGAACATGCCAAGATCCTGAGGTAGGAACCAGGGTGGGCTTTTGGTCTTCTCCTGAGTGAGTCCCTGAAGATGCCCTGAAATGAAATCTTGTGGGGGAGGTTGCCTCCTCCTCTTCATTTAGATTTCCTGGCAGAGTTCTCGATTCCCATCACCTCTATCCCACTCTCCTGACTTGGTTGTTTAACTCTTTTCTCATGTAGACATTGTCTTTTCCTCTTTTTGCCTAATTATCTGAGGAATAAAGTACATGAAAGCAAAATTCACGGTGGGCTTATCCAACTCAGTAACTGTAACTGTGCCCACTATGAGTATCACTACAAGCACACATAGCTTACAACCCTCAACTGAAGCATGTTTGATGGAATGGAGAATGTTTCTGAACTTAAAAGGTCATGTGTATGGTTCCTAGATTAAGTTAGAATACTCACTTGAGACTTGGGTATGTCAAGAACCCTTTATCCATCTCTGCACAGCCTGAGTAGTAGATGAATCTTCTCAATGGGCAGGGGGGTGGGAAGAATTTTCAACAACATCCCTGTATCTGATCAGGTCAGAAGTTTTGCCCAAGGAACTTGCTGCCAACTTCAAGAAAAGGCTAGTTTTCAGAACTTGGAGTAGACCTGTATCCAATTAGTATGTGTTGAGTGCATAAATTAAAAATGTGACCAGGCCCCACGTCCTGTGGTGGGGCTGGCTCTACACTGAAATAAAGCAGACACAGTCGTCACAACTCCTATCTGCAAGGAACAGAGCCCAATAAACAGCAATGGAGTACCACATTCCAAATGAGATGCCTCTGCCTAGGGAAGTGAGCCTGTGGCTTCACCAGCCATCAAAAGAAGTTTCCTAAGCCTCCCCACCCCCAACTCAGCCCATCTTTGTTTCAAGTGAAGCCAGCATTGGGCTTTTGGAGGTTTGTTTTGTTTTGTTGTTTTTTTCTCTGTCTCTTAAAAAATTTTAAATTACATGTATTTATATAGTTCTCTGTGTGTATGTATATGTGCCAGACCTTGCATGTAGACGGTCAGAGGATAACTTGATTCTCTCTTATCATTTAAATACTGGGATCGAACTCAGGTTCTCAGGCTCAATACCCAATTTGCCAGGCTTGTTCTTTTTTATTTTTTTCCATGTTGAGGGTCACAATCTAGGGCCTTGTGCATTCAAGGCCAGAGCTCCACCACTGAGCTGCACTCACCCCAGGAGTCTGGCCTGACCACTTCCTCCTTAGTGTGGTGGGGGAGCTGGGGTGGGAGATGGGGATTCATATCTCAGACAGTGTCTCTTTGTTCCTCCCCTCCCATAAGGTCAAGGGTCAACCCAGTCAGGACTGGTTCTCCTTTACAGGGCACAAACGCAGAAAGGCTGATAGTTCTAGAAGCATGGCAGTTGGGGTTGGGAAGCTTTTGGGGGCTCCCTGGGGTGTCAACACTTTTCTAATGAAGGCAGGAACTACCTTCTGGAAGGCAGGAAAAGATTCTACACTTTTGTGCTGATTGGGATCTGGTACATTCTTGGACACCCAAGGACTGCTGGCCTTGTGGGGGGGGGACGAAGGGATGAGGTTGGCCTTTGGGGGAGGCCAGCCAGAGATCCCCACCCTCTCCTTTTCTTTCAGTACCCTCCTTTCTCTCCCTTAGTTCTTTCCTTCCAACCAGTTGCTCATTAACGCCTCCTAGCACCTGCTCCCTGCCAGGTTCTAGCCTGGATACAGTGGTAATCAGGTTAAAATTTGGGTAAATCAATTATAAGGTGGCACAATGTTGGTCCCATTGGGCCCTTAAAAAAGATAACTTTGCTGATTGACTTTTAGAGACTGGTGTGTGTGTGTGTGTGTGTGTGTGTGTGTGTATGTGGGTGTGTGTGTG
Source organism: Sigmodon hispidus (assembly GCA_004025045.1). Lineage (NCBI taxonomy): Eukaryota > Metazoa > Chordata > Mammalia > Rodentia > Cricetidae > Sigmodon > Sigmodon hispidus. The sequence continues at coordinate 53,832 of PVIH01001534.1, forward strand.
GGGGGTGTATATGTGTGTGTATGTGCGTGTGCATGTGTGTATGTGTGTGTGTGTGTGTGACAGTTCTATAGCTTTATAGACAGTGTCTGACAGACCCACCTTCAAAACCAGCTTTCTCCCTCTTACTGGAGAATTTGTTGTTATTTTGCTTTTTAAAACTTGAGGAAACCTAAGCTTCTGTTTTCTCAGCTATAAAAATGTGACTTATAATTCAGCTTCATTAGGGTAGAGTGAGTAAATAAGAAAGAAGACCAGTAATCTTGTCTAGTCTGACTGACACTAGACACAAACTAGTGAAAATCTTCCCATTTATCGAGTGTGCCTCACATGCCAAGCAGAGTTCTGGAGGCTAGGGAGTGTTGTAGAAGGTTTCCCGGGGCCGTCTGGGCCCGAGGTTCGGACCTGGCCTGCAGTGGCTTTTGTCCCCCAAAGAAATGAATCAGACACTTTTATTAGTTTCATACTGTTTGGCCCATGTCTCAAGCACATTACTAGCTAGCTCATCTTAATTCAACGCATTTCTTGTAATCTACTAATCTGCCCACCACGTGGCCCAGCCTGTGGCTCACCTGTATTTCTTATGTCTCTTCAGGGGTCGGATGGAGACTGGCTAACTCCACCCTCCTTCTACCTGTATCTCCTTTGATTCTCCACCCACTTCTACGGTGCTGCACTTAGGCCCAAACAGCTCCTTTATTTACAGCATACAGAGAACATTCCACTGCAAGAGAGATGGAAGTGAGTTCTAGAACTCACGGGAACCTGTGCTGGACAGACTTTCTAAGTATCTCAGGTAGAGTTGGCTGGAAGATGCTATCTTTTTCCAGATAAATAGTCTTGTGAGTCTCATCAGCTCAACTCTGACTACACAGGAAACACTGTGAGGAAAACCGCAGAGCCCGGTGGCCTGTCAGTCATGCTCACACACATCAGCTGAGCATGCGTGTGCCTGCTCTGTCTGTTCTCTGACTGAGACAAACACAGCCAGGCAAGGTCGCTGCTCTCATAACACCCTGCCAAGAAAAGTAGCAACAAATAGGCTGAGTAAGGTAATTCCTGGTAGCCAGACTGTCAGGAACCAAGGGGGGATGTGTGTGAGAGGAAGCAAGAGGTTGGATGTTCTGGGGAAGGGGAAAGCTGAGCGGAGTCTGGGGTCAGCATTGGCTATAGGAAGGGCTAGGAAAAGCATCCCTGGCCACAGTCTTTAGGAAAAGCATCCCTGGCCACAGTCTTTCCCGTGGTTTTCTATCCCAGCACCCAGCTGTTTCTCATTCATTTCCAGAGGAAAATGATGCAGAGAAACTTGGGTTTTGCTGCAGATTTATAATTTAACCTTTCTGGTTTTAGAGCCAATTCTGCCACAAGCAAACCATTTTAACTCTTCAGTTTCCTTTGAGCTCTGAGACTTAAGATGTTTTTTCCGAGGGCCAGCTGTGACAGCCCTTCTGCTGAAATGTAGCAGCATCAACATCTCAGGAAATGAGCCATTGTGTTCTAAATATTCTATCTGTGACTGGTCTCAAGTGAGATAGGAATGAGCCTAGCAGAACGTGATTCCCTTCTGCCTAAAGATAAATTGAAGAATGCTCTCAAATATATTGAGAGTGAGGAGCAGGAGGATCAGCAGTACACCTACAAGATTCCAAAGAGGTTGTGTATGCGGGCACGCCCAGACAGGCAGCCATTCCTAGTCTTAGCTGTCCAGTCCAGTTCTGTTTCTACATAAAATTATGCTTTTCAATGTAAGTAATTACAAACATCTATTCACTTTATTTTATGTGTGTTTTGCCTGCATATATGTGTATGCACCACATGTGTGCTTGGTGCCTAAAGATCCCCAGGAACTGAAGTTTTGGATGTTGGGAGCTACCATATGAGGTCTTGGAGTTTATCTTCGGTCCTCTGCAAGAGCACCAAATGCTCTTGACTGCCAAGCCATTCCTCCAGCTGAAAGCCATTTTTATTATGGGATTGGAGGGGATGGTTCAGTGGTTAAGAGCATATATGGTTCTTGCAGAGGTTCTGAGTTCGGTTCCCATGCCCATGGGGAAAAGCTGACAACCAGGGGAAGTCTGATTCCTCTGCTTCTCTGACTCCCTTGGGCACCTGCATTTATGTGCACATACCCACACTCAGATCTTTCATACACATAATTAAAGATAGTAAAAGTAAATTTTAATAAGAAGTCATTTTTATTAGATGTATATGAGTGATTTAAAATTTGTACCTTTTTTTTTTTTTTCAAAAGTCCTCAGAAACCCTTGGCCATGCCTTTATGTTAGATTCTGAATATATGATCACGATAGTCAAAGGGAAGTGTCCTAAGGCAAATTATACCATAGGATATAATACTATAGGCACCCACGTGAAAACTCACTGCTGTCTGTAACTCCAGTTCCAGGGGATCTGACACCCTCTTCTGGATTCTATGGGGAGTAGGCACATATGTAGTGTACAGATACACATTCAGGCAAAACACACATTAACAAAACCCAAAATTTTAAAAGCTTAAAAAAATAAAAACAGTTCTGTTATTGTATGAACATAAAATGGCCCCAAAGAGTCATGAGTTGAAAACTTGGTCACCATCTGGTGGCACTATCTACAGGTTGGAATCACAAGGACACTAACATCAACGAACCAATGCATTACTGACTTCTTAGTTGACTAGGTGCTGGGGCTTTGTTGGAAGAAGTAGGTAACTGTGGAGGCATGCCTTTGAAAGGTATGTCTTGACCCAAGCCCTTCCTGTTTTTCTCTATGTCCTGGCTTCTCTGCCACACATCTTGTCATTATGATCCCTGCCTCACCTCAGGCCCAAAGAAATGGACATTGAAATCCTGAACTAAACTAAATCTTTTCTTTAAAATTGTCTTTCTTGCCAGATTGATGCTACACACCTTTAATTCCAGCATTTTGGAGGCAGAGGCAAGTGAATCCCTGTGAATTGGAGAGCAGTGTGCTTTATATGGTGAGTTCCAGGACAACCAGGGATTATATAGTGAGATGCTGTCTCAAAAAGAAAAAAAGGTTTTGTCAACTATTTTGTTGGAGCATTAAAGACTGACCAAAGTAGTCTGATATGGGAAGCTCCAAAGATTCCAGCTTGTGATTTGGTTCCATTTTGACTCAGAGAGTCTGAGCTTGTTTTGTTTGGCTAGTTCTTGAAAGTTATTATTACTAACTAATTAGGACATAAAGAAATACAAGTTAGTAGTTAGACATTACAAACTTAAAATCATATTAGATATGTTTTTCAAACAGAGATATACTTTAGATAGACATGTCATCTTCAAACACTTCAGTGATCTTCAGAATATGAAATTTAACATGTTTTAATAACATAGGTTCTTATTATTTTTATGACAATGAGACATCTGCTCCTAGCAGCACCAATCTACTTCAGAGAAGATGATGGGCACTAAAGAAACTCCATATGGAGTTGATCTTCTTTGTGGCAAATCTTAGCCACTGGGCGAGAAAGTGCCCTTGACTACTAACATTATGATGTCCAAAATGGACAAGCAGGACACACAAAAAGACAAACTGCCAATCCTTGCCAGGACAAGGTAGAAAGGTCTTTAAGAATATCCTGCTTCACAGAGAAGTCTGTCAGATATGCAAGGCCGGTAGGCTGATGATGGATGCTCCAATGATACAGAGGAAACTTGGGTAACAGTTTAGCGAGCCAGCTGGTTCATTTTTCACATTTTTTGGAAGTTGCTTGCACGTCCTGTTTACTTAGTTAATATTTCCTTCTTGAGTCTCTGAAGGAGTTGAAGATGAGATAGTTATAGGTTTATAGTGACAGTTTTAGAAAAGAAACTCACTTAGAGGTTAAAGTGTATGTTTGAGAGATAACAAAAGATAGTTTTTAGTTAGTAATACAAGTTTTAGATAGAAAGTGAATTAGATACAGTCCTTTGGACTCACCAAAATAGGATAAATAATGGAATATTTTCTTTGAATTTGTTAATTGTTAATGAACTGGACATCACTCATGCAATTATTACTTGTATATATTGTATATAATTATTGTATTTATTGTATATAGTTTTTCTTATGTTAATTATAAGTTTTAAAATTTTTGACACAAAAGGGGATATGTGGTGGTATATATTTAATAAAATCAGCCTGGAATATCAGAGAACAGAATCACAGTCAAGCCTTGAAGTTCAGAAAGTGGTGACCCATGACTTTAATCCCATTACTTGGAATGACAAAGTGGTGACTTACCCCACAGTCAGGCTGAGGACCCATGGAGACAGCACTTACCTGTTCATCCTGAGAACTTGGCTGGGTGAGAATTGACTGTAGTCTGTTTCCTCTCTCTGATATTCCAGCTTTTCCTCAATATCAGGCTCCGAGTTTTTTATTATATGCTAACTAGAGTTTGTGCAATTATACCATTTTTTTGCATGCATTATTCACTTAAAATATATCAACTCATATAAAATGACCCCAAATTCTTCAAATGTTCCCATGGCACTACATCCTCTAAATGAATCTGTGATTTGAAGACAGTTTCTTATGGTTGAGTATGTGGTCTTACTTTATTCTTAAAATGGTTTAAATTACTGCACATGGTCCCATGCATCATGATAGTATCTGCTGTCTTCTCCCACATTTCTATGAGCTCTGAGTGCCATTCGACCTGAGACCCCTGGTCCATTTCCCAGTAAACACTGTAATGTTGACCAGGTTGAAGGAGTCCAGCTCAGACTACACAGAGATGTTTTCTGAAAGGATAGAGTTTGAGATGCATAGGATAGGGCTGAGGAGGTGACCAGTAGGTAAAAGTGCTTGCTGTACAAGCTGAGTTTGTATCCCCAAACCCAGCTACAGCTGGATCAGGCAGCACATCTCAATCTCAGTGCTCCTACAAAATGGGAGGCTGAGATAGGACGGACCCTGGGTAGAGAGGCTGAAACCGATATCAAACAGACCTGGGTGCTACTCATAACAGCCCTCAAGGTTAACAGTGCTGGAACTGAGAATCCAGGCTGCAATAGTGCTTGATCCAGCGCAGAAAAAATAGTGTTATTCTAAGTGGCTGCTTCAGGTTGGGACAAATGCTCTCTATCACTTCCCAAGGTGGGGGTGGGGGAATGAGCCTTTTGATCTGAGGCACAGACTAGAGTGCTGTTAAAGGTGCAAACACTGGGAAGATGGTGCATGCATTTATCCAGTCAGCTAGGAGAAAAGAAAGAGCAAGTGCACTGACTGCATGCCTGGACCAAACACTGAGAGGAGAGGCTTGAACATGGGGCCACAAGCTTCTATGAATCCTCCCTTCCAGAGAGACGGTTTGGGGCTCCAAAGGAGAAGTTCACAGTTGACTTATCCAAATGGTAAATCATGCTGAGAAGTGACCAAGGCAGGTTATAGACCTGGCTTTGTGTGTGTGTGTGTGTGTGTGTGTGTGTGTGTGTGTGTGTGTGTGTGTGTTGGGGAATCAGCTCTGGGGCTTTTATTCATGCTAGATAAGCTGTGAGCTAGAGATATTTTGACTCTGAACTCTACACTAGACTCATGGCCCTGACATCTGTTCTTGCTCTTGTGATAGGCTCTCTTAGACCTAACCAGGTCCGCCTCCCATATCTGGAACCGGAACAGACACTGTATGTAAGCAACAAGCTTGACAACATGAAAAGGAATTGGTGCATGTTTGTAATCCCAGCACTCAGGAACCTGAGGCAAGAGCATCATGAGTTTGAAGCCAGCCTGGACTGCATAGCAAGTCTCTGTCCCAAAGTAAAATAAAATAAAATAAAATAAAATAAAATGGAAGGGAGAATATATTGGGACATTTAAGTGATGAGATCATTTGTGTTCATTTACATTTTTAAACTTTTATAAATCCCAAAGTTGATCTAATCTTATTAACACTTCTCTGTCCCCAAAGGATTTTTGGACTCATGGCTCAATGACGTTCAATCTTAGTGCCCATTTAAATCTGTAAAAGTGAAAATAAAATTTGGTTAGGATTTAATTAGGCAGCCAGACTCATAAACACAGACATATATAGTCTTTTGCACACATTCACATACACATATCACACAGACACTCCCAGACAGACTCTCTCTCTCTCTCTCTCTCTCTCTCTCTCTCTCTCTCTCACACACACACACACACACACACACACACACACACACACCACTCTCTCTCACATCACCACAGACAGACAAAAGACACACTTTCTCACACACACCACAGACAGACAAGTGTCGTTCCCACCGCCCCGCCTTTCTCACCACCTTCCTCCCCGTCTATGTCCATTTGCTCCCTCGATACCTTCCTCTCTTCCAGCAGGTGAGCATCTTCCCAGCTGGTAAGTGGTTCCAGCCATCCCATTAGGAAAGAGCCTTCTGGCTGGGGTTGGGCAGAAGAAAGTTCAGCAGGGAGGAGATTCTGAAATGAAGCAGTGTTTTCCATCAAAAACAGTCTGTTTTTGGAAGCAGCAGCTGAGCAGTGATTTAGAGAGCACAGTGTTATGAGGCTCTCAGCCGGTTCCCTGACTAAGGACAGTCACCACATCGATGACAGCTGGGTGAAAACAGCCCACTTTAAATCCAAATATAGAGCAGTGCTTATTAAATGTCTGCTGTTTGAGTGATGGAGGAGCTGGGCCTGCAAAGGATGCTGTTTTTCAAGTTTTTGAAAAGAGATGTGTGGAACACTGGACAGTAAGTGTTTGGGGTCTTCTGGGGACATGGGACACTGTAGGTCTGAGCAGCTCTCTTAACTTTTTTAAAAACAAATTTTATTATTTAAAAATTTGCTAATAAATAAAAACAGCATGACCAAAATCAGCCAGTTCCAAAGTCTTAGCACTCTTGATGGTCATGTTGAGGTTGGTTTACATTTTTCTCTCTTCCTGAATCCAGTAACTTCTGAACATGAAGGCCCCAGGAAAACCCAGAGGGATTATGGAGTCTTGCTCTGGAGCCAGAGATTTAGACATCCCTGATAAGCCTTGCTATCTAAGTCTGTAGCCTTAGGGATGTCCCCTCCTGCTTTGGGGATCTTTCATCATGAGTGGCTGGCCACTGAGACAACAGGGATACTGCAGGCTGGGCACTGTGCTTGGGATCACTTTCCCTGTCATGGAAGGGGCAAAGAGCTCCAAGCCAGGCACCTGGAACTCTACATTTCCCAGTTTCTACTAGGTTGCACATACATCCTCCCTATAGGGGGCCAGGAGTCCTGATCCATTAGGGCCACTCCAAGGGCCTTGCTTGAGATCCAAGTCTCCTCACCCAAGCTAGCCACTTGCTTTGGCACGGATGGCTCCAGAAGTTGATGGGCAAGAACCAGCATTCTAGAGTTGGATGGAGCTCTTCTGCCATTAGTGCTGTGGCTGGGCAGGTCACCTAGTGTTCCTGAAATTCAGTTTCTCATTGTGGTCATGTAATACTTACTATGTTTTTGCTATATGAATTCCTGTCTCTTAGACATAAGACTTAGAATTATATCACATAATGAGAAACATCAACTCAATGCCTAGCACATGGTCAGGATTCCACAATTGCTGACTGTCACACAATAACACAATAACATAAGTGAATATAGTAGTCACTTGTATAATGTTACCTAATAGAGGTACGTATATAATGCTACTACATATAAATCTCATTCTACATGTGTTGTGTGTATTAGTTTATTCTTTTCTGCAACCCTATGAAGCATGAACTGTCCTTATCCCAGTTAACTGGGGCAATGAGTTGTTGGTCGAGTTGTCCAAGGTCTCACGGCTGGTCAGCAGCACAGCAATTCTAATGAAGTAACCAGCTCCAGAGTCTTCACTCTCACACCCAGCAAGGAGGTTTTGGAGGGCCAAAAGATGACTTGGATGGAGTGAAAGCCCAGATGAGGTGGTAGTCCATGCCAGATGCCCCAGGAACTCACACATGAATTGGGCAGAGAACACATAGAACAGCTAACTATGGCAGGCACAGTTTGAAAACTCCCTATGTGATTTCAACCTTTGGCTGCATGTGGGAAGCTGTGCCACAGATGGTGTTTCTCAAGCTTGGATGATTCTCCAGCATCTGAGGATCCTGTTAAAATGCAGGTGTGGATGAAGTGAGCCTGGCTGAGGGCCTGAATTTTTTTCTATTTCTTTATTATTTTTATTGTGATGTAGTTCATTTATCACAAAATTTAGCCTTTTGAAGTGTAACTCAGAATTTTTTCAGTCTATTGTTAAGGTTGTCCAAGCATCACCGCCATCTCTAGTGGTCACACTCATCATCTAAGGGTAGGTCCTAAGTCTCCTAATGGTTTCCCTATTTATTTTGTGTTTCTCCTTTAAATAAATACCCATGAAAAGGTTTTGTTTATAAATTAGGCATAGCAATGCATCAACAAAGATAAAATAGAACATTTACAACAGTATACTTTATTAGAGGTTTCAGAGTTGATTCCACAGTTAAGAGCACTTATTAATGTGGCAGAGGGCTCAAGTTCAGTTTCTAGAACTCCTGTGGCAGCTCAAAACTGCCTGTAACTCCAGTTTCAGCAGCCTCTGATATTCTCTGATGGCCTCTCTGGGCACCAGCACATGTGTGGTGTGCTTATACACGTGCAGGCAAAATGCTCATACACATTAAAACAAAGTAAATCACAAGAGACCATAGTAAATTTGTGTGACTGTAAGAGTGTGTCTCACTCTCTCAGAATGACACAACAAGAAGCAAGATGCACTGAACATGCACTGAAGATGCACTGTGACACATTGTCAGGTGGCTACTTATGGCTCACTTGAATACAAGCCCTCTGACAGACACTTCAGTAGTCAATCTGAAAAGCAAGACTGATGCTAAAGGAATAGTGGATGGTAGGTGGTATGGCCAGCATGGGTGTGCCGGACAAAGATTCTTCACACCCTGTGGTGTAGAGTAAGGCTGCACGATTGTGTCGCAGATGCATTTAGAAACTTTCAAATTGTCTGATTCTGTAAATTTTCATCTTACAGTACATTTGATGGCAGGTAATTGAAACTTTCTGAAGTGGGTTGTTTTAACTTCAGAATATCTTCATCACTCCCATAAGAGACCTCATATGCACTATCTCTCCACTTTCCTTCCCTTGGCCCAAGAAAACCAACTGGTGTGTCTATAGATTTGCACAAATGCAATTATGTATCCAATGTGATGTTACATACTTGGGGGTGGTTGAAGGCAGTAGCATCTTGAGTTGGAGGCCAGTCTGGTTCCCATAGTGAGTGCTAGGACAGTAAGGACTATGTAACAAAACCCGAGCTCAAAATCAAACAAAACCCAAGAAACACAACACACAAATGGAATGATTCAACGTACATCTTCTTGTGTGTCTGGGAACTTTCATGAACAATAGTGCTCTCAAGGTTAGTCACACTGTAGTATGAATCGATCAATGCTTGTTCTTTTTGGTTACATTAGATGGAAATACATTAAAATGTTATAAGCCATTTTACACGATTTATGTATGTGTGGGTACATGTGTGTGAGAGATGAGTGTCCTCAGAGTCTGAGAGTGTTGGATCCCTGGACACTAGAATGGCAGTTGTTTGTGCATGGCCTGACAGGGTGCTGCTGATGGAACTCATGTGTGACAGCAGTAAAGGCTCTTAACCATTGAGCCATTGCCTAGCCTTAGAAATACTGCACTTGTTTATCCACTTCGAGACTGACAAGCAGGAGGCTCCTGACGCCTTTGGGCTCTTATGTACAATGTGTACAAGTTTGATATTATGAATATCTGTGCATGAATCCTTGAGTGAACATACTTTTCTAAATTTTTTTTAGACTTTTTTCTTTTACATTTTGTTTAAAGATTTGTTTTTTTATATATACAACATTCTGCCTCCACTATGCCTGTGTGCCAGAAGAGGGCACCAGATCTCATTATAGATGGTTGTGAGTCACCATGTGGTTGTTGGGAATTGAACTCAGGACCTCTGGAAGAACAGTTAGTGCTCTTAACCTCTAGCCATTTCTCCAGCTCCTCTTTCACTTTTTGCATATGAGTGTTTTACCTGCTGTATGTATGTATACCACATGCATGCCTGGTGCCTGTTGCAATCAGAATATGATGTTAAATCCCCTAGAATTGGAGCTATAGATGGCTGAGAGTCACCATGTGGATGTTGAGAACTGAATCCAGGTCCTCTGCAAGAGCAACACGTGCTCTTAACTGCCCTAAGCATATTTTCTTTTTCTCTCTCATTTTATGAAAATGTATTTTTTATTGTTTGTATATGTGTGCATATGATGTGTATGGGTGAGTACAGGCATGCAAATGTATGTGTCCCATAGTACATGTGTGGCAGTCAGAAGACAACATTGTGGAGTGGATGCCCTCCTCCCAGCTCAGGAGACTGTACGCAGGTGGCCAGGCTTACGCAGCTCGCCTTTAGCAGCTGAGGTATGTTCTGGCCTTCTCATGTTATTGGTGTTATTGTTGTTTCTTCCTCTCCTTTTCTCCCCCCCCTCCCTCCCTCCCCCCTCCTCTTCCCCCCTCCCCCCCAGCTGGTTTCATGTAGCCCAGGATGGCTTCAAATTCATTACCCACTATATAGCTCAGGCTGACCTTGAACTTCTGATTCTTGTTTTGTCCCCCATATTCCGCTGCCCCTGAAGAGCAGACCTGTCAGTTCTCTTGGATGTATACCTAAAGATGGCATTGCTGGACGCTAGGAAAATTCTGCCCTCTCTCTCCATCCCCTCTTTTCCTTTTGCTCTTGACTCTTCTCTCCCTTTCTGCCTTTGACTTCCTCCCTCCCTCCTCCCCCTCTCCCTCCCTACCTCTTCTCCCCCCCTTCTCCCACCTCCCATCCTCCTCCTACAGATGGGTTCTCATATTTGCAAAGGTTGGTTTGATAGTGAGCTCAAGTGATCCTCCTGCCTCAGCTTTTTACATAGCTGGACTGCAAGTCCTTCTAGAAGAACCATTGTTCCTGGCTTTAAAACAAAACAATTTTTACTATAGTTCTGGTGACTGTACGTAGGGCAGTGAGCAAGTGTTCTGCCGCTGAGCTGCGGCCTCAGCCATTTATTCTCTTAACAGTCTCCTTTGAAGCAGAAACTTGCAGTCCATTTGAGGTTTAGTCTATTTTTCTCTATGCTTCTTCTGCATTTGGTGTTCCGCATCACAAATCACTCCTTTATCCAGAGCCACAGAGATTTTTTATTTCTAAAGGTCCCAGGTGCTGCTGGTTCGAGAGCCAGTTTGTGCAGCAAGGAGCTGGGGCCAAGATTCCCTTCTCAGCGTCAGCTGGACGAGGAGCAGCTGCCTTCCTGATGTACTGAGTGTCCAGCTCTCAGAGTCAGCCAGTTCCAGCTGCGGTCGTCCGAGGTCGGCCAGGCTCTACCACAGCTCCAGGTGTGCTTTCCTGACGGCTTCTTCTTCTGTACATGTTCAATATAGTACAAGTTGACTATTTCAACGTTAATGTGAATGAGGGAGACTTTGGAGGTGAGGTGATAGGGCATTTGAGCCCGAAGCGGCAGCCATACCAGGGAATCACAGAGAAGGTGTGATGCTGCAGACCTATGATCTTAGCACTTGAAGGCAGAAGCAGGAGGATTGCTACAAGTTCAAGGCCAGCTTGGGTTAACTAGTGATTTCCTGGCCAACATGGACTGTAGAGTGAGACCCTATATCTGAAAGTTAACCAACCAAAATTCCAAACAAAATACAAACAGATCATAAGTCATATGAATGGTGTGAACCTGTTTTCACCCAGGTATACCTTCCTGAGTACAGGGTCTTCTTAAATGCTAGGTCTAGCAGCAGGGCACATAGACGAAATTTGACCCCTCTGTTAGATTTATTTGTTTGTTTGTTCCAGAGTTCCAAAATAACATTGGGTTGTTGATGTTGTTATCTTTGAATGATGGTCCTCCTTCAGGCCCCCTTTCCTTTATAGAAGTTTGGAAGGAGAGTTCCCACTTCCCATCTTCTACCCAGACTCAAGAGATCTGTCCCTAAGGAACCTTTCTTGGCTAGAGTTCTGCCAGCCAGCCAGGAAAACACTAATGTTGACTGTCGGGTTGGGAAGTTGGTTGTTATTGCCAGCCTTGTGTGTGTGTGTGTGTGTGTGTGTGTGTGTGTGTGTCAAAGTAAGAGTGACTTTCCTCCAAGGCCTTAGGAGAGAAGTATGACAGTGGGCAGGCCAGTGACCCAACCCCCAACATGGCTCTTGCCACTTTGTCAACAGTCCCAAGCTGCTGCTCCCTGGAACACACAGTCTTTCTTAGTGTGGTCAGGACATGAAGACTGAATCCATGGACTTGTTAGTTATTCTACAATGCTAACCAAATCCTTGCTATGTGTCTATACTTATCTTTGGAATTCTGTACCCAGAAACCTATTTCAAAACGAAAGGCAGAGAATGCATTTTTTGAAGGGTTGTAAAAACTGAAAGAAGTCATCAGGTGGCCAGCTTTTGCAGTTCTAGATGGTGCTATACAGGCTGCTGATGGAGAAAAGACATCAGCGGTCTTTTCAGTAATGGACCCTGTGTGCTATAATGCTGTCTTGGACCACTAGTAGTGTAATAGTGGCAGCACTGTGATGGGGGGTAACCAATGCTCTCTTGATTGGACTTGAGACACCTTATACAAGAAAGAATGTACCAGAAACAAGGTTGAAACTCATGGCTAGCCCTTTGATGTTGTTTTGTTAAATAATCACATTGTCAAAATGCCTTCTAAATATTTATGTTTATATCCATATATTTGTACTACTTTCAACCTTGGTCAGAGAAGCTACTTATTGCAGATAGTGGTTAATGCAGACTCAGAACTGTGCAAAGTGCTGAGAAGAACTGACTGTGGTGCCCAGCTGGAGATGGAACATCTATATTGAGACCTCACCACCTGCAAGGCTCAGGGAACTGTGCAGAATGCAAGAAGAGCGGAGGATGAGGAGGAATGCCATGAAATTCGAGCATGATGGGGCTGTTGCACACATGAACACGGCGACTGTGGTTCCCCGTACAAGATTAAGCCAGTCAAAAATGTCATCATGGAGCAGGGAGACATTCTATCTCAGGGGCTATAGACAGCTGATGAGTGCTGGGGGAGAGAGGCCAATAGCAAATCTGTCCTGTGAGTATGGCTCTTGTTTGTTTTATTTTATTTTTGAGTCAACAGCAACTCTGTCCTTTGAGGAGCAACTCATGTTATTTGTTTATTGTTCATTTTATTTTATTTCTGCGATAGGATTTCACATAGACAAGGAAGTCCTCAAACTCTTGGCAATTTTACTGTTTCTCCCTTCCAGAAGGAAGATGGGAACGGATATCAAAGGCATCATGGGGGAGAGGAGGGAGCCAGAGAGATGACACGGCAGTTAAAAGCACTTACCGCTCTTGCGGAGGGAGGACCTGGTTTATTTCCCAGGACCCACTCGGGGACCCATGGATGCCCGTGACTCCAGTTCCAGGGACTATATCTTCCTCTTCTGATCTCCTTGGGGGCTGATCACGTGTGGTGTGCATACACATGTCTAGGCACACACACACACACACACACACACACACACACACACACACACACACTATATCTTCCTCTTCTGATCTCCTTGGGGGCTGCTCACATGTGGTGTGCATACACATGTCTAGGCACACACACACACACACACACACACACACAACACCACATAGTTAAGTAGGTAGGTAGATAGATGATAGATGATAAATAATATATAGATGACGGATAGGTAGATAGGTAGCAGATAAATGATAGGTAGGTAGATAGGTAAAAGTTTGATAGATAAATAAATAGATATTTAAAAAGAGGAGGAAAGAGTACTGGGAATAGCAACACATGGGAGATAATTGAATTTTTTTTTTTTAAAAAAAAACTTTATTTATTTATTTGCCTTGGTGTTTGCCTGGAACTGGAACTACAGACAGTTGTTAGCTGCCATGTGGGTGCTGGGAATCGAACCCGGGTCCTCTGGAAGAGCAGACAGTGCTCCTAACCGCTGAGCCATCTCTCCAGCCCCAAGATAATTGAAATTTATAACAATGTAAGTCTGGTATGGTTGCTCATACCTGTCCATAATCCTAACACTCAAGAAGATTGGCTACCTCTTCCAGTAAAACCAGAGTTTATTCCTGGTGTATAAACTGACATCTGGGAGCCCATTCCCTACAGAGGAACACTTTACTCAGCCTCGATACTGGAGGGGAGGGACTTGGACCTACCTCAACTAGATATGTCAGACTGAACTGACTCACCTTGGGAGTCCTTGCCCTTCCTGAGGAATGGATGGGGGGTGGAGGGGAAGGCTAATGGAAGACAGGGAGGAGGGGAGGTGGGGGAGCAGTGGAGGGTTTAAGAAAAAACTTTTTAAATAAAAAAATTTACAAAAAAAAGAAGAGAAAGAAGATGGGCTACATAATAAGCTCCAGGTCAGCCTTTGTTATAGCAAATTCTATGCAAGCCTGGGCTGCAGAGTGAGGCTCTGTCTCAAAAAATAAAAACAATTACTATTACTACTAATAATAATTTACTTGGTTTGGGGATTTATACATGTTAACACACAACAACTGTCTAAAAAATGAATAGGGACAGATGTCAATATTCCATTTTGCATGATAAGGAATATTTGCAAGATGTGTGAAGTGGAATAATGTCACTTGAGGCAAGTTCAAGATTTGTACTCAGGCAGAGAGATGCCTCTGTTGGGTACCAGCTCCTGCTGCTAAGTTGGATGACCTAAATTTAATCCCTGGGGTTCTCATAGTAGAAAGGACAGATCCTCCAGTTGGCCTCTGATCCCCTACATTCATGCTGTGGCATGTGCATGCTAATACATGCACATACACACATGCGCATAAAATAAAATTTAAAATGTAAAAATTAAAGGAAAAGGATCTATAATTTAAACTCCAATGCAATAATTACAGTATCACAGAACAGTCATAGCTAACAGTAGATGAGACCAACTCAAGAGAAGTGTCAAAATTAAAACAGCAAATAAAGAAACAATATATAATAAGTTAATAGATTAAAAATAACCAAACTGATAATTTCATTAACAGCAAATGTCCTTAAGTGGCTTAAATTTTTCACTTAAAAGATAGAGGAAAATAAAACATGATCTAACTATATGATAACACAAAAATATACTTTGTATATGAAGCATAGAGGGGTTAAAAGTAAAAAGGTAGAAAAAAAGTATAGCTTGCTACCATAAAAAAGAAAGTCATGATTAGTTAATAGCCACTGGATTTCAGAACAAAGACTGTTTCTAGTGACAAGCTGTTCATAATAATCAGTATATTAACAAAATGTAATTCTAAGTGTTTATTGACCTGCCAATGTAACTTCAAGACAAATGGAGCAGAGAGCTGAGGACATTTAAACCCCCTCCCTGACTCTCCTCTTTGTTTCCCCACATTTCCCCACCTACCTCTCTGCCTGGCTTTCTTGATTTCTTGAGTTTTCTACAAAGGGTTTTTAATTTTTTATTCATGTGTATACGTGGACGCATGCTCAGGTACCCAGGGAGAGCGGAGAGAACATCTGATCCCCTGGAGCTGCACTTACAGGCAGCAGTGAACCCTTGGACATGGGTCCTGAGAACTGAACTTGAGTCCTCTGGAAGGATAGAAAGTTCTCTCAAGAGCTGAGCTATCTCTCCAGCACCTTGACTTTTCTTTTGTTCTTTCTCCTTCCTTCTTCTATTTCCTTCTACAAATAAAGGAACCCAGGCTAGGAGGTTCAATTGCTGAGCTATGCATTGAATGAGGGGCGATCTCTGCCCTGAGATATCCAGGCTTTCAGTTCTTATCTAGAATTGTTTGTGCTTCATTATAATCACTAGGTTGAACAGATATGGCATAACTTTGATACTTTGATAGAGAAAGAACTCTCAAGGAGAGAGTATGCACAATGGATAAATAGACCAAGAGAAGGAAAGCGGAAGCTTGACCTAGACACTGCTGCGTTGGTTGACAGTTGATTGGCATGAGACAGCAAAGAGACCAAAGGAGAATAACTCAGCTCCTGGGGAAACCCTGGCTCGAAACACTCATTGTTCCTGCTTTCATCAGTCCTGGCTGCCCTGGGACAGGACTTCTTCTTAGGTCATCCCCCTTCCTCACCCTGGGTGGCAAGGTTCTCCACACTCAGGCCTTCATTTGATGTGAATATCTGATGGCCTTGAACCAAGTCACTGGCAATCTGCACTGCTCTCTGCTGTGGCCAGTGCCCAGCTTTACCAAGTGGCCCGTGACTTCACACACAATCAATTACCAGCTGAGCTAGGGCTCTGGGGGTCTCTGAGTACTGACCCATGCACTAGGAAGAAGGCAATCAGGAATGAGGTCATGCGGGGTCAAGCCCATGGCTTTGGATTGTCATTTGTCACTTGGAATTGGGCAGGAAACCATAAACACAGGAGACAGTGAGTGAGGTTAACTAATTATATACAACCGTGGCCTTAGTTTGGCCTGGCCAAACAGGGCAAAGTAAAGGCAGTATGAAGGCAGAACTGTTTAAAAACATGGCATTTCCCAGCTGGAACATGAAACAGTCAGTGCTGGATGGAGGTAGGAACAGGAGAAGTCCAGATCTCCAAAGCACATGGTCTTGGAGAGGACTGAAGAGTGAGTGAGTCCAAGGTTCCATACAGTTAAACCAGTAAGAGCTGTGCTACGTACATCAAGCTGGGATAATGGCCAGGGCAGGCAGAGAGAAAAGAAGAAACTGTATGTTTCTTCACCAGCCAGTAGCTCAGAGAAATGTAACCCAGAACTCCTGGAAGAGGCTGGACAGTCAAGGAATAGGCACCGCAGTCATCATTGTCAAGGAAAAAGTAAAAGAAAACAGATTGCATCTTCCTCCATCTGTTAAAACGGGTACGAAGACTGGAGGGAAGTGACTATGGACATTATTCTTAAGCTCTAGAAACTGTAACTGGGGTCCAGTTAGTCATTTTCCCCTGAATATGCACACATGTATGGTTTGCATACATAAGCTTCCTCTGGGCATTGGGAGCCAATCACATGGTTTCCTTGTTTACCATTGTAAGCTCTGGATGGCTTTGAGCAAGCTGCCTTTTTCTTTTTTCTTTCTTTCTTTCTTTCTTTCTTTCTTTCTTTCTTTCTTTCTTTCTTTCTTTTTGAGTTTAATTTATTTGTCTCAGGCAGCAAAATAAATGAAAGTCATAATTTTGTTCACCAGACCAGATCATTTCTATTTTAGGTACAAGTCCAGAGCTATCTATCTGCTTGGGATGAAGACTCTCTCCCTAGTAGCTCACAGTCTCCTGATGGTCAAGGTCCCTCCAACCTTCATTTTCACTTGCAAAGCTGGGTGTCTTCACTCCACATAAAGAGAGTTGTTTTCTGTCTCCCTAAGCCACACACCTGTCCTTCATAGACTAGAGAATTGAAAGTCACAACTACATAATTTGATTAAATAATTAAATAAATATAGCATAATAGCATTCCAGTTAGTCAGCTGCAACCTAACTCATCCATTACATCATCACAGATAAATGATATTGAATGATGGATGTGGGTACAGTGTAGGGCGTCCCAAAAGGAATTCAGCCTGATCAAGGCACTAGCCTTGCCTATCATTTCCAGTAGGACTTTATCCTCTATATAATAAAGGAAATGATAGCTCCCAAAGCAGATGCTAACTTCAAGGTGCAAGTCTTGCAGAGTGATTGTTTTTCCTGTTCCTCATTGTTCTATTTATCAACTTCAGCTGGGCTGGTTTGAACCTCTTCAAATTCTGTTGTCTATAATTTAGGTCAAACATATCTTTGTTCATTTACAATAAGGCAAAATAATAACATGGTGGCCATGTCCTATTTTTGCTTGGAGATCTGCTCTCTGCCTAACATGGGGTGTTTGTAAAAGTCACTTGCTGAAATGTTCAGAAGACACTGCTGTGTAGCATGAATTCTGATTATAATGAAAGAGACTCAGAGCCAGATATTGGGGAAAGGCTGAAATATCAGAGAGAGGAAACACCACAGTCAAATCTCACCCAGCTATCTTCCAGCTTCCTCAGCCTTGTTCCTGGTTGCTTCTAATTGCTGCTGTTTCCTACGCCTGCCTTAAATACCCTTCTCACCAGCTGTATCCCATCCAGGTTAGGATTAAAGGTGGGAGCTATTCTATTTGGCAGCCAGCCTTGAACTCACAGAAACAAAGAAAGCTCTCAGTCTCTGGAGTTATGGGATTAAAGGTGGAGGTCATCACTCCCAGTTTTCCCTGTGCTGGGATTAAAGATGTGTGCCATTGAAGCCCAGCTGTTCGGCCTTGTATTCAAAGATCAAGAACTTCCTGAGCTTGCCTAGTTTTTGACTGTGGGTTGATTCCAGGTTTTATTAAATATGTAACATATCACCACACTGCTGTATAAGTCAGGGCTCTAATGACAAATAACAGGGGCAGATATTAGAGAGAAGGAGAATATGAATACTTACTCTAAAAATTGGCACATATAATTTCAGAGGCTGAGAAGTTTATGGCTGGACACACAGGAGAACCACCACTTAATTTCCAGTCCAAAGCTACCAGCTTTGAGACGTCAAAAGAACTGATGTCTCAATTTGAGCCCAAGGTCAGTGTCTTGGTCTATGTATCTTTCTATTTCAGTTCACTCCATCTTAGTTGGTGAAAGGGCAGTTTCTCTCTGAAGTTCAGATCTTCAACTGATTAGATAGGGCTCACCTGCTTTAGGGAGGGCAGAAATAAAGACTATTTTATCAGTCTGTTGATTTAAATACTAATCACATCCTAAGACAGCCTAGTAGAGTCTGATTAGTTATCTTTAAAATGTCCATGTGAATATCTAACAAAGCAATCACAGACCATCTAAGTTATGAGGGAACTCAGCTGCCATTGTGTGGAAATTATGTCTAATAATGGGCATATTTTAAAGATGTGTGTGTGTCGTGTGATGTGCCCATGGAAACCAGGAGGGCCTCTGATGCCATTGTGGATGCAGTGAATTGAATTCAGGTTCTGGAGAAGCATCTGAGAGTTCTACATCCAGATCCACAGGCAGCAGAAAGACAGAAATGACACCGGGCTTAGCTTGAGCTTCTGAAATTTCAGACTCACTCCCCAAAAACACACTTTCTCTAACAAGGCCATGCCTACTCCAATAAGGCCACACTTCCTAATAATGCCACTCCCTATGGGCCTATGGGGGCCATTTTTGTTCAAACCCCCTTAAAGTGGTAATGGAAGCTTAGGAAAAAGGCATTAATCCTGAGCCTGTGAGACCTCCCCAGCTGCAGGTCAAGCCATTGGCCACTCCCAGCCTCCTGTTCCAGCTACCTGCCTTCCTCTAGCCCAGGGAAAGGACAATGGACTTCCACTATTGTGTGAGGGTAAAGACAGTGTCTGAAGGGTTGTCTTAGTCTGTGTATGCTACTCTGAAAAAATACCATATACTGGTAACTTTTTAATATGAAGAATAGACATTATTATTATTCATTACTTTAGCCCTGGAGGCCATGAAATCCCAGATCAAGGACCCAGGAAGTTGATGTCTATTGAAGCCTTCTCTCTGCTTGGAAGATGGTGTCCTGAATGCCACACCCTCCTAGGGGAGAGAAGTAGTACCCTCAGAAAAGACCAAAAGGGCACAATCTATCACCAAGCCTTTTCATAGGGAAAACTATCCAACTGGTGAGGGTGGAGGCCTCATAATCTGCTCATGTCCTCAGAGCCACACCTCCCAATACTCTTCTGGTAGGACTTGAATTTCAACATATTTTTTTAGAAGGAAAAACATTTAAACTTTTAATCATAGATTAGGAGTTCAAGGTCAGGTTGGGCTATATGAGTCAGAATGGTACTTCTCCCAAATGTCAAGATAGTATTGATTCTCCTAAGTAATAAATATGTATATATGAGTATGTACACACACACACACACACACACACACACACACACACACACACACACAAACACATATCTCCTCCAATACTGGGTCTCCAACCTGAGAGGTGGGGCATCCTTTCTGACTGTTCTAAGATCTTCTGCCAGTGTGAACCATTGGATGGATGCCTCATTACTCTCTGGGGAACTTGTAGCCTCCTGTTCTCAGACAAAATAACTAAGGGTCAATTAATATAACTGACCCCAAGGCCACATGACACAAAAGACCTATTTGCTGAGTTCTTTTGATCTCATTCTTAGCATCAAATAGCTTGGAGTTAGCTCAGCAAAACTCACTTTAAAAGCCATTGTATTGAGAAAGACTTTTATGTGCTTTGTTTTTGAACAAATTCATGTATAGATTTTGTTATGTACCAAATGTGTATTTCCCAATATGAAACTATGTATTCATCATAAAACACCAGCAGAGGGGCACTCGTATTTCTATTGTCTCCTTTTTACCAAAGGGACAAGAGAAAAACAGAGAGACAAAGTAACATATGTGTGTAGTTTAAATAAATCTATGGTACCTGGGGTGATAATGTTCCCCAGAAGGGCCATAGACTATTTAACAAAAGCCCAGTATCGGGCATGGAACTCCCTCCTCCTTGAGCCTTTGGTCAGGAAAGTCCAAGTGACTTCCAAAACAATATAGATTATTGATGCTGTTCTTGGTTACTACTCAGAACTTGAAAGTAAGACTATTGCTAAAGATACCCCACACTTTGGATCTAGGACTAGAGGAGTCCAGCTGGAACTTTCCTGAAGACCTCCTTTTTACGATCCATTTGCATAGGGAGAGGAACAATCAATAGTCCTACCCATCTGCAAAGCCTATGGACCACAACAATGACCAGCACAGTGAGATGCCCCTAAGACTGCAACAGTGCCACTTCTGTCTTGGGAGTATCGTACTTAAAGCCTGCTCACTGGGAGGATTTTCATGCTGGTACTGTACATGGAGCCAACTTCCTGTGGCTGGTAGGTCAGAGACCCTAGAGAACCTATCACTGCCACTTTCCTAAATTAGTATAATTTCTAATTGCATTGTAAATCCTTATCCTTGTACCCACAGATACATATATTTCAGCTTCTTTGTGCAGCAGATGAAGAGCATTACAGAACCACACAACTGGTCAAATGCAGAGAACAACCAACCATGGGGTGTCCAACCCCAACTGATAATCTTCAATACAACTTCAGTACCCAAAGATCAGGGCACATTTTTGCAGAGGGACAGAAATATTGTAAGAGCCAGAAGACCAGGAAGTCTGTGAGAGAACATCTTCTATATATGACAGGGAAGTTGTACCCATGAAACCTCAACAATATGGTTGCCTAAACAAGACCTGAACAATGGCAACAGTTAACATGCCAATGTGGATGGAGAAAAATCTCAGGGCCACCTCTAGATGATGAACTTCAGGTAATTAATGGCTTCTGAGAAAGGGTCAATTAGTATTCTTCAGAGATGAGCCTCCTGATAGGCTATCCAATCGCAAGTTGTCAGTCCCGAAAACAAACATATAAAAAGCACTAAATGGACTCAGGTGTGTGGGCATGCGTGTGCATAGTTATCACTAATAAAGAAGAGATTATGAAACCGAGAGGGAGTGATGTGCGTGTGAGAGGAGCCAGTGAGAGAAAAGAGAGCAGCGGAAATGATGTGAATACAATATTCATTTCTGAAATTCCCAAAGCAATTAAAAAAAAAGGGGGAGGAAAGAAAACCACCACAGGGAGAGGAGCAGCCTCAGAGATGCTGCAGAGGACTCATGACCGATCCTTTTAGGATATTTCTAAAGAATATATTCACTCCACACAGTTTCATCTTTTAAAAAATTTTAACTGTTCCACAGCCATACATATTTGTGGGATTCAGTGTGACATGTCAAGGCATGTATGCACCAAGAAATGATCAGATCAATGTTACTATGTTTATCACTTGAGACACATATTATTTGTCTGTTTCGGCAGCACTTAACACTCCTATCTCCTAGCTATTTTGACCATTTCTCAACACTGATCATAGTACCTGGATGTGCTGTAGAACGCCAGGGCTATTCCCCCAGTCTAACTGCACTCTGGTACCCATTCACTACCCTTCTCTTCCCACGTCTGCAGCCCTTTGAAGTCATTGTTACCATACTTTGATACTCTACTTTCATAAGATCCACTTCTTAGGATCTCCTTAACTTTGTGGCTCACTAGTATTCCTGGACATATGTAAGCCACATCCACTGTATTCCTTATTCACTGATGGGCACTCACAATGATTCCATGTCTCCTATTGTAAATAATGCTACAATAAACATGACAGTGAGGTGTTATTTTTGTTTGTTTGGTTTGTTTTTTGTTTGTTTTTTACATACTTGATTTTATTAACATTGGCTCAACACCCTGTTTGGGAATTGCTGGGTTATATGGAAGTTCTAATATGTCTCATCTCCTGTGCTACATGATAGATTTCCATTTCCTACAAGAAGAGTCCTTGTAGGGCTTGTTCAGGCTGGAAGTGGGGAGAACCTCCATGAAGGTGGCCCTCCAAAATCCAGGACAAATAAAAACAGAACCATCTACTCAGCTCCTGGGGTCCCAGTGGCAGATCATCATGGCTGTGTCCTGCTGCTGCCTGTACTTGCTAGACCCACATCTTTCTGTTTGGACCCTGTCTGTTTATCTGGCCCTGATTCATTCACTTTTAACCTTAATGGCTTGGTTGGTTTTGTTAGCTCCTGTCTTGGGGCTTGTCTATGAGCTGTCACATGGATTTTTTTTTTATCTTCTTGTATTTGGTCTCACCTTTATACCTTAAAAGTCCAAGAAGCAGGTAGAGTGAATATTATTTCTATCATCTTGTAGATGAGCAAACCAGGGTCTAGATAGTTCAGTCACAAAGTGACTACGAAGCAGGATGTTGCACTAAAATCTGGAACTTCCAATTTGTTAATACCTTGACAACACCATCCACAATTCTGGTAAGGAGGACTCAGTAGAACCCAACTCTCCTTCTGGGGGCCCTTCTGAACTTTTTCCATTTCTATTGTTATTTTTCCAGAATTCTTTACAGCTTCTCAGAAGAGTGTCCTTGGTTAACTTAATGTTCACACTCTTTTTCTTCTTTTCTCCTCCTCCCTCCTTCCTTCCTTCATCTACTATTGATAGATTCTGGCTACATAGACCATGCTGGCTTCAATCTTGTAATCCTTCTGCTTCAGCTTCCCAAGGGCTGTGATTACAGACACATGACTAACTGAGTGGATCTTGCAGAGTTTCATTTTTAGCACCCCAAATAACTGTGGCTACGCATCTTAGTGTTGAGAAAAGATAGGCAATGGGTTTGACCATAGGAAAAGGCAGGGGGCAGTCTCTCTAGTGGATCATTTCTAAGGTAAATTATGACATGGATATTCATTTCAGGGTGTTTGGAGTATTTTTGGGTTTTCCTTCACTCGGCATTCATTGTCTTCAATCCCTTGAAAAGTATCAGTCACAGCTAACCCTGGTAATTAGGATGTAGCTTTCATCCTGACATCCCTTCTGCTCATACCCACAATGAAATTATTTTTCCTTCAGCCCTGTTAGGACAGTCCTCTTGCCATTTAGCCTGCCCACAGCACAGAGAAGCAAAGCACAGAGGAAAGGAGGGTGCTCTCAACCGTTTCCAAACTCAGTCCCTCCTGAGTTGGTTCCTGTGTGCTGATTGAGCCTTAGTAGATGCAGCATGGGGTTGGGATGCCAGTGGGCCCAGCTGCAGTGTTTTATACTTTGCAAGGCCACCTGGAAATTATCTCTGAGCCTCTTTTAGGGCAGAGTCCTGGAAATGGTGACCACCTAAGACCACAGCTTAAGCTACTTTACAAAATGTTCATGAATTCATTTGATTCAACTAATTATAGATAATTACAAGCTTAGAGGCAATTTTAAATTTTTATATCTTATTTAATACTTAAATACCTTTAGCTGTGTGTGTGTGAAGGCCTGCAATATGTTAAGGTAGGAATAAGAAATTTAAATGACCGTATTTCAGGAGAAAGGATAGATGAGTGATAGCTTAATGTTTATCCCAAACTTGCTTGGCTGTGAGTTAAAACTATGTTCTTTCTAACAGTGCAGTTGGGTTGGGTGTCACTTGCTGATCCTCTTGAGTTTTACCTAAACTTGTCCATGTGGTTTTAAGTCATTAGCTGAACTGGTTGCTCTAAAAAGTCTTGACCATCTGCAGTCACTCTAGGCTGGCAGACAGACTGCTTCTGCTCCTCCTGGTGACCCGTAGTGACAAACATGCTTTGCTACATGGTGGTCCCAAGGCTCTCAATAGCCAATGACAACAAAGCCTCGTATGTAAGCATCTGTCAGGCTCCTGTTTTTATGTGTCTCTTTGACCAAAGAAAGTAGCATAGGCCAGCTCAGTGTCATGAGAGCATGGAGAGGACCACCCAAAGGTGTGGATAACAATATGGCCCTACTGGAATCTTCTCCGATGTCCTACTATAGGATATGGCAGAGAACATGAGCACTAGACTGTCACCTCCTCTACAGGTACCAGAGTCCAGCCACCTCTGGATTCCATTAGGGAATGAAGGTAGGTTCAGTGTGGCTTAGTTGTGAATTTTGAAGAAAAACTAGAAACCAAGTATGTACACTCCTGTATAACTGGGAGGTTGAGAGATGGGTCATGGGTTAGAGCATTTATTGCTCTTACAGAGGAACCAGATTTGGTTCCCAGAACCCACATGGTGACTTACAATCCTCTGTAACTTCAGTTACAGTGTCCTCTTCTTGCTTCTGCTGGCATTGTATACACATGGCACACATATATACATACAGGCGAGACACTCATACAAATAAAATAAAAATACCGTGAGTTAATGTAACATTTATAAACCTACTGTGGTCAAAGGTAAGCACTCCTGTGGGCTGGATTTGACCTTGAGGCCACAATTTTACATCCACCATCAGGAGTGGGTCAGCTTGGTGTGCGGTACCAGCTCTTAAACATTTGGGATTTTGAACAGTAAGAGGATAACAGATTTAAATTGTGGCAACTAAGTATTTCTTGAAGCGACTTTATAATTGGATGATTTTATAATAAAAGAGTCAAATATCCCAAAATACCAACACACAGTTTCACAATCTTAAATTAATAAGAGCAGGTTCTCCTGTTGCTTTGACCAATTTCCTGACAAAAACAGTGTAGAGGAGACACTAGCTTGGGCTCCCATTCTGTAGGGACACTGTTGAGGTGGGGAAGGCACAGTGATGGCCAACTGCTCACTTCCTTGGCAGGTTGGCAAGCAGAGAAAGGAGAATGCTGTCACAGCTGGGTTTATCCTTTTTTCTGCTTATTTAGCCTGTACCAAAGCCCACAAGCTGGTACTGCCCACATTCCAGGTGGGCCTTTCTTTTAAGTCTCTGGAAACATGCCAGAGACACATCCAAAGCTGTTTCTTTAATGCCCTGGACATTTTTCAGTTCAATCAAGTTGACAATAAAAATTAACGGCTATACAGATCCTACCCAAAAGCCCAAGAAATTGCATAAATTCACTGTAAATGAAGAAGTTTAAAATTAAGATTGAATGGCATGTTATTTATTTCTTTGACTTAACACAGTTTTATCATATGCTAACAATCTTGAAATCATCATCTGCTCTAGTTTCTCTCCTATTATTGAGATAAAACAGCCTGACCTAAGTAACTTCCACTTCCGGTCATGGGCCAGCATTGCAGGAAGTGGGACAGGAACTCCAGCAGGACCTTGGAGAAGAAAACATGGAAAAACACTGTCTTCTCACCTGCTTCCAGCCTCATGCCTCATGAACTCCCTTAGACAGTCTAGGTCTGCCTGTCCAGGCATGGTGCAGTGGCCTGGGCTCCCTATATCCATCAATAATAAGACAACCCCAACAGACATGCCTACAGATCAACTTGACCTATGCAGTCTTTCAACTGACACACCCTTTCTCAAATGGCCCTAGGCTGTGTCGTGTTGACAGTTAAAGCTTACTAGGACATTATCTAATCTTAATCTAGATAACCAATCTGTCTATATTATATTCTTCTCTATTATTAAATATTATCTTCTTACAGTAGATTAATTCAGAATTAAGAGAATTACCATCTGACCTTGGGATGGTACTTTGTTCTTCTGCCTGGAAGTCCAGCAAAGGATCTCAGACCTGGACCAGTTCCCAGTGACTCAATGGGGGAGAATGTAAATTCTTTTTCTAACACAACCCAAATGCATGGTATATCCCCCACTACTCAGACTCTTCTGAGGAATCTGCCCACTTTAATTTAGCTGCCTGGCTTCCTGCCTTGTTGCTGGACTTCAGCCTTTTTGGCTTCTTGGTGTGTGTGCAGCCTTAGAACAGAGGTCATTTCTTTCTTTTGTTAAAGAGGCTCATCAGCTGGAGTGGGGCCATGAGCTCCTCCCACCGCTGGGCTTCAGTGTTAACTGGTTTGGTCTGTACACATCCTCTGTAGACAGCTCACACAGAGTTCACTGGTGCAGTGGTCCTGTCCTGTCCAGAAGTCACTGTTTGACTCTCATCCTCTGTGAGCCTTTCTGCTCTCTTCTGTGATGTTTCCCGAGTCTCAGCTAGGGTGGAGTATGATACAGATGTCCCATTTGTGGCCGAATTGTGATCCTAAAAGAATAGTTTCATTAATCCTGGAGAATTTCATAGAGTGTATGGCAGTCATATCCACCCCCTCCTGTTCCTAACTCACACCACCTGCACGCCCCTATCCTTTCCAAGTTCATGTGCTCTTTAAAAAAAAAAGGTGAATCCAATTTATGCCATCCACTGGAGCATAATGTACCTTTAAAGAAAACTAAACCCAGGCATGGTGGGTGGTGCATGTCTTTAATCCTTGTATTTAGGAGGAAGATGCAGGAGGCTATCTGTGTTCAACAACAGCTCGGTTTACACAATGGGTTCTAGGTTATCCAGGGCCACATAGTGAGACCCTGTCTCAAGTCAGTCAATCCATCATCAATCAGTCAGTTAATAAATCAATCTGTCAGTCAATCAGCCAGCCAGTCAATCAATCAATCAATCAAGCAAGCAAGTAAGCAAGCAAGCAATTAGTCAAATTAACTAACTCCTCATCTCCCAGAAACCGTTTCTGTTCATAGCTACCTTGGTTGGGGGAGTTGAAAACCTCTTCCCATTCCTCCCTAGGGTGTTTACTGTAGGTTGTGTGCAGATAGGCACA
Organism: Sigmodon hispidus; assembly: GCA_004025045.1. Lineage (NCBI taxonomy): Eukaryota > Metazoa > Chordata > Mammalia > Rodentia > Cricetidae > Sigmodon > Sigmodon hispidus. The sequence continues at coordinate 80,961 of PVIH01001534.1, forward strand.
GACACGCTAAGTCTCTGAGTGTCATGGTTCTACTATATGCAGAAGACACTGTTTCCATTGGGCTCTCCCCAGTCTCTGGCTCGTTCAGTCTTCCATGATGGCCTTCTGAATGGGAGTGTGCATGATAGAGATGTTCCATGTGTGGCAGAGCACTCTGCGTGCATTCGTTGGACTGTGGCCAGTTGTGAGTTTCAGCTTTAACGACCATCCACTGCATAAAAAGGAACTTCTCGGGTAAGGTCTGAGAGCTATAGTGACCGCTAGGTGAGGAGATACATGTTTAGAAGACAGAACAGAGAGCGGAATAATAATAGTAGGTTCACCACTCCAGTCATCATTGCAGTTCACAGCATCCACAGCGAGGTAAGGCTGCTGACATTTTTCTTCCAGCAACCTGCATAGCACCTTCAAGTACTTTGAAAGCTGGCCAGGAGGGAAGAGCCTTCCTGGTTGGTGCCAACTTGATTTCTCCATGTACTGTGACCCATGTGTGGTGTCTTCAGGAACAGGACAAGTTCTCATGGGCAACCAAGAGCAGTGGTAATAGTTTGTATTGTCTGGCGAGGCAGACACCACTTCTTAAGGCTTCTCACCCGATACGCTCGCTTCTCTAGGTGGGTGATAGGGTCCTCCCCACACAGGCATCCCTCTTTCCTTTTCTTTGCTGTCCACCCCACTTTGGACTCCAGTGCCATGGTTAGTTGCAGTCAGTGATTTCTCTTCCAATACAAACTCTTACCCACTCACTTCAACACTCTTTTCAAGTTTTTGTGACTTTATTGCTACCTGAACTGATTGCTTAGTGGCTGCCTCTCCTAACAGGAAGGAAAAGCCATAAGAACTAGGACCTCACCAGTGTTTTTACTGACCTTGGAGACGCACACAGCCAAAGCTCAGTGGATGGATGACTTTACCAAAGACTTGGCCTCTAGTGGATCATACTGGTCACATTAGAACCGCTGGTCAGGAGACTCCAGTGTCATCCTACAAAGGAGAGACTATTCTGGAAAGACTTTTCCCTGGGTTCCGATCCTCATCACTCAGACTATAAAGGGTTGCCAAAAGGATGCTTCTGGGTCAGTGGAAAAATCATCAGTACCCTATTGTGTCCCTGTGGCCTTCCTTTTTGTGGAGCATGCAGAAGGGGTGGAAGCAATGTACACATTCCCCAAAGCTGTGATTTTGTTTCATTCATTTCAACTATCTCTCTTAATTGGCTATTTACAAACTGTTGAGTCAGGCATCCCAACCTGTCCCTTCCATTGACTGGGGACAGGGGGAGATGTGGTTTATATTAGTGACCTGGAGAAAGTTCATGCCCTCTGGGAAGAGCGTGTCCATGAGATGGCAGGGTGATTAATGATTTGTTTATAGCACTGACATCTAGTCTGTCAGGACCCTTCAATGGCCTTTGATGTAAAACACACTGAGAGGCCCTGGGACCTCCTTATCTCCTCTGAGGAGAGAAATCAGAAATGAAGAATGGTGGGCTGAGGCTCGCTGCTGGCCTTCAGGGGTCTGAATGGTTAAAACAGATAAGGGCCAGTGATGGAGGAGGGTGCTGAAAGGGATCTAGAGGGGTGGACAGTACACAGCAGGAGTTCCCATTCCTTGTCTTAGCTCTCTCCCCTCCTCTCTTTCTTTTTGCTCCTTCTCTCTCATCTCGCTCTCCCTTGGCAGCCCCAGGCCTACACAACTCCCTCAAGCCTCACAGATTAACGATCTCACAAGTTGTACACCAATGTCACCAGGAATAAAGTGATGGGCATTTTATTTCTGAGGGCCAGTGGGTGGGCAGCACTGAAGCCATAGAACTGAACCATTAACGATAATTTAAAGCCCCCTGGAGCCCGGTTGAAGGAGCCATGTTTCTTTAAGAGAACAGAAGAATCTGAGATGATTCCCAGTGGCCCTGGCCAGGGGATGGAGCTTGCAAAGCAGAGGCCTAGGGGCTGAGCCCAGCTCACAGCTGTATTTTGTTTGGCTGCAAAGAAATGACCAACTTTGTAGCGGGTGCCAGTGTTTAACAATATGATTTCAGTTTCACATAAAAGTTGGAATTCCTGCTGTCTTCTAGCAAACACTGGAGGTCTGAAGTCACCAAGCCTGTATCCCCCCACAGCAAAGGAGACTGAAGAGGATTACCCTCCCTCAAATGAGAACAGACCCGTGTCCATGGTCCCCATCATATGATGCGCTATGGCTGTTGCACTTCATCCCTAGAGTTCAAAGGTCATTTTTTTTCATTCCTAGTGTACTATGTGAATTTTTGGTGAATTATTTAATCTAAATTCTTTGAATCAGTAGGAACACCATTTTGTGAATACATTGAGCAGGCCAAAAGTAACCTAAGAGCGTTGTTTTGATGTTTATAGGAGGTACCATTAAAAGCTTAGCTCAGCGCTGCTGTGTCAAAAGTCTTCAGTATAAGGCTGTGGCCATGCTGAAGGTGGCAGGCATGAACAGAGAACATCTATTAAGCAAAAAAACCTCTTGCAGTCACTTCCTGATTTTAAAGCTGTCATTAAAAAATGTGACCATTTTAGAAATGTCTTTTTATTTTTATTTCTGAAGGCTCATTGATGTCTCAATATTCTAATGTAGTCCTGAATCTGGACATTCAAGAATATCTTTGAAAGATTTATTTTAATTATGTGTTTGTGTGTGTGCCTGTGCATGGGTTTGTGCTCATGAGGGTGCCCACGGAGACCAGAAGAGTGTCAGAGCCCCTGTAGCTGAAAGCTGAACTCTGCTTGTCTTCCCAGACTCCAGTTAAAGACATTTTGAAGCTGGGTGTGGGGGGCTTACGCTTATCATTCCAGTACTAAAGAAGTTGAGGCAGGAGAATGGTCACAAGTTCAAAGCCAAGGCTAGTGTAGGCAACATCATGAGTTCTGGGTTAGGTTAAATTATACATGTACACATACACAAACCACATACTCCTCTGTCCCAAAGAACACTGATCTCACATGTTCTGTGCTTTCTGAGTTGAGAGCATGAGAAACACTGAGACCTCAGAAAACTTCAGAATGGGTTAGTAGGGTACCAGCTAAGTCTGTATGTGGACACAAGAGCAGGAAGTCAATGAAGGCAGCGTGAGAAGATGCTCCCATAGCTCTCTGGCTGCTGTTTCTAAACTTCTGTGGAAAACAACGAGGCAAAAGTGAGTCCAATGACACTGTTGACCTCCAATCTGTGACTTCTGGCAGCTCCCTGCTGCCTTTTCATTCTGTAATGCCTCAGCTGCTCCTTCCCAACCCATTGCCTGCAACCTGGGAACCCAGAGGCAGAGCTTGCTGCAAGGTGATGCATATACAGTTGCAATGAGTCTTTCCTGTCGGTCAGTGCAACACCCCACACAGAAGCAAAGGACACATTAGTTTGTTTGGAATCAGATCAACTCTAAAATAGTTGACAGCTCTTTTTTTAAAAGTTTTTAAATATTTATTTTTATTTTATGTGAATTGGTGTTTTGCCTGTATGTATAACTCTGTAAGGGTGTCAGATCTTGGAATTACAGACAGTTGTTAGCTGCCATGTGGATGCTAGGAATTGAACTCAGGACCTCCAGAAGAACAGCCAGTGCTCTTAACCGCTGAGCCATCTCTCCAGCCCCTGGCTGCCAGCTCTTAATGATTTTTTCTCTGCTATTTCCCTAGCAGAAAGAGCTCAGTACCTTCCTATGCAGGCCTCTGGGATTTTATTTTCCATTATGCTTCAGTATGTACCAGTTGGAATGCTTTGGCTGCAAGCAACAGACCCATTGTATATAAAACTCTTTCATCTCATTCACTCGGAAGTCAGGCGATGAGTTCAGTTCTTACTAACAGTGCTGAAACTTTTATAGGCGAATGGGTTACATTTCCCAAGTAACCACAAGAGACCTATAACAAAACCCCAGGAACAGAAAGAAAAATCATTTACCTGCACAATAGCTTACTCTAGGCCAGAGGTAAAACCATGTGTTGAGAAGTAGCTGGTGGTTCACAGGTAAATCCCTCATGTGAATACGTGTTTCTGTCACAGGTAGAAAAAGCCGAGCCATGTTGAGAGCTGGTTGACAACTGTCCAGTAAGAGAAGGGTAAGAGTCCCTGAGTGTCTGCAGCATGACAGATATTATAGGAGGCGTTGGGTTGCAGTCGTGGTGGATGGCAGCTGGATGACCAAGGCTGCAGAGATATGCTTTGTGTTGTGTGGTTTAAAGCTTTGATATCCAGAGATGTAGCTAGCACATACTGTTGGGTTTCTTTCTAAGAAGGGTCCTGAAGTCAAGGGTTGAGAACACTCTATCTGCCTTCTTAGCAGCAAGTGTTCTGTGGACAAAACAAATTCTCTACATGGGAAACGAGATAGCAGAGATGGTGCCATGGATGGGATGTGTCCTGGGGGAAAAGGTGAGAACCAGAGCTCATGTTCTTTTCTTGCTCTCTTTCCTCTCCCTTTCTCTCCCCCTCCCTTCCTCTCTCTTTTCCCCTCCCTCCTTCCCTCCCTCCCTCCTTCCCTCCCTCCCTCTCTCCCCCCTCATATATATAATGGAATTCTATTCAGTCACTGAAATAATGAAGTTTTATATGATCAAGTAGTGTGTGTGTGTGTGTGTGTGTGTGTGTGTGTGTGTGTGTGTGTGTGTACAGTAGTTGTGTATGCCCACGAATATATTCAGAGGCCAGAGGAGGACATCAAATGTCCTGGCCCGATCACTGTTCATCTTGTTCCTTTGAGACAGGGTCTCTCAGTGAACCTCATGCTAGGTTGCCCCAGCAGCCCTGCAGTGCTGGAGTTACAGGCTCATGCAGACACATCATAAAATGTGTGGTTTGTATGGGTGCTGGGATCCGAACTCAGGTCCTCAAGCTTGAGCAGCAAGCCCTCTCACCCACTGAGCCATATCATCAGCTCCTGGGCCTGAGTTTTCAGCATGTGATCTCTATCTACTCATCTGGACAGGTTTCCAGACTGCTCCTCTGCTCTCCATTCTAAGACTCTCAGGAATGTGGGTTTGGTCACATTCCTTCAGAAGACTCTCTGTTGGTGATTTTCCTAAAGGAAGTGATCACTGTGTTGAAGAGATATCTGACATTCATGTTCATTGCAGTATTATTCACAAGACTCAAGCTATGGAACCAATTAAATGAATGAACATTATTTGTAATAGCAAGAACCTGGAAACAACCTAGATGTCCCTCAACTGAAGAATGGATTAACAAACTGTGGCACATCTACACAATGGAATACTACTCAACAGTAAGAAAAAATCTTATTTGCATTATCACCCTTGATAAGTCATGCTTATGATTTTTATCCTCTTTATAGTTATTGTTAACTTTTCAGCATTTTAAATTCATTTTACTGTTTTTTTTTGATAAATACAAAATAAACAAAGAAAAAACCTTTTACAAAACCCTGTGTCCCCTTACAAGAAAAGCTGCCTTGAAAAAAGTAGGAATAGAAGAAATGTATCTTAAGATAGTAAAGGCTAAATATTACAAACCTATAGTTAACATCACGTTAAATGAGAAAACATCAAAGTATTTCTATTAAAATCACTTTGTCTATTGTTGTTTAATATACATCTTGAAGTCTTAGCTACAACAATAAGAAAAAAAGAAAACAAAAAGGACAGAAATAAGGAGGTCTAACTGTCTTTATCGGCAAGTCTGACTGTATACACATGTGACTCTAGACTGCCAGGGGCTGGAGGGCTGCTGTGGCTAGGCAAGGAGGGCACTCACTGTTGCTGCAAAAGAGCTGATTTGTCCTTCAGCATCAGCTCAGAAGGCCTCCAACTGCCTGCAACTCCGGCTCCAAGGGATCCAGCACTCTTCTGGCCCCCACAGCTACCTATGTACACACACACACACACACACACACACACACACAAACATACACAGACAGACACACAAACATACAAACACACACATAAACAGACACATGATTAAAAACAGAGATAAAAAAGACTAGCAGAACACTCTTTGGCAAAGTGCTGGGCCTATATTTTCTATACATCAATAACAAACTTGCCAAGGAAGAAACAGCCCTAATTAAATAACTGAAATATCTATGTAATAAAATCTTGAAAACATGGAAAAAAGTAATTGAAGAGATACTATGGAAAGATCTCTATACTCAGAATCAATGTTGTATGTACAGAAGAATTAATGCTATAAAAATGAGTATCTTATTAACAGCAATCTACATATCAATGAAAGTGCCATTAAAATTTTAATGCCACTCTTCATAGAAATGGGGAAGATAATCTTAAAATTCATGTGGAATAACAAAAGATCCCATGTGCCCAAAGTAACTGCGTCGAAAGAATAATGCTGGTGGCGTCAGCATACCTGATTAAGTTACATGATAGAGCCACAGTCACAAAAACAGTATAGACTGGCAGAAACTCAGACATGTAGATCAATGAAATAGAATAGAGAGAGATCCCAGATACAGATAAGGCATGCAGCTACAGCCACCTGACTTTTGATCAATAAACATACATTGATATAAAGATGGTCACTTCTATAAACAGTGCTAAGAAAACTAGAAATCCACATGCAGAAAACAGAAGTTAAGTCTCCGTCTCTCATCCTGTACAAGCATCAACTCCAAACAGATCAAAGACCATAATATAATGTAAGACACCAACCTGCTTGAGAAAGCAGGAAACATTTTCAAGATATAAACACAGGCAATAACTTTCCACAAAGGACTTCAGTTTCTCAGGAACTAATGTCAGCAACTGCAAAATTTTTATGCACAAATTAAGACGTTTTTGCATAGCAAAGGAAGCTGAAAACTGAGCAGAGACAGGGTGCAGAATAGGGAAAAACAAATCTTTGCTGGTTATGTATCTAATAGAAAATTAATATCTTATATGTACAAAGAACAAAAATAAATCAGAAAAATCAAACAACCCAATCAGTGAATAGGTTATAGACAGTTCGCAAAAGATGAGACACAAATGGATAGCATACACATGGAAAAATATCCAGCTCCACCAGCCATCAGCGAAATCCACACTGAGATTTCATCTTTCTTCAGCCACTGTCAATCATAAGGAAAAGAGTAACAACAAATGCTGTGAGTATATGCACTGACCATGGACCAGAACCCCAAACCATGAATCAAGGTAAGTCTTTCCTCAGTATAAGCTGATTCATCTCAAGTATTTGTTCTCTTACAGCAGTGGAAACACGACCAATACAAAGTTCCCAAAAAACGTTGGGAGGACCAAGTTTAAGTCCTCAATGCAAAGGCAATGTCTATATAGGTCAATTATCTCAATTTAGCTATTCTATTGTGTATACAGACTTCAAAACAGCAGGATGCATGTAATAAACACATACAACCGTATCTGTCTATCAAAATGAATAATTTAACAATTATTTATTTGTGTGTGAATGCATGCATGTGCACACACATACATGCTCACATACCACTATGTGTGTGTGTGTATGTGTGTGTGTGTGTGTGTGTGTGTGTGTGACAGAGAAAGAGAGAGAGAGAGAGAGAGAGAGAGAGAGGGAGAGAGAGAGAGAGAGAGAGAGAGAGGGAGAGAGAGAGAGAGAGAGATTTAGTTCACAGGTCACTAGACCACAAGAATGTGCAGGTGACAGATGGGGAGCAATATACCCTGTTGTTTGAAATGATAGACAGTGACCGTGAGTCCCTTTTTGGTGCATTAGCCATCTTTTATTGCTGTGACCTAATATCCCATAGAAGGATCTTAAGGAAGGAAGTGTTTATTTGACTCGTGGTTTGGGGTTATACAGTCCATCATGGCAGGGAAGCAATGATTTCTAAAGTATGAAGCCGCTGGTCCTATTACCTATACAGTCAGGATTCAGAGAGAGAAATGAATCCTCTACGGCGGTTTAAATAGGAATGGCTCCCATAGATTCATGTGTCTGAATGCTTGGCCCATAGGGAGTGGCATTATTAGGATGTGTGGCCTTATTGGAGGAAGTGTGTCACTAAGGAGATGGTCTTTAAGGTCTTATACGCTCAAGTTATTCCCAGTGTGATACACAGTCTCCTGTAGCCTGAGGATAAAGATGTAGGACTCTCATCTCCTTCTCCAGCACCATGTCTGCCTGCACACTGCAATGTTCCACCGTGATGATGATGGACTGAATCTCTGAAATTGTAAGCCACCCAGTTAAATATTTTCCTTTATAAGAGTTGCCAAGGTCATAGTGTCTCTTCACAGCAATAGAAACAAAAGACACCTTTCCACTCCATCTTCCATGTTTCATCACTACCATAGGTGATTCATGCTCAGGATGACTAGGGAAGCCAACTTGAGCTTGGATTTCAGGAGGGGGTCTTCCTGTGAGTTTTAAAAGACTAATAATTCTGTAACATATAAGTCTTTCCTACAAGTCATCCTACATCCTGTTTTTCCATGCCCTTGAACTTTTGTCTATGGCACAGAGGTCATGGAATGAGTTTTGACATCTGGACATCAACCATTTTGCTGGGTTTGGGATAGCCTAGAGAAAACCTGTGGTCACTGAGCAGTCTGTAATTCTGGGTGGAGAATCCTTTTGTACTCATTCCAAAGTCACCCCTCTGGTGTCAAAGTTCATAATTTTACAACAGAAGAGTAGCAAGGGTCACGGCGAGAGCCTATCCTCAATACAACTCAGAGATTCATTCTGCCAAGGAATGCTCATGGGTCTCTCTTAAGGAAGTATTCTATGACAAGGTCAACATATTCCCCCAAAAAGCACAGATCCTGGAAATGTCTGAGTAATACCAGTGTCATGCCTTTACGGGTGAAATAGTTTCCCATTTGACCCCCAGGAAAGCAGACCTCCTGATTCTGAGCACTTCATCTTCTAGGCGTGTTTTTCTTGGTCAGCTACTCAACCATCTCTTTCTGGAGCCAAAAGCAATCTCTTGGTGGGAACCATCCAGCTTTGCTCTCCAGTCAGGAAGGGCGGGGCAGCACTGTCCTGTCTGACACACGCTGATTCATCATTGCTCTAGGGAAATTGCTCCTTGCCATTTTATTAGAATATGAGTCTGGTAGCAATGGCCAGATTTCAGTTTAGTTTGTAAAAAGCACAGTGGAAAACACACATGGGGGTTGCTATACGTGTATGCCTTTTGCTTGTTTTGTTTTGGGACCAGTGTCTTGCATAGAGTCCAGGCTGGCCTTGGCCTCAGAATCCTCCTGCCTCAGCTTCCCAAGTGCTCTGCTTTATCTCTTTTATGACACCGAGAGACTAGGAGCTGTCAAGGAGGCCGTTCTCAAAGACTCAAGCATCAGGAATTTATTTTAAAAAAAAGAAAAAAAGAAAGAAGGTTTGCTGCGAAAGGTATATGGAGGCCTAGTTAAGCTGTTTTCTCTTTAAAAAGATATTTAATTAAAAAATTAGCACATCGAGTGATGGTTTAGTTGTGGCACTTTCTGGCCTGCATCTCACTATACTCTTATTGAACCACCTCACCCGCTGTCTTTCCCTTCTTTCCTGCTCTGCTTCTTGCAGTTTCTCTTCCTCTCCCTCAGAAAGCTGTCTCCAGCCTGATGAGTTGGGCCTACCGTCTGATGAGGACTAAGGACAGGATCCTCCCTGGGTAGCTGGCAAACAGAGAAGCAGACTGTGAGGGGCCATTCACTCAGGGGGATCCCCTCCCCACTACGCACCTATACAACTGAGAGAGATAATGTGGTGGACTGTGTGGACGGTCAGAGTGCTGTGGTGGTCTGAGGGTGAAATGTTCAACTCTTGGTCCCCAGCTGGTGGTGCTGTCTGAGATCGTGGTTCCTTTAGGAGCCAAAGCTCTGCTGGGGGAAGTAGGTGACTGGAAACGGACCCAGGGTTTTTAGTCTGCCCCTCCATCCTCTCTCTGCTTCCTGACTACAGGGCAATGTGACCAGCTGCCTCCTATCCCTGTTGCCACTCCTTCCCCATTATGAAGGCTTTATCTCCTCAAACTCCAGGATAGAATTAACCCTTTATCTCCCAGTAGCATCCTATTGGGTACTTTGTCTTAGCCACAAGGAAAGTGGTATGACATCATCTAGAGAGTGCAGGGCACTGAGAGGTTGGGCTCTGGCAATGGACACCTACTGCTGCATATTACAAGGCTGAAGCTGATGGCTGACTGGTCCATTTCCCTAACCAGCATGTGACATCTTGGTGGTTCTGGGGCAGGACACTGTGGTTAACCAGTAAAGGGAGTGTCTGCTCCTGAGGGATTTTGTCACAGTCCAGTATGGGTACAGGTCAAGAAACAGAGCCAGTGACAGTGGAATGCAGGGAAGCTCTGTAAAGCCATAGTAGAGTTGCAAGAGAGACCAGAGAAGGTCCTGCCAGTGCAGCTTCCTGGAAAGACCAGGGGAAGCTTCCCGGAGGCCTGGATGTCTAGCCTGCAGCATGGAATGATGAGGAACAACCAAGTCTGTGGAGCTGTGGTTGGGAGAAGGAAGGATTTCGTGGGGAAGAGGTTGAAGTAGAGAGTGACGCTGAGTGAAAGGCAAGGGCCAGGTCTTACAGAGCTTGGCTGAACATTCCAAGAGAGGCAGTGTTTTCATTAAAGAGAAATGGGAGCTTCTGAGATAATCTGAAAATGGCTGGATTCTTAATTAGTCCCGGAGATGTGTGATCTTACATTAATCACCAGTCAGGGAAGGTGACTGTCATGGTTATTCTTGGTTATCTTGATTCCCTCTGGAAATAACTAAAACCTCCCAATGGAGGGACACACTTGTGAGGGATTTTTGCTTAATTTATAGTGGGAAGTTTGATTTCTAACAAGATTTTTGGAGTGGAAAGACACACCTTTAATCCAGATCTTTTGAGGTGGGAAACCCCACCTCTAATCAGGCCATGCCTTCTGCTGGAAGCCTATGGAAGGGCATGGAAACAGTACACTTCCGCTCTTTGCCTGCTTCCTTTCATCTTGCAAGCAAGTCCATTTCTACACCGATATTAGAACCTACTTCTTTGGGGTTCTGGTGTATACTGAAGACCAGCTGAGACACACAACCTCATAGACTGAGCAACTCTGGATTCTTGGATCTTCAGAAGCAGCCCCTGTTGGACCACAGCTTGTAAGCCATTCTAATAAATCCTCCATATATATATATACATATATATGTATGTATATATATGAAGCAGACTGTGTGTGCACATCTGAGTATGCACTCACTCATTAAAATAACTTCATCAAGTTCTAATTTGTACACAACAGACTATTAGTGTTTTACATGTATAATCTGATGAACTTGGACACCTGCACACACCTGTGAAGACACTATCACAATTAAGGCAAAGATGCATGTACCTACCACTCCTGAGAACTTCCTTATGTCTTTTTTTTTGTTGTTGTTGTTGTAAAAACACTTAACCTAGGATTTAGCTCTTCACATATTTTCAACTTTAGCACATGGTGTTAACTTTAAACATCTTATTTAATAGTACTTTTTAGAACTTTCTCATTCTACACAACTCAAACTTTTTTCCTGTTGGACAACATCTCCCCATTTCTACTTCCTGAAGCTCCTAGGAAACCCCACTTGCCTCTGCATCTGTGAGTTGTACTGTTGTTTGGATATCTCCTATCTTAGACACACACAGTGTCTAACCTTCTGTAACTGCCTTCCTTCATCAGCCTCATGCCCCTCAGCTTCATCCATGTGTCAGAAACGACATCGTTGCATTCTTCCCAGGGCTAAGCAATATTCCCATCACAAATTCACTCTTTGCGACATCACAGCACAAGGCTTAAAGAAGCCAGGATCCCCTGAGCCAGCAGGAGCAGATGAGGAGAGGCACTGGTGAGGACGAGAGAATGAAAATGTGGGCACATTAGCTTGAATTCAGTTGATCTGAAAGTTGTAGCGTTCTTTAATGTGAAACTGTGTCCCAAAATACCTTTCTATAACAAATACCTGAGATAATCAGCTAGTCACTGAGGACGCTTCACTCTGGACAGGTTGGTCTATCTGCTTCTGGGCCTGTGGGGAGGTTGTGGCAGACCCAAGTCCTTCCCTCACATCCCACAAACAAGAGGAAGGAAGGAGAGGGGCTATGGCCCTACCATGTCCTTCGAGGAATGTTCCCAGTGGCCTGAAGTCTTCCCACAAGCCCCTTGCTCTAAAGCCCTCACCTCCTCCCATTGGGTCCACATCTGTAACATGTGGTTGACGTTATACAAAGTGAACACAGAGAGTGTTGCATCTCTATTTATTTGTGGGTATCCTCCAACCAGAGCTGGCTGTAAGCTGTTTAGAGAGAAGACATTGGTGTCTGTAGGCTAAGTGCACTTCTGGGAGAAGTGGGAGGGAGGGCTTGGTAGCCCCTGAGTTCATGATTTACATATGATTTGCATATGTGCCTGCCAACTGAAGGACTGAGGCCCACAGATAGACCATTGGTTACCTCATTGGAGTCTTTTCCTCCAGGATTTGGTAAGCTTTTCGAGGAAATATGTAGAGTGATGTAACAGTACTCAGGGAGCACTCATTTATTTGTAAAAGCAAACCCAATGGACAGTAACTTGCTCAATAGTTTAAGTAGGTCTGGAAGGAGTAGTTGGGTTCTTAAACTTAACATTGGAGAGAAAGAATATTTATGTTAACAAGTAGCTGTTGTTATAGAGTCTTATAATAACAGGACAAAGACAGTTATAAACCAAGAAACTTAAAACACACATCGGTGTGAACATCACAGAGGTAGGTGATATGGGAAACATTCCTTAGCCCTTACATGCTATCTCTAATGGGATCCTTAGCTTTGGGGTTGGTGGAAGCTAATGTTCTGTTAAGTCAATAGATTTTGAAGATTTTTATCTGTTCACAGGATGCTAGTTACAGACAGAGATGAACGAGGAATAACTATTAAGGGGCTAAAGTTATCCTAAGCTAAGTTATAATTAGACTCTGGATCTGCAACATTCCAGCCCCTCCATGTCACTGCTGTCTAATCCATCAGTCAATCCTTGTAGATACAACTTCTTCCTAGAAATTGTTCACAGAACTTATATATAGGACAAATGTTAGATAACTGAAAATCATAAATAGTTTTGACACCTTTTAAATGGTAAACTTAAAATTACATTTTATTTACGTGTGTGTATCTCTCTCTCTCTCTCTCTCTCTCTCTCTCTCTCTCTCTCTCTCTCTGTGTGTGTGTGTGTGTGTGTGTGTGTGTGTGTGTGTGTTGTGCTTGAAGGCCATGGCATATGTGTGGAGGGCAGAGAACAGTTTATGAGAACCCGGTCTCTCCTCTACCATGTGTGCCTGGCACAGGTATCTTTACCTACCCAGCCAGCTTATTGGACCTTTAAATGATCATTTTTTTTAATGGAAAATATGGTGTGAGGAAACCCTTAACACTTACCTCTCAAAAAGCTCTGTAGAAACCAGCAGAACAGCTCCGGACCTGTTTGTTCCACCACTCAGGGCTTGGGGGATATGAAAGAGTGAGAAAGTCTTACTTTGATGATCAATGCTAGAGAGTGACAGGCCAGGCCTGGAAGATGTCCCTGAAATGTTTTATTGCCAAGACATTCTTGCCAATCAAGGAAGTTTCTACCCACGCTGGATCTCACAAGTATAGGAAGGATGGTTTAAGTGAAGGAAATAAGCACATGATAAAAGCTACCTATGCCCCCCCCCCCCACATGCACACTGGAAAATTAGAACACCCATCATTCACGTCAGAAAACCTTCTAAGGTCTGCTATGGATCAGTGAGCCAGGGAGGGTTTCAGTGATTGTAAGTGAAGAGTACCAGGCACAAGAGTGAGGCAAGGGGAGTGTGAGGTGAAGCCAACCTAGGTTCGTACTGAGACTGTCTCAAAAAACAACAACCAAACAAACAACAACATCCCCAAACAACCAGATGATTGAAGAGAGTTAAAGCCAGGAGAGGAAACCTGGTCCCTGAGAGGACTCTTTCCGAGAGAGAGGGAGGGAGGGAGGGAGGGAGGGAGGAACAGAGAGAATGAGAACATGAGAGCAAAGGAATACAAGAAATACCTCCCTAGTCCTTCCCTAGGGACTGGTTTAATTACTTAACAAATGTCAATTCTCCTAGCAATCTTACGTTGTAGGTAAAATTGGCAATACACACACACACACACACACACACAGAAGCTAAGTAACTCACCTGAAGCTCCCCAGCTGGGGCGTGGGAAGGCAAGGGGTCCATATTCAGAAAGGCAGGCTCCAGGGCACATTTCAAAACTGCAGACTACACAACTTCTTGCATGAAATGACTCAGGGCCTAAGGAGAGGCACAGACTTCGGGTTTATGGTGTTTTCACTTACCTTGGGTCACATACACTTGGGCAAGAGCAGATTTTCACAGTCTGTCTCTATACTGCATATCCAGAACAGGAGGTCTAGATGTCCACATCTGAAAGGGATCCCCTGACCTCTATACCCACATGTTTTCTGTTCATGGGTGGTCCGATTTCATCTGCCCTGCCAAATCAACCCCCCACTGGCTTCTCCTTCTGACTGATGGGGGTGGCGGGTGAGGGCAGATTCTGCCTGAAGCATCAGTGCTGGTTTACTGGCACAGAGGGACAAAGAGGGGTCTCTGACATCATACTCAGTCACAATGTACACTGCATGTTCTAGAAAAGAAAAACTGCCATAAGTGTAAGCCAACTCAGGACACACATAAAACACTATATATCATTACCTCCACACCACATCTATCCCCATACCATACACCACATACACCACACACACCTCATATATATCTACACATGCCACAAACACTACACACACATGCACACATGCATGCACACACACACACACACACACACACACACACACACACACGCACGCACGCACGCACGCAAGCACACTGAGTTCCCAGATGAATCAGGACCCCCATGAGCAAACATTTGTGTAGAGGCCTATGGGGCATTGCTGTGCTTGGGACCAGGGCTGAGAATCCATGAAGAAATGGCTTTAGCAGAGGAGGCTGAAACTGACCCTATAAATCACAATGTTGAAAAGCAAGGAGGGGAGGAGATGTGGTAGAGTGCTTTTGAATGAAAGTTTATGAGTGGACAAAGTACTTAAAAACAGTAAAATTTACTGCGTGTATCTGGGCTTTACAACATTGTGTTAGGGGACACAGATAGATAGAGATAGGGAAACAGCTGTCAGCAGTGAAGTAGATTGACAGACAGAAGCAGTCCCTCATCACACATGGCACTTCTTCATTTCTATTTATTTATTTATTTTTGACAAGAACAGCTAAAGTCTACCTTACAAAGTCCCCAACACAATACAGGTCTCTAAAATATATTAAATCTATCTATCTATCTATCATCTATCTATCTTCTATATAAAATAATTTTTTCATGTAACATTTTCTGGTTACAGTTTCCTCTCTCCCAGCTCCTCCCAGAGTCTCCCCAGCTCCATGTTCTTTCTCTCTTTAGAAAACAAACATGCAGACAAACAAAAACCCAAATAAATGAGAAATTAAAAACAACAAAAACCCTCAGAAGAAACACACACACACACACAACCCCTAAAACCACAAAATCAGAAACCATAACACCAAGCAGAAGACCAATAAGACAAAAATGCCCGAACAATGCAATATGAGACAGAGTCTACAAAAATATCGATGAGTTCGTTTTGTGTTAGCCATCCACTGCTAAGATGGGCCTTCCGTGCTCTGAACTGTGGTTTGGATACATAGGGATACTCCCCTTGAGAGAACTAATTTTTTTCTCTGGATGCAGATGTCACTTGCAGATAGCTTCTTGGTTAGGGATGGTGGCTCATGCCCACTGCCCCCTCTGGGGGCTGGAACCGAGCCTGGCTTGAACTTGTGCAGACCTGTGCAAAAGTCCCCAGCACGATAGTTTTATGGACTGTCCTCCTTGTATGGCTTGTTATTCTTCATACCTACCTGCGAGGTACTTGGTAGTAAAATATTCTCATCCTATCCCCTTCCTCCAGTTTGGCTGGGCCTAGAAATAAAACCAAAACCAAACACAGTGTTTTCATCGTTAGAAATTAGAAAGCAAGAAAAGAAAAATATATAGGTAAAGTCCTCTAAACCACAAAGTAGATGATTTTCTCTTTTTTATAACAGACCAGTTTCTTTTATGTGAAATAGAATGATGCAAACTTTCTTTATTTTACTCCATTTCACTAGTTTTCTGACTTTATAAAAAAATTCCACTTGTTTCTTTTTGTTAACAATTTCTCCTCAGAAAGGGCTAAGTTGTGGCATATAACCATAGATTTAATCAATTCTGAAAAGACACGTAAAGGCCATGGCAGAAACAAAATTTTAAATGTTTTATTTAATCCAAGGAGTGTTATTTAAAGCATGCCTTCTCATGACCACAATGTAACAGGTAGCACATCTTCCCAGATTTGGATTTTTCCAAGAGACAGCCTGCAAACCTTAGCTTTGTGACCTAGACATTCCCTCCCCTTAGCCTTGGATAAGAGACTTCTGAATGTTTATCAGGCATCTATAAAGAAAAGAGTTTGACTGCAAGGTGTGTGCAAACTCAAGAAGAGAATGACCACAATGCTGAGACCATTGCTGCCCTTGAGCATTTCCAGTTGTGGAACCAAGGGTCAGCATAAATGTCCCTACATTTTCCCTGACAGTGGGCTTTGCTGGCATCATTGCCTAGAGCACACAGGGAGAGGGCACCAAGGCAGTGACCATCGTCCTGTGCATAAGGCTGGGCTCGTGTCTCTTTCCAAAGCTCTCATGCTCAGAAGTCAGCTTCCAGGAGACAAAGCCTCACCCCAGTGTTGGCTGTTTTGGAACAAACTACAAGTCCCAAGAATGCAGGAGTAAGGGGAGCAGACTGTCTGGGGTGGGGTGGGGTGTGTGTGTGGGGGACATGACACATGGACTCCCTTCCACTCACAAACCGTAGCTTTGCTTTAAGGCTCGCTGAAGTATTTAGTTCTATTCCAGAAATTCTTGTGCCCAGCCCCATGTTTCTACCTTTATGCTAATTTATAGACTAGTTTTAGTCCCAGTTCTATTTTTAGTTTAATTCATTGTCCCCCTGTTGGAAATCAAACCCTTTTACTGTTCACCTTGTGCTTCCTTGGCTGTGCTGCTTCCTTCTTTTCTTTTTTAAAATATTGTTTGTTTGCTTTTTTTTTTTTTTAATTTGCTTGTTTGTTTTCTAAAGAGAGAAAGGAGACCTGAAATTGGATGAGTGGGGTAATGTGATCAGAATATATTGTATGAATTTTCAGTTAAAAAAAGGATCTGCAATTAATTCAATTAGTAGTTCCATGAATGTAACTGTCTTTAGAACACTTTGTGGGATTTCCTGTTCTTTCAAGTGTGTCTTGCAATGAGACTTATGTGTATCATGGAGCAGGGGCCTCTCGGGCAACTGTCACATCGCCTCCTGAAGAGTCGTTATCAAACAAGAAATGATAGGGAAGGATGGGAAGGAGGAGGAAGAAAGGGGAGGAGGGAGGGGAGGGGAGGAGGGAGGGGAGGGGAGGAGGGAGGGGGAGGGAGGAAGCTAGCTTTAAAAGGATTGAGGAAATGTGAATTTGATGAAAATCTGAGTGGAAATAGGCAAATACACATGCACTCCTTTAAAAATCCTCTTAAACTCGAATTAATCTTTTAAATACAAAAAGTAAAGGAGTAGACAAAAAAAAAAAAAGTTGCCCACAATTGGAGCCATCTGCATGACAAGCCCCACCCACATACAGAGGGTCTAAGCTCTTCTTCTTAGCCAGTTTTCTTTTCCCTCCGAAACAGCAGGGTCTGTTCACATGTTCATTTAAAGTGCCCACTCTGCTGGGTAGCTCTGTGTTTCGTGAGATTTATTAACTCTTAGGAAAATCTATGAGAAAATAACTATTACTCCTCTTATTTATAAGTGGAAACTGAACATTGATGAGGTCACAGAAATGCTAAAGGTCACCATCAGATACTGTCAGCATCCTGTAAGACAGACATCAGGTGTTCCTCTGCTTTCTCTGCGGGCAGAGAGCCCTGAGCCTGACCCTGCGGCCCCTGCCATCTCTCTCATGACCTCCCCTGTGCCCTCACTCACTCCTTCTTCTGTTCACATGTGCCCTCTCTTGGTTTACCCTCCTGATTTGCCAAGGCATGCTGGAGAAGAATATACATTGGAACGCTCTTTAAGAATTTGGATTCTAAAAATGCCTCTCAGGTGCTCAGCATGGAATCCTACCCTGACAATATTTTGTTTGGTGGGTTATGGTTTTGTTTGCTTGTTTGTTGTGTTTTCTTTTGTTGATTTTTCAAGACAGAATTTCTCTGTGTAGCCCTGGCTGTCCTGAAACTCACTCTGTAGACCAGGCTGGCCTCAAACTCACAAAGATCCACCAGCCTCTGCCTCTCCAGTGCTATGATTAAAGGTGTTTACCACCATCGCCAGGCTTGGTTATTTTAGGGTTTTTCTGAGGTGGTTTTTCACTGGCCTTGAACTCACTGTGTATTTAAGATGTCTTTGAACTCATGAAACGCCAGCCTTTCAAGTGCTGGCATCACTGGAGTGTGAGAACCAAGCATTTTCTTCAAAATTTTGAAGGATTGCTCTGCAGTTTTCCAGCTTGCGCTGTTGAAGACTGGATGCATCCTGAAACTGGATTTTTTTCTTTTGGTGCAAAAACTTATTTTAGCTTTTTAGAAACCTTGTGCATTACACTGTTGTCTCTGATATAAATAGCTTGGGTGCTTCCCAAATAGAGAGAGAATCCCTCAAATCTGTGAGTAGACAGACGTGCGAATGAGTGTGAGTGAGTGTGTGTGTGTGTAACTGTGAGATTACTATCAGGAGACAGGGGGGTGAAGGACCTGACTCTCCCCTCTGACTGGCAAGATGGTCTGTAGCCAGAATTTCGCTACAGATTTGGCTGTCTTTGAAGATAAAAAGTGACTTGTCTTTGAACCTTCAAGTCCGTCGGTCACTGGTTGAGGTACCATTTTGTGCAGGGTGTAGTGGAGGTGGGACTGCCTGGGAGGTACTGCTTCTATTTAGGTGAGGGAATTCTCCAGAGAAGGAGATATGGGCATATCCCTACAGTGGTTTGAATGTCTCCCCAAAGCTGGAAACAATCCCCCAATTCATATGATAATAATAATTTGGGAGTGAGACCTTTGTAAGTAATTTAAGTTAAATGAGCTCCTGAGAGGAGGCCCCTTGATGGCATTAGTGACTCTGGCACAGGAGGAAAACCAAGTTAACACTTGCTCTTCCTCATCATGTGACCATCCAGAGTGAGGCCCTCACCAGACATTAAATGCATGCTGATGTTAAATTCTTAGAGTCCAGCCTTCATGACTCTGTTCTTCCTGAATCACCCAGTCTCTGTATTGTTACAGCAGCAGATACAGGGAACAGCCAACCCTCCCAGCTGCCAGGCCCACTGGCCTGGTACACGGGACCAGAGGACCAGAGCAATTTTGAGTCCTGGCCTTGTGCTTTGATATTTTACAGCCCTTGCCCTCTCCTGGGGCATTGCAGTCTGTTGTTTTGTGGATGATGTGCTCTCTTTTTCTGGAGCTCCTATCGTTCAGCCGCCGTGGCTCTGGGACTTCTCTTCACAAATCTTATCTGCTGTCTCGTAGTTTTTCCTTTTTCATTTCATTTTGTCTTTTTTTTTTTCCTCTTGAACTTCTGATGAATTTCTGAATTCATCAGGATTTCTCAAGATCTCTTCTTTCCTCTGATTCCTGTTCATCTTTCATGGCTGTGGCAAAAATCTTTTATGTCCAAAGCTTTCTTTTGAAAAAGTTGTTTCTGTGTTCATACACGATGGTAGGCAACTGAGCCACTGGTGGGAAACCCTGCATCAGTGAGGCAGCTGACCTTGATCTTCATCCACAGTACAGTGAGCTGTTGGATAGGCCAGTTGGGTGGTGGGGACATCACAAATGAGCTGCTTCTGTCACCAAACATTTCCTGAGATGATATAAGTTCTTCTGAAGTATGAGCCAAAATAAATCCTTCTGCCTTCATTTTTATTAGGTCGTAACAGACCCATGGCTGGTAAGAGTACAGAGAAATAGAGACTGAGGAATGCTCAGCCCTAAGTGGGATGCCTATATCACCTTCTCCTCCTCTGAAGGCTAAGAGATCATCTACAAAGAGAGGGTGGAAAGGCTGTAAGAGCCAAAGGTGATGGACGACAGTGTTTTCTAGACACAGCAAGACAATTGGACACATGAACTCATGATGGTTGTAATGGCATGCTTGAGCCTCTGCAAACTCAAGGCAGACCAAGTTCAGTATAGAGAGGAGCTGGCAGCTACTGGGAGAGGGAGTTTTCTTTAAGGGGTGGTCCCTGGTAGCTTAACCACACGCCAGTGGCAGGTCACATATCCAAGAGTATATATATGGGCAACACAAATTGAACTTGACGGGTTAAAAAAAAAGAATAAACATTTAAGAAAGGGTATGCCTTTGTGGCATTTTTCTGAGAATCTTAACCGAAGACTCACTCTGAATGTATCTGATACTAATCAACAGACTGGGGTCCTGAACTGAGTAAAAAGGAAACAGGAGAAACCAGAGACATGCTCTACTTTTGGTAGGCACCATGGACCGAGCTTCTCCCGCTGCTGTGCCTACTCCAACATGACGGACTGCGCTCTTCTGAGCTGTGAGCCAAAACCAACCTGTTCTCCCTGGCTTTCTTTTTGTCAAGATTCTCCAAGTGATGAGACAAATCAAGGTGCAGTAGCTTAGTTCAACCAAGTTAGTTAGATTCATCCACCCCAGAAATCCCAGAAATGAGACCACCCCAAACCCCAGTTCATATGCTGCAGAACACCCAAAGAATCCCAGCCTTTGAGTTCAAGAGTCGGAGCTGGTTGACTATGGTAGATGAATGAATAGCTAGGAAAATGACCTTGAAAGTGTGGTTGTCTGTGAGGGATGTTTGCATCGCTGTGACCTCATTACCCATTTCTGTAACATAAGGGAAGAAAGGTGCATTTTGGCTCAGGTTTCAGAGTTCAGTTCATGACACAGGGAAGGCATGACAGAAAAGTTCAGCTCATATCACGTGCATCAAGTGCAGAAGGGTGAGGGTTGTTCAGATTAGCTTTCTTCTTTTTTCATTGTTACTGGATCAGAGTCCAGATTCTGCTCACAGGATGGTGGTTCCTATTCAAGTTTGGCTTCGTCTTTCCTTATTTCATACTCTCTGGAAATGTCCTTACAGATACACCTAAGGGGATGTCTCACCAAACCTCTTGGCATTTCTTAATTCCTGAATTAACAATGAAAACTTAGCCTGTCATATAAGACTGTTACTAAGAGCTGACTTGGATAAAAATTCTAAACCTTGAAAGTCATCATTAAGCTTCGCTATTATTTGTTTGGCATTGAATTTCCAAGATTTTCCTATTTAATTTTCCATCTATTTCTGTTTTTCTTAAACACAGCTACCCTCTCCTTGGATCTCTGTTTGAATGAGCATCTTTTGACAGTCACCTAATGGGTCCTGTCGACACTCAGTAAATGGTAAACAGTGTCAACAGCTAGTCACATAAACCTCATCAACAGAAACCTTATCATGGACTCTCACCTCCCGGGGAAATAAAGGAAGGCTAAGAAGTGGTGTGAATGTTCAACCTACTGCCAAATAGGAAGCTACTCATATCTGGTGTAGCAGCAAAGCCAATCCACAGAAGGCGCGCTGCACCACCAGGCTGGCTGCCCTTCTCCCTCCCCAACACAGAAGATATTTCAGAAACACTGACTGTCGGCGAGTGCTCAGTACAAGCATAAACACTACTGCATGGACAGAAACCAAGCCACCCAGTCAGTCACAGAGCTATTCACAGAACTTGGGAAGCAGAGAGCAGTCCAGAGCAGCGAGTCAGGGAGATGCAATTGAGCCACCGTGTTGGGGAGAGTATGTGTACTTGAGATGAGGACTTGGATCTCAGCCACTCAGTCTATGAGCACAGGGACTTGTTGAGGCTCTCTGACCTCCGCTGCTTCAGAAAAATGGGAATGATGTTGACATTTAAGAAGATTCTTTGGGGTTGGCTATGGGGTTCAGTGGGAGAGCACTTGCCTAGTACTTGAGACCCTGTTTCAATGAGCCACTCAATACAAAGTAATTGCTAACTTTCATCCACCTACTTATTATTTATCTAGACTGATTACAGGTCACTCACTACACATCAAAAACTTTAGTTCTTTGCCATATCCCTTCATTTAAATTATTTTTTCTTCCTTTTCTTTGAAACAGGGACTTGCAGTACAGCCCATACTGCACTCAAACTCTTGATTCTTTTGCCTCATCCTCAACTTCTGAGTGCTGGGAATCCAGATGTGTGCCACCACATCTGGATCACTTCATTTTTAAAATGGTCTAAGAGATGAGACACAGCCAAAGGTTAGAAAAGTGAAATAGCTCTGATAAAGATTATCAAACATGTGATAGAGTTGAGATGAAACATAGGCATCATGGACTCTTGGCAAATGTGGAATTGAATTAGGCCTGTGGAACTATGCATGTCTGTACTTTGACACATGTGTGGCTGGAGTTAGTGGAAATCAGGGTTGGGGCATGTGGGAGGCAGCTGAAGAAGGATTTGAGCAGGGGTAAACAGGACACTGTGAAAGGCAAAGCAGAGTTTGTCTAAGGATTCGGGCATCCTTAGATGTGTTGTGTCAGATGTGGGGGGGGGGAGAGGAAGAGGGAGAGAGAGAGAGAGAGAGAGAGAGAGAGAGAGAGAGAGAGAGAGAGAGAGAGAACACATGCACAGTTCTCTTTACTGTAAGACATCCAGTTGCAAGAGATTGAAGACTCAGCTGGAACTGGACTAAGTAAGAAGAGGTGGTTAGTATCTCAATAAGCCCAAAGCTCTGAGATGGAGGGTCCCAGATTTAGTCACTAGTCTGTAACCTAGAATGTATTTTATATTCTTTCATTCTGCCCTAGTCACAATGTCCACAATATTCTCGTTAGTGTGTGACGTTTTATAGGAGAGTTGAGTCCATTGATATTAAGGGATATTAGTGACCACTGTTTGATATTTCCTGCCATTTTTTGGTGGTAACTTGTTTGTATTTCCTTTCTCTGGAGTATTCTTCTGTGGAATTATTGATTGTTTGTGGTTTCATGAGTGCATCTGGGGTCCTTAGGTTGGAGTTTTCCCTCTAATACTCTCTGTAGTGCTGGATTGGTAGATAGATATTGTTTCAGTCTGACTTTGTTATGAAATATCTTGCTTACTGTGTCTATGGTGATTGATAATTTTGCAGGGTATAGTATTCTAGTTTGGCAGCCATGCTCTTTTAGCATCTGTATAACTTCTGACCAAACCCTTCTAGCTTTCATCGTTTCCATTGAATAGTCAGGTGTTATTCTGATGGGTCTGCCTTTATATGTAAGTTGGCCCTTTTCTTTAGCAGCTCTTAAAAGTTTTTCTTTGTTCTGTATGTTTTGTGGCTTGATTATAATGTGGTGTGCTGACTTTTTTGGGGGGTTATATCTAATTGATGTTCTGTAAGCTTCTTGTATCTTTATAGGCATTTCCCTCTTCAGGTTAGGGAAATTTTCTTCTATGATTTTATTGAAAACATTATCTGTGCCTTTGAGCTGGTATTCTTCTCCTTCTTCTATTCCTATTATTCTCAAATTAGGTCTTTTCATGGTGTCCCAGGTTTCCTGAACATTTTGAGATATGGATTTTTTAGTTTTACTATTTTCTTTGACTGATATATCTATTTGAGCTACTGAGTCTTCCACTTCCGAGATTCTATCTTCCATCTCTTGAACTCTGCAGGTTATGCTTGTATCTGTGGTTCCAGTTTTTTTCTTCAGGTTTTCTATTTCCATCTTTGCCTCATTTTGTGCCTTTTTTATTGCTTCTATTTCAGGTTTTAGTTCCTGGCATGTTTCTTTCATAGATTTGTTCATCTCTTCCAATTTTTTGTTTGTTTTTTCTTCTATTTCTTTAAGGCATTTTTTCATATCTTCTTTGAGAGCTTCAATGATTATCATAAAGGAATTTTTGGTGTTGCTTCCTTCTGTTTCCTCTTCATTGCTCAATTCAGTGCTTGTAGTTGTAGTACCGCCACTTTCTTCTGGAGTTGTCTTGTTGTTCTTTACATTATTATATATCTTTTTGCACTGGCATCTGCCCATGGCTTCAGTGGTTCATGATTAGGTGTCTCCTAGTCAGTTGTGGCACACAGGTTTGTGTGTCTCCTGTCACCTCTGAATAAAAGGTCTGCTCAATCTCTACCTCGTCTCTGAGCAGGGGACTGGATTTCAAGTCTTCAATCCTTCTCTGATTGATCAGTTGGAGGAAGGTGGCTGTGCAAATTCCCTCAGCAGCATCTGGGGGGACCCTGGCAGACCAAGTTTATCTCTTTCTGCTACAGAGTGTGTGGGGACAAGCTCCACAGACAGCCCCTGGTCCTGGAACCGGAACCCGACCCAAACACAATTTTCCCTGGCAAGGATTCAAGCACTGGGGCCTGCTGAACCCACCTCATCTATGGGCAGAGTCTGAGACTGTCTTTCAGAGTCCTCAGTCTTTATCCCTTTGATCCGTTGAAGGTGGATGGTCGTGCAAAATCCCTCAGCAGCAGCTGAGTATTTCGCTATCTAGAATATAGGCTGCTAGCTAGCTGCAGAGGAGCTAACTTATAAAATATGGCTAAGTTGACTTTGGCTCCCAACAGGGGGACCCTGGCAGACCGAGTTTATCTCTGTCTGCTACAGAGTGTGTGGGGATAAGCTCCACAGACAGCCCCTGGTCCCGGAACCGGAACCTGACCCGAACACAATTTTCCCTGGCAAGGATCCTCACAATATTCTCTTTCCCTGAGTTGCACAGTGGTTGAGGAAACTCTTAGCATTTTATGTAGAAAACTCATATCCAGCCAACAGGGGGTATTATCTCCTGTGTGCCTGTGTTTACAGAGTCTGGTGAAAAATCTTTCTGGAAGCCCCAGCAGACTGGCTTCCGGGTTTCAGCTATTAGGACTGTAGATATGACCATGCACAAACAATCTATGGCACAAGAAAGAAATTAACTATCATTTCCCAGTATCTGTAGGGGATTGGTACTGAGACTTCTCTTGATTACTATCTTAGTTGGTGTTCTGTTGTTTTAAAGAGACACCATGACCATCGTAACTCTTATAAAAGAAAACATTTAACTGGGGCTTTAAGTTTCAGAGGCTTAGTTCATTATCACCATGGCTGGGAGTATGGCAGCATGCAGGCAGACATGGTGCAGGCTAGCTGAGCGGTCTACATCTGTACCTGCAGGCAGCAGCAAGGAGCAAAAGTCAGACGCTGGGCCTGGCTGGAGCATTTGAAACTTCAAAATCCACCTGCGATGACTCACTTTTTCTAAGAGGGCCGCACCTCCTAATCTATGTCAAGTATCACCACTCCCTAATGACCAAGCATTCAAATATAAGAGCCTATGGGGACATTCCTATTCAAACCACCACAGATGCCAAAATCCATGAATTCTCAAGTCCCGTGTATAAAATAGCATTGCATTTACATAGCTCCTGCATACTTTAAGTCATCACTTGACTATTTATAATACTAAGTAGACAATACTGTGTCAGTAGTGATTGCTGTACTGTATTGCTTAGGTAACAATAACAAGGAAGGAAAAGTCTTTGCACATAATCAGGTTAGGGGCAAGTTCTTCCCAAACTAATTTTTGTCCACAGTTGGTTATATTAGGTATATGTGACCTGTGCCTGAGCAGTGACAACTACAGAATGATCAGCTCCAACTAAGCAATCACCTACTGGGAACCGAGTGAGGAGTCTTCTTCCTTAAGCAGTATATGTGGAGACAGGGGCATGCCCGTCAGACCCAAACTGAGACTGCTGTTGAGAAAGAAGAATGTGACCTGTATGTATGGGCATGTGCAGTGTGAGCCTCGGGGTGGGAAAGGAAGCTGTTTGTACTGGCTCCCTTGAGAGTGATGACAAGGTTCCCGTGAATTAGACAATACTAAGGAGTCTGCACTGGACTGTCCAAGCCAGAGGGCCCGTGTGCTGGTGCTTCCTCTCTGCACTCCCTAACCATCGTTCACCTCAGTTACCCTCTTCCTTAAGGCTGCTGTCAATTCTCCCCAGGAATTCCCAGCACGATCCCCAAGGCCCTGTTCTCCTCTTCTGTCCTCCCGGACCACTCACTATTCTAAAGAACTGCTCATCGCTGACATGCCAACAGCCTAGAAATGGTAATATTAACAATCCATTTAGCCATAAATTACTATGTAGAAGGAAAAACAAAACCACAAAGATTGTTGGGGGGTTATTTTCTCCTAAATGTTCCTTAATTTTTAATTTCTACTCAGAAAGTCATTTTCTGACTTTTATTGGACAATAGAAAAAAACAGACACCATGACCCCCATCCCTGCTTCCCAGAGGCGCATCCCTGTGGTCACCCCAGCCACTGTTTCCCTGGCAGGTACCAATCATGATGGAGCCTGTTCCTGCCCACTCTCTGTTCACTGGGGTGGTAGGGGGTTGGAAGAGCTAATACTAAACAGGGTTGCTCAGACTCTGAAATGAGCGGTGGCAGAGAGCCCAGGATTAATGACATAAATAAGCTGCAGGTTTCCAGAGACCTGCCAGCAACCCTCTAAAACAGGAAGATGATACTTGGAACTGTCCTGCTAACTCTCAGTCTCTGCTCATGCTCAAGGTTGAGACTGGCTGCTAAGCACCCACTCTGCAGCTCACTCCTAGGGCACCAGGCTGAGACTGCTGCCTGAGATATCGGAGTGCATGGGGCATGTCCCTAGTCGGTAGATAAGTTCCCCATCTGCAGGAGCGGGTGCGGTTATAAATGTCATTCCTTTTCTGGGAGATGAGCTATTAGAAGCCAGTAGGCTTCTAGGAGATGTAAAAACAAACAGACAGAAAAGGGCTTAGGATAATGGGTATGTGTGGACTTTCCACTCGCTGTGGCTTTAAAGCTGTTCCCAAGTCCCTTACATTCCAGAGCCTATACTCAGCTGGGACTTACATGGTTCGTATGTAGAAAGAGCTGGAAAAAGTGTTTTCAACTCTTCAAGAATTCAACAATTCAAGAATGCAGAGAGGCCAGAAGAGAGGGTGGGTCCCTGGAACTAGAGTTACAGGCTATTGTGAACTGTCACATGAGTGCCAGAAACCAAACCCCCACCTTCTACAAGAACAGGGAATACTCTTATCTGCTGAGCTTTCCTGGGTCAAAGTCTGCTTGCCTGGCAGCCAGGGAAGGATCAGCTGTGTCACTATGGGATTCTGACCGTGGGCAATCCAGTGAGCTCAGGTTGGCTCTGTTAGCTTTCATTTCCAGCACAGTGCACATGAGCTCCACTTTCTCCACAGCGTCATTGGTGGCGGTGCTCATGTTTGCTCTCTTTGGTAACAATCACTTTAATGGATGTGAGATTATACCTTGATTTGTTTTCTCACAATGTTTAATCTGTGTTCCCATCTTCACTACAGCACCATTCACAGGCAAGATGAATAGCCCCCAAATGTCTGTAATCAGGTGAACAGATAAAGAAAATATCACTCTCTCTCATACACACACACACACACACACACACACACACACACACACACACCCCAGAATATTATTTAGCCTTTACTAAAAGAGAGGGCTGCTGCCATTTGTGTGATGTATGATGCATGATGATCCTGGAGGACATTATGTTAAGTCAAACAAGCCAGGTGCAGAAGCCCAGATGCTGCAAATCTCATGTATATGGGTAATCTCAATGATCGAGTCCATACAAGCAGAGAGAAGAATAATGGTTACCCTGAGCTGGGGATTGTCAACTTGGTCTCCATAAAGTTGAGAGGGTAAAAACTTGACCATGGGTTCTGCTTCCTATAAAAGAAGAGCCTTGGTGGTCCCTGGTGAGACTGTGTTACAGTCTTCTGTCTCCCACTGCCCTGAGGTCCCCGAGAATCACCCAGCCCTTCCTTAAATTGAACCAGGATTCCCACATGCCTGGCAGAAGAACCTCGGCCGAGAAAGAGGACAACAGGCATCTCCTGATGTCCATGCTTCCTTTCTGCCTGTTCCACACTTGGGAACCAGAACTCCGCTTGAAGCTGCTGTATAAATGTCCTGTCAGCCTGTTTATCCTCACAGGGCAGTTTCTTGGCTGCCCCAGCACTGTTAATTGCCCCCAGCTCAGGAGTCTTTGAAGGGATAAAAGCCAGACTGCAGACACACACCAGTGTTTATCACGCACGTCTTTCCTGGGGGTCCCTGTCCCGGGAAGGGGCAGGTCCTTTTCTTCACGTGCCAACTCTGCCGCCTTGGGTTGCCTGGTGCTCCTCCACCAGCTCCCTTTGAACTGTGCTTCTGATACACGGAGGACAGCTCATTCTAGCTTAGAAAGCTATGGCTTGGGATGGGAAATGCTGAAGTGGACTTTTCTTTTTCCTTACCTGTGTGTTTCTCAGTTGCAATATCCTATCCATCCATTGAGACCTGATTCGTCCTCTGAAAACATCTCTCTCCTGATCTTCCAGGCAGCATTCCTCCTGTGCTTTAGATTTTTTTTTTTTACTTAACCACAAGGGTTCTTCATTGATGTTGTTCACAGAAGTGCCCCACAAGGGTTCTTCAGAGGGTGCTTTTGTAAAGTACTGTGTTGAAGGGGATTTGGTACGGTGAAGACACCACATATGCAAACATGGCTAGAGTATTACAACAGCGTGAAATCTCTACAGAGACACAGTGAGATGTGGATGCTCAGGTGTGGGGAGGTAAGGCACTCAACTCAGGACCATCAGGGGCCAAGTGTCAGCTCCAAGTCTGATCACATCATTTTGCCTTCAGAATAATTATAGGAGGTAAGAGAGCTGAGCACGCATTGGAGAATGCTGGATTCTGACTCTCAGGTCTCCGGGGAGCATAGGAGGCAGTGGAGGAAGCATGGTTATTTTTTCTAACTCTTATTTATTCTTGAGAATAAAACATATAATAATGAAATATACTTCTAAACTTCATGGCTTTTCCCCCCAGTCAGTGGTGCCCAGATGTGCCTGGATGCAGGACCAAACCACTTGAACATGAGATCCTACCAGTAGGATTGTCCCCAGCCACTATCCACATTGTCCCCAGAAGCTATCAACTGCCAATAGCTCCTCAGCAAGGAGAGAGGTCTAGAGAGCATCTATCCATATACCCCAGAATTTTGACTGGCTTGATTTGGTAGAGATCTTGTTCAGATACTCCCAACAGCTATGACGAGCATTTAAGGGTGACAGCCATGTCATGTCCAGAAGACAGCTTTTCATTCCTCCCCATCCTACAGCTCTTGAAGTCTTTCCTCCTCCTTTTCTGAGGTGTTCATGAGTCTTAGTGAGGGTAAGTGGGTGCTGATGCAGGTATCCTTAGGGTTGAGCACTCATTCATTCTCAGCACTTGGAGCAGTTCTCCATCTCCCCATTGACTGCTGCCCAGTACAAAAACAAACAAACAAGCAAACAAAACCTTCTATGACCAAGGCTGAGAGTGGTCCAGACTGATGAGTGTAAACACAAGTATTTAGAAAGTACATTGACAGCATGACCATGTAGCAAAATCCTCAGCTGTGAGCTTCTGACTAGGACTACACTATCAGGCATGACCTTCCATCCTGTGGAGCAGCTCTCAGATACAATCAGAAAGCTGTTAGTAACTCTGTAGGAGTCATGCAGCTCTACCACCAGTGGCAGGCCAGGACTGCAGCATGCAGGATCAGACCACGGGCATTCTTTCTCCTACCGCAGTCTGCAAAGCATCTTCAGGCGCTAGAAAACAAGCCAGCAAGAAGAAAGTTTCCTGACCACTTTGAGATTGGTTTCTCTGTATTCTACAGCCAAAGTGTATAGTTTCTTCAGCAATGTGGTCTTGCCATGTAGTCTCCAAGGGAAAGCAAGGACAATGACAATAGGTCTTGTTGTTTTGGAGACCTCTGGGGACATGTAAGCCTTTTAACGCTCAGCATTCTCCCCAGTCTTTCTTTTGTGTGCACTCTACCATCCCTTCAATTGTTTCTCAAATTGGATTTCGGGACAGTAGGCCTCCATGTGGCTTTTCACTGACCTTGTTTTCATCTAGCCCTCCCTTCCGGCTGCCTCACAGTCCCCTGCCTCTCCCTGCTTAAGCCTTTCCATTCCCAGCATTTCACCTCATAACACATAATCTCTTATGCCCCCAACACATTCCCTATAAAAGGCCTCTTTTTAGTTTCCTGGGAAGCCCAGCTCTTCCATACTGCCTGGCTGCAGAAGTGAGCTTGGACCTGATGGCTGAAAGATGAGGGGGGTTGGTGGGCATAACTGGAGGGGAGTGTCCCCGTTGTGAAGAGCAGCAGATGAATGTGAAGGAAGTGCAATAGGAGAAAGGTAGAAATCATCCTTAGAGAAAAATGATCCATTCATCTACTGGTTCATTCATTCAACACATAGTTGTTGAACCTCCTGCTGTATGCCAGACAAATAGGGTCTGGCATAAGCTCTGATAAACAGAGATCACATGGTTTCAAGCACTTAGTTTTTGCTATGGGGAGACTGACTTTGAAATTAAAGTACAGTATTTGAGAAGTTATAGAAAATGCACCTCTACCCAGAAGGATTGAAGATTTGAGGCAGAGTGAAGAAGCAGCACTTGATGTAGGTGGTGGCGGCGCATCACTTGGCTATTCTAACTCTCCCTGCGTTTCATCTGTTTGTCCATTTATCAGAGTAACCTTAGAAACCACAACATTCTTGAGTCGGTGTCTTAGGACAGATTCTTCCTGCTGCACTGACAATTCCAAACTGCCGAGAACACGCCCCGAACCAGCCTGGAAGATGCTGTAACCTCAAAAGGTTATGATCTGGCTCCAGGGCTGAGTGTGGTATCTGATGTTTTCTGATCCCCAGGCCAAGCTGGGCCTGCTGGCTTCCTGTTTACCACATCTCACTTTGCCCTTCCATAGCAGAGGGTCAGATCCTAGAACAAGGTTGAGGACAAAGCCTTCCTGGGCTTGTACAGCCAATGGCTTTGCTGCAAAACACCCAGCAGCTCAAAAGAGGCATTGCAAGAATGCGGAGTGCGACTCACGAAGGGGAGTGCAGAATTCTGATGAAAAAATACAACCATTCCAGGCACCCTGGCCTGGATTCTCAAGTAAACAATCCAGACAGAAAGTAGCACATTGAGGGAGTGTGGAACAGATGCTATTCCAGAGGATTCAGGGGATTTGGAAGAAACAAGAGCAAAGTCACTGCAGAGAAAAGCCCTGGGTCAATTCACGAAGCAAGGATTTCCCTATCAACAAAGATAAGTCAGGGAAGACAGCCTATGTGGTGCATGGAGTCAGGCAAGGTAGGATTCCTTTGGTCCCGAGCGGCACTAAGTACTCATTTATTGACCTCCAGAAAAAAGATAACCCACATCACAATCATACACATGTCCTCCCCTTTCCAGTGAGTCTGCTTGGCCCCTCCCTTGCTAGTGTTTTCTAGCAAGACTTCATTGTTTTCCTGATAGGAGTGTAAGAAAGGATGCTGTGAGCTGTTGAGACAATGCTGAGTGTGGATACGGAAAGCTCACAAACACTAAAGACCTTTCCCAGCTAGAGATTGCTTAACCACAAAAGCTGAAATACACCCCAGCTGGTGCTGACTTTGTGGCGATGTGAGGTGGACAGGTTCTGAAATCGCACAGAAGCATCTCATGTACCTAGCGGGTTGGGATCTAGCCAGCTTCCGAAGGCTGGGATGGGAATCCTGGGACTGAGCCCCCTCTGCAGGCTTCTCTCTGCACGACTGTCTTTCTCTCCCTTGCAAACTGGCTTTCTCTCTTTTAAATGTCCATTGGGTCCAGTTCTCAGGAGACCTTGACTGGGAAGTCTAGACTCCAGGTTCCTGTGGACAGAGTTGGCACACCTTAGCTCAGAGTGTCTTTTGGTAGAGCCCAAAAGTCCTTACAGAATAATCCTGGAGGTTTCAGTGAATCCTGAGGTGTAAGTGAAGGACACTTGGAGTCATTGTGTGACACCATTCTTGGAGGATGCATGAAGAAATCACCCCAGATAGCAAGGATACCAACAAAGTTCAACTTAGTGAATCATGCATGAGTCTTACTGGGGTTTCTTATAGAAGTGTGGGTGAGGAGTTACTTACAGGAGCAGAAATTACTCAAAAACAGCTGCATCACCAAAGTCCACCCCAGCATGAGTGACAGGTCTAGCACAATGCACAGCTTACAGGCAGCTCAATTGGTTGGAGAATGTTCTTTCTGGGTGGCTCAACTTGTCTGAGCCTCTTCCAGTCACTCAGATGGGTCTCTGCTTTGCCTGTGTAATGTCACACAACGTCCTTCTTCCTTTACACATTTCTTTTCTTAGTTGGTGTCTGTTTTTTCCAGTGAGCCCAGCTGGTCTGAAAGTATCACTCAGCAATCTTTATTGCTTACACATACTCATGGGACAAAAGGGGTCTGGTGAATCTGGCCAGTTTCAGGGACTTCCTGAAGCTACTGAGTTGTTTACTTCCCTAGCTTAAGGAGCTTTTCTGGAGGTTTAGAATGTTTTGTCTCCTTAGAACATTTTGTGGTCTCTCTTTCCATTTAATAGCCCATATCTTAACAAGTTTTCCTCTGAGATGAAAGGTTTTAATCTTACAAGAAACTGCTACACAAACGGGGTTTTTCTAAGTAGACACTCCAGAAATTGCTTCTTGAATGGTTCTTACTAACAGGAAATGTTCCAGAGAATGAAACAAACCCAGCACTATTAATTAGAATACAAGTTGGCACTCCAACGCAAACCTAGTTTTAAAATAGTGAGTTGCTCCCTTACAGAGAAGCTCTTGGCAGTGGAGAGGGGCAAAAGGGAAAAAATTATTCCATTGAAAGGATGTGGTCACTGGTAAGATTCCCATGCTCCCCTGGATGGTCCCATACCCATGCACATGTGTGTAACATTAGCTAGAGTTAGTGAGTCATTTAATGAAAAAACATGATGTTATGAGGGATGGTTGTTGTAGGGTATATGAAGAGAAATGGAAGGGGAAAATGGAGGGGATAGATATGATCATATTTCAGTTTAGACCTGTATGAAATTCTCAAGAATAAAGAAACATTTTCAAAAGATTTTTTTTTTTTTTAATTTCCATTGCACATTAAGGTTGTAGCATTATCAGGCCGGCCATGAGACAGCAACATTCTGTGGCAGATCTGCAGCACACAGTTCTATAATGGCCACCATAGTCTTGCCCTCCTAGCAATCATGGGATTGCATAGTCATTTCCCTTTGGGCGGGATAAGACACCCCCTGCCAGCACACACAGGCAAACACCAAAATATCATAGCATATGACTAAACTTCTGAGGTTGGGTTATCAAAGGGCTGCCTTCCATCTTGTCCTCTCTGTCTCCTGCTATCTATAGGAAAAGCCAGCTGCCATGAAGTAAATTGCTTTGTGATGAGATTAATGTGGCAAAACCCCTGCATGTCTGGACCAACAGCCAGTGAAGATCAGAAGGCTGCCTGCCAACAGCTCATGAGTGAGCTAGAAAGTGGATCCTCCCTAGTTGAGCATAGAGATGCAGATGTTCTGGCCGGACTTGATTAAGCCTCAGGAGAGTCGATGATCCAAGGAGGGTCCTACAGAGCTATGCTTTCACCGCTGGCTAGGGGGAACAGTGGTTTAGAAAGGTTGCTTAAGCTGCCGCAGTTTGGATGAATTATTAGAAGTAGAATGCCAGGCTGCTTCTGCCTTGTTTCTTTGCCATCTTTGGGTGTCACCCTCCTTCCTATGGTCCAGAATGACTCACCACCATGCCTGCATCCCAGCCAACAGCAAGAAGAAATAGGAATGGAAAGACCATAGCTGCTATTTATTCAGAGGAATATTGGAAGCTGTATACAATGTCTCCATTAAGAAGCTACTGACCAGAACTTAGTTGGGTGACTTCCCATAGCTCCTAAGGAGAAGGCAGCACAGTTGTGCTTAGCTGAAAACTAGAGGTCTATTTCAATGGAAGACCATGAAATAATTAGCTATTTCTGCCACAAACATTGACAGCCCTATGTGTTTACTTGGTGCACACAATATTTATGTTTCTAGAATAGGTGCATAGTAAAGTTAAAGAAGCTAAGGCATAGAAGCCGAGAAGATAAACCTATAAGGAGTTTTCTGTGTAAGCCTGAGGTCCAAAGTTGAAGCCCTAAAGCCCACAATAAAAGCCAAGATGTGGTGGCACAGGCTTGTGATTCCAGTGCTGGGGAAGAAGAGAGAAGAGCATCCCTGGGGCCTTAGGTCAGTCAGGCTAGCTCAACTGATGAGATCCAGGCCACAGAGAGACTTAATGTCAAAAGGTAAGGTGGCTGGTGTCTGAGGAGCAACTCTTAATGCTGACTTTTAGCCTATACACACCAGTGTACACACACACACACACACACACACACACACACACACACACAAGAGCTGGGCGCACACCTTCAATTCCAGCACCTGAAGTCAGATAGATCTCTGTGAGTTCAAGGCCAGCCTGGTCACCCTACTAAGTTTCAGTCCTGCCAAGGCTACGCAGTGAGACTGTGTCTCAAAAAAAGGTGAGAAAATTGGCTTAGTTATTAAGACTGTAAGCTGCTCTTCCAGAGGACCCAGGTTCAGTCCCTAACACTCTATGTCAGGTGGCCCACAACTGCCTGTAACTCCGGTTTCAGGAGATCTAATGCCTCTGTCTTCTGTGGGCACATGCATTCATGCCTTGAAAGAAGAAAAAGAAAGAAAGAAGGCAAGAAGTAAGGAAGAGAAAGAAAATGAAAAGAAAGAGATGGGTCCTAGAAGAAACTTCACTGACCCAGCACTGGCCTGCGCGGCTCGTGACAGCTGCAGGTTTGTGGGGTGATTAAGAGGCCGACGACCTTGGCCCTGTCTGTGATTTCTTCAGCAACATAACTATTCAGTAACAGCCACGGTCACCCTTAGTTTCTGTAGCCCTTCGCAGAGTGCTCTGTTGGTCAAGGGCAACTGTAGAGCATTTATTTTGGGCAGGACTAAATGTGAAATATGAAAACGAGGAGAGAGTGATGCACAGCGAAGCCCTCATTGTTAGTGTGTAAACATCGCCCTAGCTTGTCTCCTGAGCAAGCTCTGACAGGCGCGTCATGGGGCTGTCTAATGGTCACCCTTTAAAGAGACAGAGCACGTGGCAGGGAACCTCTCTCTCTCTCTCCTACCCTTCTTCCCTCCCTCTCTCTCTCTCTTTTCTCTCTTCCCCTCCCCCACCCGTTCCCCCAATAAGCTCAACATGGCCTCCTGGCAGCATGTCCTCGTGTTTTATCTTTCCACGTACAAAATACTAACGCTCAAAACAATCACATGAGTCCTGGCGTTACTTTTCCTGGCAGTGGAAATGGGCTGTTTTGGAGCCTTGTGTCAGCATCATGAGCCCACCAATGCCTTGTCATCCTTGGCTGCCCCAAACCTCTGAATACAATTGGCTTCTTTTCAGATGA
This sequence comes from Sigmodon hispidus, assembly GCA_004025045.1. Lineage (NCBI taxonomy): Eukaryota > Metazoa > Chordata > Mammalia > Rodentia > Cricetidae > Sigmodon > Sigmodon hispidus. The sequence continues at coordinate 116,426 of PVIH01001534.1, forward strand.
CAAGAGAAAAAGGCCTTTGCCTTTGCTACAATTCCCCACAAAGAAACATGCAAGAAATGCTCTCATCCTTCAGTGCAGGTTATTGGAAGATTATCTCTGAATGAGCTAGAATATGGGCACAGAGGAGTAAATGTTTATTGGATGGAGTCACAGTTTCATCCTAGTAATGACCAAGGCACAGAGGAACTCATGTCAAGCCTATCCTGTCGTTCTCCATGCCCGACCTCCCGCTTTCCACTTAGAAATAGGATCCCCATCATTCAGCCTGACACATGGGTGAGCTCTGAGAGTCTGTGTTTCCCAGCATTCTTTGCTGCTGGATAAAGCCTTGTGCTACATTTGGCCAGTGGAATGTAAAAGCAAGTGACACCCACAACATCTGGCTCAACTCCTGGCCACTGGGCAACAGCATTTTTGTGCTCAGAAGTGGAAGCCCCACACAAAGGAGGGTAGATCTCAGATCTCAAGCCCGGGGATGGCGGTGTGGGGGTAGATTTGAACCATCTCCCCGCCCAAGACCACCTGCTTCACTTGGCACTTAAAACTTTCTTTGGTGTTGTTGCTTTGTTTAGACTTTTACTTATTTTATTATTTTATGTGTACAGTGTTTTGCCTATGTGCGTGTATGTACACCACACATGCCTGTGGAGGCCAGAAGAGGGCATCGGATTTCCAGAGACTGAAATTATAGACAGATGTGAGCTGCCATGTAGGTGCTGGGAATTTCTGGAAGCCAGGGCCTCTGCAGAGCAACAAATAAGCCCTTAACCACTGAGCCATCTCTCCAGCCCCACACTTGAGACTTTTGACATGACAGAAGTCTTCTATCTTACTTCAGGCCCTGCAGCTGAAGTCTCTTAGCGTGGCTTAAGTAATCTTCAGTGCTTAGTGTATTGGTGAGTTAGAGGCAATGTTTAACCGGCTTGCTTTTCTTCTTTTTTTCTGAAACTGTATGACTCATCTGAAATGTTTAATGCCTAATGTTTAGTGAAATTGTAGAAAGTATTTTGAGGGCTAGCTATTAAAAACCCTGTAAGGGATCACTAACAGAGAGAGGGACTCCTCACACCCCTACAGGTGTGCTGTCTCCAGACAATGGCATTGATTCTGCTTCACTAACCACAATCTGACAAATACAGACTCGGAGAAAGAGGGACAATTCAAAAGTGGATGTCTGAAATTACACAGCACATCCCTTCTGCAAAGCCCCGGCTCTTTGCAGAGAAGGTAACTGAATTGTAGTTTATGAGTCAAGAGTATAAGAAATTCCAGCTAGATAGGAGAAATGCATGTTATTTAAAAATATCACCTGCAAACCCTACTTATTTTGAGACCATTACAGAGAGCCCACAAAATGAATTTGGATAATTTAAAAACCTGTCACAGGATGGACACTTGGCCTTGCATTGTCTGCTGTGGCCTGTCAGCTCTGGCTCATCTGGCTCACAAAGGCCATTTCCCCGCCTTCTGTGTTCTAGCTGAGTATGCTCTCTGGCCCTTTCTAGCAGTGTTAGGTATGCAGCTCAGGCTTTCGTGCATGCCAGGTAAGCTCTCTACCACCAAAATGCAATTTCAGTCTGTGTATGCTGAGTTTTAAAAGACAAATTCTTGACAGTTGGCCATCTTTGTCCAAAGCCTGGTATTTTTGCCATTCTGGATAGACCTGGCTGACTCCTCCAGCTAGAGACAGCACACTGTCTTTTCACCATGGAGCATCAATCTTCACTTTGAACTTCCATAGACTTCTGAAATACATTAGGAGGACTGTGTGTGCGTGTGTGTGAGCAATTAGAACATATTTTTTCGGGGCTGGAGAGATGGCTCAGTGGTTAAGAGCATCGTCTGCTCTTCCAGAGGACCAGGGTTCGATTCCCAGCACCCACATGGCAGCTAACAACTGTCTGTAATTCCAGTTCCAGGCAAACACCAAGGCAAATAAATAAATAAATAAATAAATAGTTTTTTTTTGTTTTTTTTTTGTTTTTTTTTTTTTTTTTAAAAAAAAAAGAACATATTCTTTCATCCCAGGCAAATGGCCTCCAGTGGGAAAGAATATGACCATTTCTTCTCCCTCCCCCACTGTCTCCTTCCTATTTGTAAGTCATTATTTTTCCTCTTTCTCTAGGGTCAGAACAGGATGCCCGGTATGGAATAGGGAGGATGTGGAGAAAATGGGCTCTGCTGTAGCAGTTTTGCATCAGGACCACTCTAGGCTGTGTGCTCAGGCCTGCTCTTCCCCTGGGTTCCGGAACCCTCAGGCCTGAGGATCTATCATCCAAGGATCCTGGGACCCAGTGCTTCCTCTAGCCATGGCTTCTCCTGGCAGAGTCGATAGCATGTGAATGCTTCTTGTAGTCACCTCAAACCTGCTAGAGATCCTCTTGAACGGGTTCCCTTTGGAAATGATCAACCACCAGCTCCCTTCCTCAGAACCCACACTTCGACCATTGCCTGCTCTGTTTCAAGCTAAGCAAGGGCCAGCTTTCTCTCCGGAAGAAGTAGTTTATACCACACACCATGAACTAGATGCAGCAGGTGGGAACACTAGTCTCCCAGGATTCCAAGAAAAAGATTATTTTATAAGTGAGTCAGTTTAAGGTCACCATGTAGGATTCTTCCTTGACTCTTTCACTCCTGTTATTAAAGGAAGACCTGGGTGAGATGCTGTACCACTAGGTCCTGATTCCAAGGCTAGTCCTTTAGCGCCCTACTCATTTCTGGCCTGGCTTATTTCTGCAGAAGTCCTCATAACCCACCACACCCACAAATGGCCATTGCCCCCAAGTACTTCTTTGGGTGGGGTGGATAATCCATTAGGACCTTAGGCAGCAGCCTTGCCAGCTGCATGGAGCCATGGAGTGGGGTAGGTATGTGCACAGAAGCTTCCCACCTAGCCTCGAGGCCTGCCAGAACTTCAATACAATAGTCAAGAAGCAAGCACCGAGCCAGGCCCTGGAGTTCTGCATGTTCAAAGAACTGTGGTAGCCTGGAGTGGTCCAAGCAGAAATCAGCACCGGGCTTTCTGATTTATATAGTTCACCAGGTCCCTGCAAGCTGAGCATACACTTAATCAAAGCTCATTGATTCAGTACCCATTTATTGCTTAAATAAACTTGGCAAAGTTTTTTTTCTCTTAAAAGTGCTGTTTATTTTGTCTCTTGATAATAACACCATCTCATGATTGTGGCCAAGGACTAAACTTGGTAAGTCCTGAGGCTTCTCTCAGATTCTGCTTGCTATTGGTGGTTGGGGTGTGAAAGAAACTGAATGCAATTCTCTATTTGCCCACCTTCACCTCAGGGTAGTGTGGCACATTGTTACACTGAAGTTGTTACCTAACACCACTCTGTCCCAGCTGAGTCCCATAAATGTCCACCAACATTGTTTAGGGACCCACGGTGGGAGAGTTGCAGCAATCTCTTTGGAGGAAACCCAGATCTTCCAGCATTTCTTTAGTGGATTTGCTAAAGGATCTGAGTCCTGGTCCTTGCCAATTTGGAAGGCTGAGATTTTTTCTAGAAAACTGCTTGGCTCAATATGTTTTCCTTGCTTGAAAATCTACCTGTTCTTCCGAGTGTTTCCGAGTCTAGATTTTTTTTTTTTTTTTTTTTTTGCAAGTTAGCTCCCTTACAACTTAATCCATTGCTTTCAGAGGTTCACCCAGTTAGGTTTTCACTTGAGGCTTTGACAGTGGAGATGCTCAAAGGCATCCCTGTCTCTCCTTTCACCTTCTCTGAGTCGAAGCAAACATGCTTATCTTGTGACTGGGCCCTGTTTAAATAAACAGGTGGCCTGAAAGCTGGCTGACTAAGCCTGTGCTATTAACCTTAATGTAAGTTTTCTCCCAGTGTTCAAAAAAACCCTGATAACTAGTCAATATACACATAACATTCCCCCCCCCCCCGTCACAGCCTTAATGGATAGCAAGAGGGCTATGTTGTGGGTTGAAAGAGTGAAGTGAGTGGGGTAGAATGAGCAGAGTGGCCATTCCATCTTCATAGAGCAGCTGTGACAGATCAAGAGACCCCAGATCAGGCCTCTGGACGTTCATTTCTAGAAGTGGGGGGGCATTAGACCCTCACAGAGAGTCCAGCCCCTCCTTCCAGAATTACACACACAATTGTGGCATTCTTGTGGTGCTGGAAGGTAGTACAGTGTACAGAATGTGGAAGGTTAACTAAGGGAACATTCTGTCTATGCAGTTCATAGGAAAGTGGTCATTCATGCTTGGATGAGACTTTTTAGTGGTGTAGTTACTGAGGGGTCATGCATGCTTCTGAAAGTAACCCCTCATCCAGGCATGTCGCTGAACCCAATAAGCTCATTGGACTAACAAATAGCAGTTGGAGGGGATTGTCACTCTGGTCTGCTTTTCTCTCTCTAATCCATTGTTTCAGTTTCCATTCTTAGTTTGTCTTTATAAGAAGTCAAAGACAGCCAATCTAATAGAAGTCCATCAAAAAGCAAGCACACTGGAGTTGAACAGGAACTCAGAGGCAAACACGAGTATGTGTGGTCAAGTCATTTTTGAAAAAAAAGTACCAAGAAGATAGTTGGAAAAAGATATTCTTTAAAAAGTGATGTTGAGGTAAGATGAGTCTTTACATAGGAAAACAATAAAATAGGATTTTAATCCCAAAACATGTACAACATCAGCTCATAGTGGATAAAGGGACAATGTTAAGACTTAGAATTATAAAATTTTAAATTCACTAGGAGGAAATCCTGATATCATCCTAGGAGGTAGTGTTCTGAACATCATAGCAAAATATCAGGCAAAAAAGAAAATTAAAAAAAAAGGCTAGATCAAACTAGAAGCTACTGCCCAGCATGAGGGACAGTCACCAATTGAGAAAGTTGTCTGCAGACTGGGAAATATATCTGCAAACTATTTATCTGGATTAACAGCCAAACCATATAAGGAACACACACAACTTAATGGTAAAGGGCTGAATAACCCCATTTTAACGAGCAAAGGGCCTGATTAGACGTACTGCTAAAGAAGACATAAACAGGGCATCTGCACAAGGAGATGCTAACATTACAGGTCATTAGGGAAATTCTCATTCTCTTTTCTTAACAGGATAAGGTTTGAGATAAGGTTTTACAAAATACCCAGGCAGGCTTTGAGTTCCAGCTTCAGAGATTATAAGTATGGACCACCACACCAGGCAGATGACACAGAGAACAGTCATTTTATAAGTTGGCATCAATGACAGAGGATGCAATTCTATAGGAAAATGAGGATTACTCCTCGATCTTGGGGTAAGAATCGGGCAGCCTTGTCCAACACTTCTTCCATCAACAGCCTTTCATTCCCTAGCAGGAGAGCATGACCCAGCCTTGCTTCAGCTTCAAAGTAAGGCCTGTTTTCCAAATGTCATCAAGTGATGAGCAGCCGCAGCTTGGTGGGAAACATCTGGGCATCTGAGGCTTCAGGGCAAAGCTCTCACCTTGGTGAACTTGCACAGGCATTGCCATGCTGTCCTGAGCCAAGAGCAAGACCTCTCGTGATGGCAGACAAACCACTGCAAGCTCCTTGTACGACCTTCTCAGTACAGCTGTGCTTACTCAAATCTACAGCCAGATCTGGGCTGTGTATAAAGTGTTTCGTCGGTGTGGGCGGGGATGGGGGAGTTCTTAGAGATGGTTTATGAATCATTGCGAAGGGCCAGCTGGTGGGATACTGGGGACAGAAGAATAGTTTTCAGTCTCTCCCGTACCTACCTGGTCATTGGTCCAGCAACCCAAAGTTGGCTGGCTAGAAGTGGCAGGTCCTTCTTCTTGGGACTGGCCATTATTTGACCTCACTACACTGTCTCAGGACGGTCTGGGGATGGTAGTTGCCATGGATGTTTGTTGAGTAAAAAACTATGGTCATTTTCTGGATTCTACCTGTGCTGGGCTCTCTGGTTGTCTAACACATATGTAAGCATTGGCAGTCAGCACTCCCTTAATGTGGTGACAGGGTTATTGTCTGGCATATCTCTGCAGTGGCACAGGGCCACATCCCATAGGGCCTGTGTGCAGTTTAATGCAATGTGGCTGCCATCTTATAATTCTGAATAACTTGTAAGTGTACCTTGAATTTTCATTTTCCCTGGGTCCTGAAAAATACATGGCTAGTCTTGGGGATCAGTTTTCCTCACAAAGTAAGAATAGCAGCATCATGGGGGAAACCTATTTTTCTTTTGAAGCAAGGTTTTGCTGTGCAGCCCAAACTGGCCTCAAACTCACAATCCAGCCTCAGCCCTGGGAATACTAAGATTACAGACAAGCACCATCACAATCCAGCCTCAGCTCCAGGAATGCTGAGATTACAGACAAGCACCATTACCCTTGGTTCAGGAAATAGGATCTTGATTATATCTAATCCATTAGGTGAACTTGTAGTTCTGCTATGCTGAAACCCCAAGGAGACTCACAGTGACAGGAGTATATTGACAGTTATTAGCTACAGGCCAGTCTACTAACTCTGTGGCCTTGAGAAGTCCTTCCCCTTAAGGAAGAAGGTGATGTTTCTGACTGTAAGTAGTAGCACAGTGAGCAGATTGGAGAGACATTTTTCCTTTTAGGACCACATTTTTAAGTAATAAACTTAGAGCCCTCTGGCCAGCCTGAGCTGACCTAAGTCAGGTGGGATTTCCAGTGAGACCTAGAAGCTTCTTCTGTCTTCAGTTCTACTGAAAGTCTCCTGGCGATGCTACCCAGCCCTTGGCACACGAGTATACTCCATGCTTGCTGGCAATGGTGATGATGCAGGCAATATACACAGATTTAATCTCCCCGCCTCTGCGCTCCATGGACCAGACATTACCCAAAGTTCTTCCCTAATGAAGTTCCAATTCCTTCCTCCCTCACATTCTCTTCTTCAGTGGAGGCAGAGGATGAACTCCAGCTAAACCAAAGTCAGGGGTAATTGTCCCTCAAGTCAGTGACAGGCACTTTTGGTGATGGTGGGGTTGGCTTGTGAGAAAAGCGGTGCTTCAAGTCGGGGGTCTATCTGGCTTCATTACACTTGCTCCACATGTGTTCACTTTGGGTCCAGAATGGGATGTTGCATGGATGCAGGGCAAGCTTCTGTCAGGGCATTGGACAAATAGAGATGCAGAGGTATCTTAAGGTCTACATCAAGGTCAGATACTGCTGTATCTGTCCACGTTCATTGCTCAAAGCAACTCTCAAGACTAAAAGCTGGGTGCCAGAGCATCCTTTCTGCTAATATCAAGTCAAGCTCTAGGAGTGAAGAACCAAGGCTAGTAATTAAATCCACTTCTCTATCTTTAGGATCAACTACCTCAGCTATCATCTAGTCATCCTGGGGACTGTGGTAGTCAGTCTCCTTTCTGCTGTGACAAATTCCTGACAGGAACAGTGAAAAATTTGTTACTGTGCAACATTTCAGAGGATGTCAGTTCCTCACTATAGGGAAGCCTGGAAGTCTCAGTGGCTGTCTGAGCATGGTGTAGCAGCTTTTTCACATTACACAAAGCAGGGAACAGGAAATGAGTCTGGAGCCAGGGACAGTTTCTCTCAAAGGCCCCTCCCCTAGTAGCCTCCTTTCAGTAGCTAGGCCTCAATTCCTAAAGACTCCATAGCTTTCAGAATAGCACCACAAGCTGAGGACTGAGTGTTCAGACCATGAGCCTGTGAGGAACACTTGGAATTCAAACCACAACAGGGCTCAGTGTCTCCTGTGCATTTAATATCCACCAAATACCAAGCAAAATTTAATGGAATTGAAGGATAATATATCCCATAGTCCAGAATCCTCAGGTTTTATCATGAAAGCGAGGTCGTGAAGTATCTCCTAGGAAGCATATTCAAATGAACATGACATGCTCCCAGGTAGAATGACAAGGAGGTCCAGGGTCTAGGAACCTGCATTGCATTAGCAGCTCAGGAGAAAGGGGGCGGAGGATTGGGGATGAACCTCTCCTGGTCTTTCACAATGTGTGCCAATAGGCTAATCAGTTCTGGGATGCTAGCTTTTGGTCAGACCTGGTGAAGTTCTTAGAGGTGCACATTTTGTAAACATGTCCGCAAATGAATGACTTTAATGGATGACCTCTACACAATCTTCATTTCTGTATAAAGCAAGGTCTTGGTGATGTCACCGAGCTTTGCAGGCAGTCTCTAGAAAATGACTAAACAAGTATACCCTAATGTCATTCTTATAAATTGAAAATTTGTCTTTGTACTTAATCCTATAAGACATCAATCATTTCCCACTATTTAGTAGACAAGACTTTTTGTGTACGTGAGACTTCATTTGAAGTCTGTCCCTCCACCCCACCCCCCACATAACCAGATTGATGAGGCAAAGGCTAGCTGACCCTGACCACCATACTATCTCTGGTTCTTGGTTAAACCACACAAATCACACAGTTGCTGAGAAGAGCCATGTATTTGAGTCTGGACCAAACCTCTGTCTGTCTGGAGTATGTTCAGCTAGTACCGTAAAAGCCTGTGGCTGCTCATCTTGTCTACCACAGTAGCTAAAGCTGCCAGAAACAAAGGAATGGAAAGAGGAACAAAGGGTTTTGGCAGCAAAGCTGAACACCTGAGTCCAGCTGGGCCTAAAGATGGATCGCCTGGCTGTCTCCAGTAGAGAAGCAGATGCTTGTAATGTTTAAGCCTGTAGGAGTTTGGTTTCTTTTACCTGCAACTGTAAGAGCCCTGGCCAGTATTTCATCATCTGATATAGAGACCAACTTGACCACAAGCAGGTGGGACTGATCAGGGGTTTGCAAAGCCAAGGAGTTTCTCAGCAAGACACATGGTTTATTCTAACAACCACACCAGACGTGGGCCCCCAACTCCACTACCCCTGAGGTACTTCTCTAGAAAAATGAAACAATTAAAAATAAATACAGCCGTTAACTCTAGCTGTGTGTTCTAAGCAAGACCCAATTGCATTCTTCAATATTATTTCTGTTGACTTCCATTTGCTGCAAAAGTTATGTTTTTTCTTCATTTCAATGCCCACTATTAACCTTGGTGACTACTTCCCAGGTATTCAATAGGAGGATTTCCAAAATTACTTCTTGTTTGATGAAAGGACAGTAGCCTAAGTTTGGATGACTGGAAACCATGCATCACTTTGACCATGTTGCCTTTCTTTTTTATTATAAATACGACAATATGGCTAGGTGGGATGGTTTCAAAGGGACAGGATGTTACCTTAAACATTTACAGAGCTGTGGTTAAAGCAGCCTTCTTAAACTACCTTTTCAACCCACGGAGCTTACATAAATATTTGGCTGTTCGTGACAGGCCTAATAAATCTGTTTAGAATGGTGCAGCACTATTTACTTACAAAGTAAAGTCATAGCCCACTTTGTCCAATAGTTTTAAGAGGGAGACATGCTACTTTTTAGCACCTTGAATAAATATTTGTAAGACATATAAATGCAAGATAATTCTGCTCTTCCCCACAGCTATTTACTGCTTCCTATCCAAATGCCCTTTTTAGATGTCACTCAGTTCAGCTGGAATGGATGGATATTTTCTTAAAATATATTGCAACATGTCGATTACTATTGCAAGAATTTTTGGATTTCTCAATACTCAAAGTTCTGCAGGGTTGTTTTAGCCTGGAGGAAAAATGGGATTTTTTTGAGCCTAAAGAATGAAAAGCAGAACATGAACATGACTGTTCAGGGGGAAAAATCTTGTGTCTGACCCAAACTTAAAGATACATTCTTGGTGACCTGCTCCAGGATGGGCATTGTGGAAAGTACTGGAAACAGAGGGAGAAGGGAAAGAGAGTGGCTCCTCTAGACATCACTTCTTCACTGAAACTAAGATGGTACCTTCAGTTGTTGGCCATGGCTCTGGAGACGGATCTCAGTTCATGTAAAGTCCTGTGTGTCAGCTGAGTCCTTTACCGCTCTTTTCAAGAGTTGAGATACTTCTTCATTCCCAGAAATGACTCTCTCAAGGAAAAGACACCAACAGTGACCAGCATCTCTTCAGGAGGATCAAGTCACAAGAGTTCATGATTATCTTATACCCTGTGCTTTCTCTCTCTCTCTCTCTCTCTCTCTCTCTCTCTCTCTCTCTCTCTCTCTCTCAATTATTTTTGAAAACCCAAAGAGTATTTCTTGCTTGCCCTGTGGTGGAGATTCAAGGTTTACATGGCAACCACACGGATCTAGAATGCTTGTTGTTTGCATACTGTCATTACCATATGAGGTTGAATTTCTAGTATGAGTAAACTAAACAAGTACTTACAATGGTAAGACAGCAAGGCTGATTGATTCACAGGGAGAGCAATTCAAGGTCTCATGGGAAACAAATATGCCTTTGTCTGGGCATATAACAAGGGTTCTTCATCTGAACACTGTTAGAGAGAACAAGGAAAACTGGCTTTGGGATTTGTATTTTCCAGGGATGGAAGAAAAGATGATGATGACTTTGAACAATGGTAATTATACTTGTTTTTTCAGTGCATAAATTTACACAAGAAGGTCCATTCCTAGTATCCCAATTTCTGTTCTCATCCCATCTCCACCCTAATCCCCATCTCTGTCCTCACCCTCATCTCTGTCCTCACCCCCATCTCCATCCTCATCCCATCTCCATCCTCATCCCCATCTCCATCCTCACCCTCATCTCCATCCTCACCCCCATCTCCATCCCCATCCCCATCTCCATCCTCATCCCCATCTCCATCCTCATCCCCATCTCCATCCTCATCCCCATCTCCATCCTCATCCCCATCTCCATCCTCATCCCCATCTCCATCCCCATCTCCATCATCATCCCCATCTCCATCCCCATCTCTGTCCTCATCCCCATCTCCGTCCTCATCCCCATCTCTGTCCTCATCCCAATCTCCGTTCTTATCCCATCTCCATCCTCATCCCCATCTCTGTTCTCATTTACACTCTCAGTCCTCGTTTCTCACGCCATACCATGTGACTTAATGTTCCTTATGAAGGTCCTGCTTCCTCTCTGGCTGCAGCCTCCGAATACTGGCACGTTGCTGCACCTGATTCCTTTGCCAGCCTGTGTGAACATACCTGCCTAAGCATGGTAGTCCATAGAGGACTCCAGCAAGAAATGTCCTTAACAAAATGCCCTTAGGTCACAGCATTTTCTTCTGTCTCTGGAAATGGCAAATTTAAGACAAAAAAACCAAAGTAAACCAAACCAAAACAAAAATCCTAAAACACTACCAGATTGATGATGGTTTTATTTACTCCCAGGAAAATGTGATAAATCTTCACAATAACCAGTCAGAATATTTTGTGTGCTGTAATGAGCATCCCCAGACTTGGTACATGGTGATAAATAGAACAAAGGCCCTGTGTTCATAGACTTCATTTTTATAGTTTTCAGAATTATATTGGGGCATGACTACTTCCATGAACTATCAGTGATGTACTTTTTCATATTGTTGTCAAGAGGTCTTGAGGAAAAACTTGAGTTAATGACTCCTACTCATATGGGAGTAGAGAAAATAGCCTTAATTAGCTACTTGCTGCCAGAAGACATCCCTTCCCAAGCCTCTCACTTGATTTTCCCAGCAGCCCCACAACTGCTTCTGTAGTTCAACGCTGAACACACCCTAAAAGTATGGGAAGGTTTTCAAAAATACTGACAGTTTGGCTTGGTCAGTAGAGCAGTGCCACCAATGAGAATGTACCAGATGAGGCCGACAGGCAGTCGTGGTTGATAGTCATGGAATGAGCATCCTTGGGTTGGTGGCAATAAGGAAGCCAGTTTCAACTACCATGGCTGTAAGAGCTGAACTATGCTAGGCACATTTTACACAGTAGGTGTCTCCATTCACAGACCCACATCAGGCATCTTCTCAGTGATGGATGTCAATGGGGGAAAACAAAGTCCCAGTCTCAGCTCAATCTGAGGCTGTCATGGTGAACCTGTGGGGAGACTAGACAAGTGATAGTTACCATCTAATGAGAAAGAGAAATGTGATGGGAAAGATATTTCTGTTTCATTTGTTCTCTAATGTACTGGAGAGTGTTTGGCTTGGGATTGTATAAATAACTTGGGATGAAGGAAGCCTGGGAGATGATGACCCAAGAGGGGTAAAACAATTGCCATCCAGGCCTGTAAACCTGAGTTTGGATCTTCAGAACTCACATTTAAAAAGCAGCTGCAGCGTCAACACCTCTCATCCCAGTGTCCTTACTGGGAGATGGACATAGAGACAAGAAGACTGAGCGGGCAACCAGCCCAGCTAGCCTGGTATATACAGCAATGAGCAAAAGAGACCCTGTCACAAGCAAGATGGATGGCAAGGACCCATATCCAAAGGTGTCCTATGACCTCTTTATGTGCGCTGCCCCCCACTCCCCATACACACAAAAGAGAAAGATAATAATTTGGAGGAGGTTGTAATGTGGTTATTCTTACTCCTTCATTCTAACATCAAAAACACAGCTAGCTTTCTAGAAAGCAGTCAGAGAAAAAACGGCCCATAAAATATCAGCACTAATATACTCCTTTCTGAAGGCTCTTCCTAGAAAACTGAAGCAAAAAAAAAACGAAAAGATTACATTTTTGATGATATTCATCATAGCAACTCGTAAAAGCTGTCATTCAGCTACAATGCAAGGATGAATGTATTAGCCAGGACAGGCTAATGCTGTAACAAACAACCCCTTTTCAGAACAACACTTTAAACCTTTCTTTCTCACTTGTAATTTAGTGTCGGATGCATGCTTTACCAGATGGTGATTCTGGGATTTGGGATTACTCTCATAGCTCCACAGTCCTCTAGGATCTTAAGATCTTCTACATCTGGCTATCAGATGGTGAGGATGAGAAACCGGGTATAAGGAAATATCCACAGGGCACTTTAGAAGCCATAAAAAATGATGTGTATCATACCCAGCAGACGACACTTAGGAGAGCTAGACATGAATTGGGCACATCAGGAGTGGATAATGAGAGGTCTCTGTAGATGCAAACCATCATTGTGCCACAATATGTTAGCTGTACATAAAGGGAGAACCGGGAAGGAGTTGGCAAAGAGGCGCCATGTTGTGCTATCAAACATCTTCTTTTGAATCAAGCTGAAATCTCTTTTTGTGTCTGTTTTAGACCATGGTGCCTTTGTAGAAGAGCTGGAGAATGGTTATTACACAAGGCTCTCTCTCTGTCTGTCTCTCTCTCTGTGATGAGAAATGAGATAAAGAATGTAAATAAATGATATATTAGCCTACAAGGAGGGTTTGGAGCCAGACTATAAGATTTCTTCCATGTCCTCTGAAGTGCTTGGCTCTGTTCTGTATACAATAGAAACACAATAAAAATATGGAACATTTGCATTTGTATGTTATTTGGAGTGCATCTTAGAGAGAAATAAGGGAGATCGGAGGGAAGGGGACTTGCTAGGAATCTGTCTTTCTAGAAGCATGATTGGCGCCACCTTGATTTATGAGCACACTTAGGGTCTTTGAAGGCTGGATGATCTTACCTTTGTAGTCACTGTCCACTCTATACTCTAGGACACTATGATGAATGATTCTGCACTTAAGGACCTCTCAGTTTAATGGGAGGAGACAAGGATGATGGGAAGGAGCTTGAGTACAACTGCCAAGGTCACTTGGATCTTCAACAAAATGTGATAGACTGGAGGGTTTTAAGACTGAACAGTTGTATTTAAGCAACACCTATTGTATCATAACTACACATAGAAATGGGGTTCAGATGATGGGTGTCCTCCAAACTAATAATTTTCCATAAACAATTACTAGCAATCAATAGGTCATCTGTGTTGAGTAAAAATGTACTGAGAAGCAGATGTTCCTGGCCTGTGATGCTGAGAGGCGATAGCAAACTGAATACTTTAAACAATAGGAAACCAGAAGTCTAAAATCAAGGTGTTGGTGAGGCCATCTCCCCCCAGAGCTCTAAAGAAGAACAAGTCTTTGCCTCGACTGGCTTCTGGTGTCTGCCAGCCTGCCTGGATTCCTGGTGCATCATTCCAGCCGCTGCAGATCTCTGTGGTCAAATTCCCTCTCCTTGTGTTTATTGTCTTCTCTTTTGGTTCCTTAAAAGGACACTTGTCATCAGATTCAGACCCGTGCAGATGATGCAGGATGATCTCCTCATCCCCAAGTCACTGACATGCCAGTTCATCTTCTGGTACTTTCCCTAGTGAGATCGTATCACAGGTTTTAGGACAGGGATTTCTCTTTGAGAGTCATTAATATCCAGTCCATTGCATGGCACCTTCATTTAGGATAGGCTCATTAGTAACTTGTCCATGTGACTTGTTTCTTTAAATATTTCATGTCTTTGGTGATGATGCTCAAGACAGACAGTGTGTCTCTACTGACCCGAGGAAGCTGCTAAGGGATAGAAGGGTGTAGTAAGAAGTTTCTAGCCCAGACTAGCCCCAAGATCTGGACCAGCAGTCCCAAAGTAACTCACAGAAGCCTATATTAATTTTATGCTGATTGACGTAGGGCCCAGGCATATAACTTGCTAACTCCTTCATCTTAATTCAACCCATGATTCTTACCTTGTTCAGTCATGTGGTTCAGTACCTTTTCTTAGCAGAATTTCAACTTCTTTCCTCTGCATCTTCTGGCATCTTTGCTCTGCTCTGAGATGTTCCCAGAGTTTTCTTAGTCTGGTAGCCCCTCCCACACTTCCTGTCTGCCTCTGGCTAATCATCTTTTTATTAAACCAGTAGGAAGGAGAAATATTTACACCATGCCATAATTCCATTACAGAGGGGTGCTGACACAGCAGGATTATTAATATTATTTTCTAAATGTCCACTTGTGTGTTCTGGAATTTCTCTATTAGCATCACTTTACATTCTGCCATGTTTCTCAGTGGGTTTACATGTTGACTTCTTCCATATCATAAACTAAGGATGGGAATTCCTTATGTTCCCCATATCTTTTTCTATAAACACACTGAAGAACTATCTATAGCATATAATCACTCCTACTGTGCTGAGCTATGTTTATAATGATGGGTGTCACACATGGTGTCTGTCAAGTTTGTTTTAAAAATAAACTTCCTGGCCGTGGTGGTATATATCAGCTATTCTAGCACACTTGAGAATCTGAGGCAGGAGGGTTGCTGTGAGTTTAAGGTCAGATTGGGTTACATAGAAAGACCATGTCTCAAGGAAAACAACAGCAACATGATGATATAAAAGGGATTATAAGCTTAGACATATAAACACCTGCACACAGACATGTGTAGAGTATCTTTCCACAGCTACAAAAACTTGGAAGTGACTAGGTCTTTCAAAAAATTGAGGAGACAAACTGTGGTATATTGCAGGATGGAATATGATACAGTACAGAAAAGGAATGAACTATCAGCCCATGAGAAGATTCTAAATAAATTCTAAATAAAAATTCTTTAGAAACTTAAAGGTTACATATATTATGATTCCAATTCTATGGCATTCCAGAAAGGTAAGATTATGGGGACAATTAAAATATCAGTGACTATCAGTTGATAGAATGGGAATAATGAATAGATAGTGCTCTGTCTTTACAGCTGGAACACTATTCAGTGTGATCGAAGAATGATATATACATTTTTATGTTGTCAGGACCTTGTTTTACCACCAAGGGTGCAAATTATTGATCTTGCATTATTGGGCTGTGTCCATATTGGTCCATGTACTGTAAACAGTGTACCCCTGTGTTAGTTTCAATTACTGTGAAGAGACACCATGATCATGGTGACTATTTTAATTGAGATGGCTCACTTAATAGTTTCAGAAGTTCAGTCTATTATCATCATGATGGAGAAGCATTGCAGCGTGCAGGCAGATGTGGTGGTGGCTGAGAGTCCTACGTCTCCCAGGCAACAGGAAGTCAACTGACTCACTCAAGGGTACCCTGAACATAGGAAACCTCAAATTCCATCCCCACCATGACACTTTATTGAACAAGGCCAAGCCCACTCCAACAAAGTCACCTCTCCTAATAATATATATGGAACGTAGAAAGTATATGTAAACTTTTCTGTGAGCTTAAAACTTCTGTAAAAATCAAATAAGAATTTTAAATTGGGTTATTGATATTTACACAAAACCAAAGCCTAAAACAGAACTCCAATTTTTTTTCTTTTTGCCACAGATTCATAAACTCATTTTGGCCACTAACTCCCACACAGGCTTTGACTCCCATGCCTTTTCCTTCTTAAGACAGATTGTTAGAGAAACAGTATTTCTGGATTAGTGTATGAAGTGAGCCAGTCATGAAACCAACATTTTCTTTGGAATGCTTATTCTGGATGACAGGAGAATGATGCCCTTTCTGGTATGTTCCTTGGGAAGGAGCCATATTCACAGCCCTCCCCTCCAGGGTGTCCTACAGAGGAGTAAAAACTTCTGCTCAAGGATCTAACAAAGAAGGCAGTGTTCTTCATCCAATAGGACTTTCTAGCTGGTGGCCCAGACCTACAGGGTTAGTCTACTGGGACAAAACTTAGTGCTTGACTTCCAAAAAGTGAAGTCATGCCCACCTACCTCTTGGTAAATAACAAGCCTGAGTAGAATGGTCACATTTAAAGTAGGGGATCCAATCTGTTCCTTTTGATCACAACATGAGGCACACAGGCAGGAATGGAATAGAAATGCCAGATGTCAGCAGGTAGTGAAAATAGTCTATTTCACCAGGGATGAAAAATAGTCTATCAGAGATCATAAGAAAATTTGGCAAGGCTGAGTCAGCCTTGGTCAATGAAAGATTGCCACATAGAGGCTTTCCCAGTTGGCATCAGAATTGTTGGAGAAACATGCAATACTTGCCATACTCTGTTGATGGTCCTGTGCCTGTTATGGGTCCTCTCTGATGGGCACCTTTCCATAGGTGATGATGAGAGACCAGATCCTGGGAGAGTGCAGGCAGAAGGGCCCCAAGGATGCTGCAGAGCTAGCCTGGCTTCTCCTACAGAAGGATGAGGACTTGCTGGTGCCAAGCCCTGCCAAATCTAAGAGAAATGATGTTTATAAACATCCTCTCATGTGGAAACAGGTACATCCTCAATGAAAGTTCTTCCTGTTAGTTGGAACTGAGGCCAAAAGGAAAATGGGCAGTGCTGGCAATCAAGTTGCCTTCGCACTTATGAAAGGCTCCATCTTCATTGGACACTGCCAACAACGGGTCATCACAGAGGTCCAGTAGCAGAGAGTAAAATGCCTGCTCCTGGCTGGCTGGACCACATTCCTTCTCTGGTCTGTATATACCAGTCAGCTGGCCAGGACCATGGCATGTCTGTGTGTGTGCAATACAAAAGCATATGTGTCAGAGGCAGAATCCTTCTGTGGATTAAACATTCAGGCAGCTGGCACCACCACAAAGTGCTGGGACCACACTACAGTTAGGGAAGAGTGGAAGAAGTATGAGTGTATGGGGAGATTTGGAGTACGTAAAGGCCTACAAAGTGCACCAGTGACCGTTAGGCCTGTTCTAGAAGATGCATAGCCTTGAGTGGGATAAAAGGATAAAAAACATGATACAGACCAACACTGAGTGACAGGAGCATCAGAATACAGCTAGAGTGGGGGGGTAGGCAGAGAGGAGGGGGAGGGGGAGATGCAAACAGAAAGCAAGAAAAAAGGGGAAAGGTGGGGGAGAGAGTGAAAGCAAAGGCAGAGAAGTAAGTGATATGCTCTACTACTACAGCACAGCCCAACATGTGACAGGCTCCCACCATCACTGAGCCACCCTGTCACATGACATAATCTCACCATCATAGCCACACCACTTTTCTTGTCTGATGGGCTGAACTTCTGGAACTGCAAGCTGAAGTATTTTTTTACTTGCTTCTGTCAGTTATTTGGTACCAGTAACAAGAAAATTAACTAATGCATCCTGCTCACCATCTATGCGCCAGCTCTTCTAGTGACCAGTGAGGACCTCCTGGCCCAGGGTCAGTGTTGGGGAGACTGGAAGCAAGGGGTGGTGGGAAGAGTAAGGTGTGTTTGAGTGGATCAGTTGATGAACCAAGAGTGTGATGTTATGACTTAGGTGCAATGGATATAAGAAGAAGAAAGATGGACTGTCTGCCCATGTACTCATGGGATCCTGGACAGACAGTGAGCTGAAGCCCCTTCAGGTCTTGCCAAGGTCTCACTACAGTGTGGCCATATGATGCAGTAATCAGAAAGCTCAGGCCGTTGGCTTCCAGCTCTGCTACTTTCTAGATGTAGGACTCTCAGCAAATGACCTGACGTCTCAAACCTCAGTTTCTTCATCTATGAAGGACAATGAGATAATAACTCTAACCTCAAAAGATGTTTGCAAGGGTTGGGAAATCTATAATGACAATGCCTAGCCCCAGACATGTAATAACCAATCATCAAATTCAGTTTTTTAAAATTTAGTTATAAGAGCAAAGGTGTAAATTTTAATTTTAGCTTCTGCTACATGGATGCTAAAGCCTGGATAACATATAAAATCCTTGTGGTAGAGAGTGTACTCATCAGCACCACATCTATTGTCTTCTTCTTACCATATTGAATGTAGACATACCCTTTTACAGCTTCCCTTGCAGCTAGGAGTTATATTTTCATCAGTGAGATGTAAGCATTATGCTCTCCTGAAGGCTCCTTAGCAACTCAGCAGGTACAGACCATTTGAACATAGCACTTTTCTTCTCTCTTCCTGCCTGACATCCGCACGCAAAGGATGAAATTCCAGCAGCCTGATTTCTGCATGTGGTGATGGAATCCGTATGGAAGATGACTGAGTTGCTCATGAAGAAGAAACAGCAGTGAAGAGTCTTGGGCTGTCTGCCTCTCAACTTCTTTTTAAATGACAAACATAACTACCTGCACTGTGTGAGTCATTGTATCTTTGATATTCACCACTGATTACAAATTGGAAATGATGAACTTTCCCTTGACCCAAAAATTTGGTTAGGGGGTGAGCTGACCAGTTGATGACAGAGTCCCATGGAGGCAGCGGTTTCTGGTTCTGTTCTACTCATTCTATTCTTCTCTCTCCAACAGGCTCAGTGGGGATCCCAAAATGGATGCTCATGTCTTGATCCCTGGAACCTGTGGATGCTTCTTTATCTGAGGAAAGGTCTTTATAGACATTTTTAACAAATGAGAAATGAATAATGAACCCTGTGTGTCTTCTAGATGGACCCAAAATCCAACAACCATACTTGGTCTCGTGGGAGGTGGAAAGGAAACAGTGAGACAGAAGGAGGAAGTGACCATAGAGCAGAGATGGGGTGACACAGTTATGGATGTAGTAAGGTCACAACCCCCTGAAGCTGGAAGAACCAAGATTCTCTCCTAGAGTCTTCACCCTGAGTGTGGCTTTGCTGTCATCATGAATTTAGGCTTCCGGCTTTTTTGACAGTAAAGGATTATATACCTATTGCGCTGTCATATCCTTTGTGATCATTTGTTACAGCAACTAAGAGACCCTCAGGCATATTCATTATACATGGCACCTTAGGTTCCAGTGAATTCTTTTTGAATGGATGAACGTGTTCTCAGATCAGGCCACACTGTTCTCCTTTTCCGAGTGAGACAGAAGCAGGGCCCCATGACACTGACATTCCCCACGCATTCTGCTTCCCAGACTCTGTAAACAGCTGTATTCCAGTGGCAGCTGCAACATTCCCAAACACAAGAGTGAAACCATTTGTAGCCATTGGTGGGGATGGGGATATACACAGCCAGGTCTCTCTTACCCTGAAATGTCTGCAAGGTCAGAAATCTAAACACAGATTCCAGCTTGTCAAGCTTCCCAAGCTCTGGGCTATATTACATGGTTGCATAACCCAGCTCTGTGGATCTCCTGCCTGCTCCTTCCTCTCCCACCACATGAGTCTACGTGAAGAGTTAGGAAGGGAGCCAGGGGCAGCTGGAAGCCAGGAGATGGGCATCAGAAGGGCATAACAATTGGGCAAAAGAGCTTGAGAACCAAGAATCTTCTGCAGGCAATAGCACGAAGCTGGCTATGTATGTGTGGCAGGTTATTGCTACACAGCAAAGTTGCCTTGAACTCTCAGTCCTTCTGCTTGGTGGCATTATAGACATGACACATCCAGCTACTGTTTAATTTTCAGCAGATTCCATGATAATACAGCTCAGGTCTCATCAACATTACATTCACTTCCTAAATATAAGTCATTCAACTCTGGCTTTGTATCTTTGCCTTCCTGGAGTTTTGCTTTGTTTCTGTTTCTAAACAGGGCTGGAAATCCTTATATTACAATCATTCTTTTCTCTCTCATGCCTACAATTCTTCGGGTAGGAGTTTAAATCTTCCCTCTGTTTGAATCCAGAGCAGTCAGTAAACCTACAAAGAGATTGTACAAAGACACAAAGTCCCAAGTGGTCTCTCACATGTGCTCCCTCCTTTTATTTTGTTTATTTACTTTGATACAGAGTCTGATACTCTGTAGATCAGGCTGGCCTCTAACTCAGATATGCCCCTGCCTCTGCTTTCTAAAGGCTGGGATTAAAGAAAACAATAATTTTTATTTCTAGCTCCTTCACATACTCTTTCTCATGCCATCTTTTTTTTCTTATCCAATGCTGGAGATGGAACCCAGGAGCTTGTATGCACCAGGGAAGTACTGTAGCACTGCACTGCACCACCCAGCTTTGTCATGTAGTTTTAACTGGAGAAGGAAGTGAGTTCAGGAGGTGAGAAAGGACTGATTTGGCTCTGGTGTTTGCCTCCTAGATGAAAGATTAAACAGACGGAGTTCCTCTGAGCAGATTTTCTCATCTGCTTTAAACAGGGCAGATATGAGGGGGAAAAGACAGTTTCTGTCTGTCTGTCTCTCTCTCTCAAGAGAGGACATGCAAAGGTGGCCTCTGGGATAAGGCCGAATGAAGGGATTTGGAGGCTAAAGGATGTGAAATGGATCTGGAGGCCTGTCTCCACACACTGTCCCCTCTGTCTGAGCCAGCTCCTTCCAAGGTATGCAGTCACCAGTGAGGAGCCCACAAGAACCAGACTTCTGTGCTTCTGTATAGCCTTCTGTTTTATATCTCAAAAGTGCTGTCACTCACCAGTAGCTCAACCCAGCAAGGTGCTCAGAAGCTAAATGCTGAACTCCAAGTTCAGCATTTAATAATATTAGACTTCACTGTGGATCTCAGCATCTGCTTCCATCAGTCACTGGATAAAGGCTCTATGATGACAGTTAGGATATTCACCAATCTGATTATCAGGGTAGGCCAGCTCAGGCACCCTCTCTGCTATTGCCAGTAGTCTAAGCTGGGTCATCCTTGTGGGTTTCCGGGAACTTCCCTAGCACCAGGTTTCTCCCTAAACCGGTTCTGTCTCCCTTTATCAAGATCTCTTTCATTGCTCTCCCTCTCCGTCCCAGTTCCAGCTCAACCATCCCGTTCCCTCATGTTCTCACCTCCATCTTCCCAGTTTACCCAGGAGATCTCATCTATTTCCCCTTCCCAGGGTGGTCCATGCATCCCTCTTAGGCTCCTCGTTACCTAGCTTCTCTGGAGCTATGGGTTGTAGTCTAGTTTTTCTTGGCTTTACTTCTACTATCCACTTATGAGTGAGTGCACACCATGTTTGTCTTTCTAAGTCTGGATTACCTCACTCAAGATGACATTTTTCTAGTTCCATTTATTTGCCTGCAAATTTTATGATATCATTTTTTTCTTCTGCTGAGTTTCTCCATTATGTATAATGTACCACATTTTCTTTATTCATTCTTTGGTTAAGGGGCATTTAGGTTCCAGGAATTCATTGAAAGAGAGGAAAGAGGGATTGCTTGAACAAGGAGGGTCAAGGTCATGATGGGGAAATCTACAGAGACAACTAAACCAAGCTAGTGGAAATTCATGAACTTAGCTGTGGAGCCTGCATGGAACTGGACTAAGCCTCTCTGCATATGGGAGACAGTTGCATGGCTTGGTCTGTTTAAGCGGTCCCTGGCTGTGGGATAGGATCTATCGCTGGTACATGAGCTGGTATTTTGGAGCTCATCACCTATGGAGGGACACCTTGCACAGTCTTAATGCAGAGGAAGGGGCTTGGACCTGCCTCAACTGAATGTACCAGTCTTTGTTGACTCCCACTAGGAGGCCTTACCTTTTAGAAGAACGTGCTGGGGTGTGTGTATGGGGGGGCGTGTTTGAGAGAATGGGAGGAGGGATGAGAGGGGGAATCTGTGGTTCATATGTAAAATGAATAAAACATTCTTAAATTAAAATAATAATAATGGAATTATTTCTGGTACCACCCACCTCCAGCCTTCTATTCTTGGCTGCAGAATGTAGGGACTAATTTTACTAATGACACCTAAAAACCCTTGGAGGGAGGGAATGGGATCAGCTAACTGGGCTTCCTATGGCTGTCTGACTGGGAAGATGCATCCATGGGTGTGGGGGAGCCGAGGGGAAATAAACTTGACTCTGTCAGGAGTATAGGTTACTCCTTAATCAAAAGAGAAAAAAAGAATAAAGATCAGGTTATCTATCAAAGACTAAGTATAAGCATGCTTAATGAAATTTGAAATGATAATCTTTAATTGTTTCCACTAAGGCACATTGTAATGCGTCTTTGTTTCCTATTAAGGGCTCATTCTTTCTGGGTTTCTTTAACCCAGGGTACAGGCCAGAGAAACAAAACCAGCAAGCTCTGTGTGTGGCAGCCCGGGCACTGGCTCACATGACTGTGGCACTGGTCAGTCTAAAATCTAGGGACAGGCTCACAGTTCAGAAATCCTGGGAAGAGTGTCAGGGCTGCTCACACCCAAATTCTGTGTACAGACGAGTTCTCTTCCTTAGAAATTGCTAGGCTCTTTTCCTCCCCAGGTCTCTAAGTGACTAAGAAGCCTCCCACATGAGGGAGAGTTTGCTTTATGCAAAATCTATGGATTTAAAATTATGTGCCCCCTAAAAACATTCCCTCTGCAATATTATTTTACTACATAGTTGGATTCTATGACCTGGTTCAGTTGACACATAAAATTCCCCAGCAGTCCACTGTTTTTCTTTGAGCTCATTGAGTTAGCCAGAGATAATTAGATGATCATATTTTGTGCCATGCTTAATATAGGGTGATAAAAGAAAACAAAGGTAGAATCCCAATTGAATACAAAATGCATTGAGCTGAAAATGACATAAGATCAAAAGCTCAGAGTTAGTTGGGTGTGGTGGCACACTTGACCTGCTCACTCAGGAGGCAGAGGCAGGAAAATCTCTGTGAGTTTGAGGTTGGCCTGGTCTACTGAGAGCTAGAAAGGAAGAAAGAAATGAATAAACTGTTGTGAGCAACATGTAGAAGAAGGATGAGCACTTTACTCTTTAGGATGAGGTGAGTCAAGGAACCAAGACAGCTGCAAAGAGGAGGTAACAGCAGATCCATCCACATCCTAGTCTATGGCTAAGAGCTCAAAGGCTCACACTGTGTGAGCACTGTATGAACCAGTCAGGTCTCTGCAGGAAAGCAGATACTTCTTCAGTTGTTCATACTATAAAGAATATAAAGTAAGGGATTAGTAAGGCCTTGTGCTAGAGAGAGATGCTGGAAGCAACATACAGGGTGATGAGGCCTCACAGAGATTAGCATCAGCAGGAAGCCTCCGCCCTTCTGATAGAAGGGAAAAAAGTACCCAGAAGTCACTGTGGGCCTGTCTGTCAAAAGCTAATAACCCCCACAGAGATGCTTATGGTTGTAGAAGCCAATCAAGATATCACAGAGAAAACCAGCCTGGGCTCTCCTTTCTTCTCACCTACCCCACCACTACCATGATGTTGCCTGTGCCTTCTGTTGGTGGAAGTATGCAATCCTAGAGCCTGTGACTAGCTTATCGAGTACGGGATAGTCAAGATGAAGAGATGCAGAGCAGGAGAGTGAGGATGAACTCAGGACATCATGCCCAAGGGCAGGGAATATGGATTTAGGAAACTGGTAACATACAGCTTTCACCTAGTGCCCAGAGCGTGAATTGAACATGGAGAGGAGTGGAAGGGATGGTGCTGCAAGATGGAACTACAAGCCAGGCTCACAGCACACAGGCCCGTCCTGCCATGCCAGTGGCTTTGAACTGTGTCCTCAAGGCATCAGGACCCGTGAAGAGTTGAGGGACTGTGCAACTCATTGGTTCTTTTGAAAGATCATTCCACAACTTGTCTGCTGTTCCAAAATACCTCACTGGGGTAAATAAAGGAGATGAGATGAGAGAGAGCGGTGTGTGTGTGTGTGTGTGTGTGTGTGTGTGTGTGTGTGTGTGTGTGAAGCCAGCTTCTCTGGCCTCTCCTCTGAGCAGCATCACTTCTGAACACTGTGTGTCTGTTGATATAACAAGAGTCTTTGTTTACTTTAGCCCAGAAAAACTGGAGGAGAAGACCTTTTTACAACAAAATATTTGTCACTAATCTATACAATGGCTACAGTGGCTGATGAATTACTACAGCACTCACCTCGTTAACGCACTTCCGGAAGAGTCCACATCTTTGCAAAGTTTCAGATAGTCTTGTCTATCCTTTGGTTCCTCAAAGCACACTGTCGTTCTTTGTATTTGCTTTTCAACTTTTAAAATAAACCCATGTCATTTGTCATGGGGTGGTGGAGATAGCAGTCAGAGACAGACCCTGAGATTAACTTGAAGTATTGACCCGATGCAATCACAGAGCCACGGCACAGCCTCAGAAGAGACATGAGGAGTTTCCCTCTCCCAATAGTCTCTTCTATCAGCAAGCCAAGCAAACCCACACGGATGAAGTGACTAGCTCACAGATCTGAAAGTAGGTAGTGGAAAGAGAGCTCAACTCAGACCCGAAGACTAGGAGTTCTTCCACACTTGACTCATTGCCAAGGTGTCCAGAGCCCACAGGAAGTTGTCAGTCTCAGAAGAATTGGCCAGGTGGTGAGATCTCATCCCCCATGGACTTAGGCAGACAAAGAATCTTATTGGGTAAATATATAGTTCAGGAGGAAGCCAATTTCAGTTAGGGGCCTAAGGATTCTGCCCTGTCATCAGGACTCAGGCACTTCTATTTCTTGGGTTACCCCTGAGCTAATTTCATTCAGGTGTGCTCTCTCCATGGCAATATAAGAGAACAACCAAAAGTCCCTGTTTACTTGTCCCTGGTGTCTCCCTTGTGGAAAGAGTGAATGCATTCTTCCAGTAGTAGCAATAAAAGTTCAGAATCTGAGTTTAGGTCTTGTACCCAACCAGTCACAATATCATAGGTGAATGAATTACTGATTGGCCAAGTCTAGCCAATCTCTGTTTTGTCTAGGTAAATATAAAAAACTATGTATTGTACACCCATCAACATATACTTCTATACTGCTTAGTGAAGGGGATGTATTCTGAGAACTATGTCATTAGGAAATCCCATCATCCCACAAACATCACCGGGACTTTACATACACAAATCATGACAGCTACAACCTCACCAGACAAATTTATCTGTGGGAACTCTATCCTGTAAGCGGGCCTTAATTTATCAAAATACTCTTATGCGATGTGACTGTTCTTGAAGAAATAAGAATAGTAACATGTCCATTAAAGGGAGGGGGTGGCCCCAGAGTTCCATAAATCTGAGACAAGAAATGGAAGTACGAGGCAGATATAACTGAGATACATTCCAAGCTCTGAGACTTAGCCAAATGGAGAGGATGTCTAATAGTAGGCACAAACTATTGTACAAAATGACCCAATTTAGCAATCATAGACTTCCTAAAGGACATGTACCCACTAGGAACTTCAGAGCTGCCCGCTCCCCATGTAATTCTGGGCCTATGAAAAGGTACTGACTGTGAGGAGTAGGGGGGGATCACTTCAATATCCTGAGCATAATGTGGGAAATAGTTCCTCAGCAAGGAGGTCCTGGCCTCTTGATTTATAAACATATTACTCCAACTAGTTGGAAAATAGTGTTAATGCCTGGTGTAGTGGTTCAGTCTCGGAATTCTAGCACCAGGAATCTGAAGGAGGATTGTAGGACAGATTGGGGAGAGTCTGGGCTGCATAACAACATTGTCTCAAAGAACAAAACAAAGTATGTGTGTCAGATGCTCAAGGGAGAGGAAAGAGCTGGAAGGATATTGGATTTGTCTTCTTAGAACTCCGCCTTCTCCCAAGGACCAGATCGAAGGGAAGCTGCACATCCCCATGAAGCAGCAGCAGGATCTGGGCATCACTGTGTGCTGGAGCATCACTTTGTCTTGCAGAAGCAATTCAACTTTAGTAGCAAAGCTCTATAGGATCTCACCCCGCTGTCACCTCACTCTCACGGTGTCTGCCCCTTTAGTTCAAAACCATATTAAGAACATCTACATATATGAAAAAGTCATTTGTTCCCACATAGCTAGAGAATGTAAGTGAAGAAAACAGCGACAGCATGTTCACAGGATCGACCTTATCACAGTTAGCCCCTGGCACACCGCTGGGAATTAGATTGCCAAAGCCTTTAGGGTGGTGGCATTGGCTGACTGACGGCTTCAGCTTTTCGGCAGCCATTCTAAGAAGCCATGAGTATATGTATCTTTGACTCAACAGCTCTAAAGAATTGAGTTGGGAAGATGTAGCTACCAGCTGTTTGTGATAACAAAATACCAGAAGCTAAGCTACCCCCACCCAGAAGAGTCAGTTAACGGGGACAAGTACATCACAATGTACTCATTGTTTAGGTGACCAAGAAGGAGGAAGGTATAATTATAAAACTGTTTTGTCTTTCATGGGCTTTATAGATGAAGGACATTCAAGTAATGTTAACAGTGCTTTTTTTTTTTTTTTCCTCTCCTTCCTATGCCTTGCTAATCACAAATGGTCATGGATGAAGATAATGGTGTTAAAAAGGAACGCTGGCCTGCGTGATTAAAGGGGGCTTCCCTGGGCACCCTTTTCTCCCTCTTCTGGGAAAAGAACAAATGTGAATATCCATTCCTTTGGAGATCAGGATTCCCTCTGATGTACTGGTGGGCGTCCATGCCGGGCTCCCCTGTGTCTGAGAGCCCTCGACACAATGATAAGCAAGCATGTGCCAAATAGGAGGCTTTTGATCTTTAGTCCTGGGCAAGAAATTCCCAGGTTGTGCTAAGTCTGGTTTTCTCTTTTCGTGTTAAGGGTCTTTTTATATACAGACTACAAATTTCCCCTTTACTTTAGGAATATAATGTTTCTTAAATCCCTCGCTCTCTTTTCCTCACAAATACATCTGAGATTTTATGGAAAGAAGAAAAATGGAAAGAAGGGCCAGTGGGTATCAGTTGGCCTAATTTGTCTCCAGATCCTATCTGGTGTGGGTTGGAAGCCTGCTGCTTTGTATCACCTTCTGTGGTCTAAGCCTCACGATAAGATTCCCTGCTGGCATCTCTGCTGTCCCGGGAAGAGGCTCCAAGTCTAGCAGAGCCCTTTCATGTCAGCCTGATAGAGCCTATGTTTATTTAGACTCTGTCACATTGAATCCACGTCAATGGCTGCATATTATGTCCTAGCCCTGACAGAGATCAACTGATGTGGTGTTCCCCCACCTTATTAGGTCCACTCCAGAGCTTCTGAGTAATTTAGGAGATGTGAACCAGTGCTTTGTGGTAGACTAACAGAAAACAAAACAAAATAAGACAAAAGCCAACCCAAACACACACACACACACACCAAGCCAAGCCAAGCCAAAACCAAACGAAACAGAAATCAAAGTTGAGGTTCAGGTATACATGGAGTTGACATTTTTTTCCTAGCTCTTGCAATCAATCCTTCCCACCCATCTCACCCCACCCCATTTGCCTGCCTTTCGCTTTCTTTCATTTCGCAAGCTTGACGATTCATTTTTCTGATCGTGGCTCATCTGGATGGAATTGCTGCATCACCCTCTCCCACCTGATGGATAATTTCCTGCGTTGTGTGTTGCAAGACAATCTGGTGAACACTCCTTCCTCCTGCTGAGCCAAAACCTTTCATAAGCTTTCAGTCCTTCAGAAGAGGATGGACGGCCCTTTCGTCCTGACACCCCTTCCCCTTTAATTTCTAAGGCACGTTTTGAGCTTTATCAGGACTATTAGATCTTGCTAAGATCAGAAATCAAGGGTGGTGTGTCTTTATAACTCCCTAGTTTCCTGTAGGCTTTCTGAGGGACTGCACAAAGGTGCTGGGGAACCTACGTACATTGCTTCCCATCTGTTTATAATAAAGACTCCTTTCAAATGGGATGAGCCTAGTTTATGAAGTGCTCAGAAATCCTCAAAGAAAATTCATCTCTTGCCCCAGGTCTCCACGGCTAGCAGGCCCACAGCAAGGAAAGCGGGTATTCTGCGTGAGGGGGTGGCTAGGCCTTGTGGGTTCCAAAAGAGCTGTTCCCCAACTCCTAGCTCCTTTCTATCTCCCTCATGTCATATGTATTAGCATCTTTGCTTCTAATTATAAACAGTGCCTGCATTTGTGCTGGAGAGTCACATTTTGGGGGAGTGGGAGGAAGGAGCATTAAAAAGTCCATCAAGACCTTCTGGGACCAAGTCACTTACCCCCTGTATTGATTGTGGTAATTGTTTCACAGATGTATAAATTTCTCAGAATTTATTAAGGTGATGCTTTACATGTGCACTCTTGACTTTGGGCCAATCACACCCTCAATAAATCTGGTGAATCAAACAAAAACCTTTGTCCACTCCACCCCTCAACCAAGGGCCTTCTGTTGCTTATACCATTATTAATAAATTGTGTTGTTAGGAGAGAAAAAACCCACAAAACTCAAAATAGTTTAGGCTCTGGGAAATCTCTCTAAAGTGAGCTAGGTGTGGTGGTGAATGCCTTGAATGCCTTAATCCCAGCTCTCAGAGAGGCAGAGGCAGGAGAATCACTGTTTGAGACTGACTTAGTGAGACCCAGGGCTACAGAGTGAGACCATCTCAAAACAAACTTTCTAAAGCAGCCAAGGATCTTGTTTTGTCTCATTACTTAGGCTCCACTCAGAATCCAGGACCCTAAAGTCAATCTCTGCTGCAGGAAAACAATGATAAAACAAAGCTGGTCTGCATCAGAGCAGACGGTGATAAAGCTCTACATCAGAAAGCGTTTAAGATGGGGCTGGATGCAGGAGATAGCTGTGGGTTCTCCCTCTAGGAATCTCTGCCTTGAAGGCATCTCACAGTACCACCCTAACCGTTATCATAAGGGTTAGTTGTCTGCAACTCTCAAGTTCTGGGATTTAGGTGATATTTATGAGCCAGTGTGAGAACTAAAATTTCAATAAGTATCTGTGGATTGAAACAGAGAGGAGGCAAAAAAAAAAAAAAAAAAGTGACTGTTATCAAATGGTGAGAGAGTGCCTTTTCTCTTTCACAATTGAAAGCATACTTTCTTTGCTAATGTCCTAAAATAAAATGTGAAAACTGTTTATGAATGTGAATCTCGTGGTGAGTATTGAAGAGAGCTAGTGGCTTCCACAGGCAGCAAGGATTCACGCATAGGGCCTAGGGTCCACCAGGCCTTTATTTTCTTTTCATGGAGAGTGCTCAGGAATGAAGCCAAGTCTCAAAGTGAGTATAGTTTCCACCTTATCATGGCCCAACTTGGTGGCGGGCAATATTTGCTGCTCTGTCTGTGTTATCCAAACCTTAACCTCTCACTCTGAGGTAGAAATACACTGGTCAAAGTCACACAGCAGCAACAACAATGATGTGGGATGTCTTTCTGTACACTGAGAATATGTGTTCCTAATGGCTAATAAAGAAACTGTTTTGGCATATGATAAGACAGCTTATAGCCAGTCAGGAAATACAGAGAGAGATGGGGAGAGAAAAAAAAGGTAGAGTCAGGGCGGGAGCTGCCACCTGCCTGGTGAGCAAGATGTAATGGAATCCAGGTAAGCTTCATGGCAAAGCATAGATAATAGAAATGGGCTGAGTCCAAGTGCAAGAGCTAGCTAGCAAGAAGCTTGAGCCACAGGCTGAACAGTGTATAATTAATATAAGTCTCTGTGTGTTTATTTGGGGTCACGTGGCTGCAGGACACAGAAGAACTTCCGGCTACACAACCACAGTACAGCATGTGCTTTGTGCCATGAACTCTACCAGCTGCTTTATATAAATCAGTGCCCTTAAGGCACATTGCACACCTTGGCTTCCACTGACAGAAAAGAGAAAGGAGTAGGCAATCATTCAGGGACACACACTGGGCAAGTGAGAGTCTGAGATTCACAAAACAGTCACTTTATTTCTAGGATTAGTATAGCAATATGTGTGTGCACGAGTGTGTGTGTGTGTGCTCATGTTTTATGTGTACATCTAGAGTGAAAGCTCTGTTTAACTGAAACAGATAAATCTGAATGAGTTGACTCTGATGCGTGGCTTTTTTACTCCACCAGAGCCGGAGACCGTTCCCCATCATACCAGACAGTTTTACTCACAGTTTTCAATGCCCTGTAGTTCAGAATGGATGTTACAGTGCTCACCAAACTACAGGAGTGAAGATGTGCCCTTCACCTGGACCATCTGAGACCTGCCCACTGGATCACGTGTTGGCCCAGCATTGAGCAAGTAAGCAAATGGAACCAATCAGGATCATTCCTTGAGGTTATTCACTGATCTTCTCAAAGATTAAAGACTTTCTGATTTCTTTGAAAATTTTCACTAGGGATGACACACTTGAAGCTGAGGCCATGCTCCACATACTCTATGCCACTTATGGTAGCCATAATGAGAAATGGTGAGGCCGAAGGGAAGCAGAAATGGGTGACAGGGACACAGAAGAAGGAAGAGAGACAGAAAAGGCCAGCCTTTAGTCCTAAGGGACCATCCAGTCCATGCCTTTACTAGTTATGTGTACCAAGAAATGTATTTACTGGCACACCCTGGAAAGCAAATATATTTTGTGTGCATGAATGTTTTGTCTGCATATGTGTCTGTGTACCATGTGTGCTTGATGCCCTCAGATGCCAGAAGAGGGCATCAGATCCCCTCAGCCTGGAGTTACAGATGGTTGTGAGTAACTGTGTGTTGTTGAGAGCAAGAGTACTCCTAACCACTGAGCCATCGTTCCACCCCTGACAGTGAAGGTTCTTTAGAGCAATATCTACTGCTTCCAGCCCCA
Organism: Sigmodon hispidus; assembly: GCA_004025045.1. Lineage (NCBI taxonomy): Eukaryota > Metazoa > Chordata > Mammalia > Rodentia > Cricetidae > Sigmodon > Sigmodon hispidus. Next base: position 147,425 of record PVIH01001534.1, read on the forward strand.
AAGAATATAGCTGTCTGGGTCTTCAAAAGAATATGGCTACCTGCGTCTTTAAATACCCTTGAGTTCACTAGTAGAGGGAACTCATATTTATTGTTCCTCTGGTTTTCTTTGTAAAGAAAAATTCTTTGATGAATAATAATTGTATCACTTGTATCTTAAGGTAGTAATTTTATGGTGATCAAATGCAAAGCGTTGAACCAGATACTCTAGGATATGATCATGACCATGTCATTGATTGTGCCTTTACCTCCTTCCTTCCTTCCCCCTTTTCAGTGGTCCTTAATTTCCTTCTCTGTAAAATGAGGAGGATGATATGGGATTAAAGGTGATAATGCATGCGTAGCTTTTGGCCTAATAGCTGATTTATAGCACACACTCAGTGGACAGAAGCTGTGGTCCTAAGAGTAGGCTGAACTAGAAAACCAGCCAGGAGCCCCAGGACTCGGACTGTTCTCCCAAGCGTACCTCATCACCCCATAATATCACCCTGATGAATGGTGACACTATGGTCCCATCATGCCCTGTCTCCAATGGTGGCAAAACCTAAGACAGTTGTTTTGAGGATAAAATGAGAAAATAGGAATAAATAAGGATATGAAAAAGAGGAAACAGGTTTTTAAATAAATAACCAGTACTCTCAGAAAAAATAGTTTACTAATTCAACAAATATTTCCCAAGTGCCCGCCAGGTGTAAGGAGTGAAGTGCAGATTTATCTTCGAGCAGCTGCTAATACTTGCTCTGTGATAAACTCAGGAGAAATTAAGAGTCCCCTAAAAATGGGGTGGGGGAGACCCAGGCATGGTGGCATACATCTTTAATCCCAGTGTTTGGAAGGCAGAGGCACGTGGATCCCTGTGAATTCCAAGATGGCCTGGATTATATAATGAGTTCCAGGCCAGCCAAAGTTACATGGTCACACTAAATCTTAGAAACAGCAGCAGCAACAACAACGACAAAAAAAACTGTGGAAAGCAACATAGGAGACCCTGTTTCAAAAAACGAAACAAAACAAAACAATGTATTGGCATGTAGCTCTGTAGAAGCATGCTTGTCTAGCCTGCATAAGATCCCGCATAAATCCCAGCACTTGTTGGGGTGGTAAGGAGGGATGTCTTGTCTGTGTGGAGAATGGAAAAGACCAAGCTCACCATCTTCTATCTCTGTGACAGGCAGACTCTATGTGGCCAGCCCAGAGCTTTCATATCACCTATTCTTTGAACCAGGGCCAGAGTGAAGCCGAGAGTGTCTATCATACTCACAGACAGTTATGATCTCATACAAACTGTTTCCTAAAGAACAGAATTCTTTTTAAAAGAACCTAAGAATTACCCTCATGAATTTTGAAATTTGGGCCCCATTTTGCCCTTCTCTGACCCCCCATTTATTAAATGTCTTCAGTGGATTTGGCTCTGGCCAGGGGTGGTGTTGCTGCTGTGAAGCTCTTGTGGCTCTGGTGACAGCCTTCATATCTGTGTCCTTGGGCTTCACCTTCTATTACTTCACACTCTGTCATTCTCCATCCAAACAGGACCTTTCAGGGCACAGGCCCAGTGTGTGGGTCACAGTCCATTGGACACTTTTGTTCAAAGAGCTCAGTGGAGGGGTTGAGGTCTTGTCAAGCAAACTGAGCAGCGCAGCTGCCTCCTCGCATGGCGCCTCCATTGGTGCCAAAAAGAGAAGTTGTCACAACAGGAAACAGGCCCCAGTGGGAAAAGTGGAGCACTCTGGGATGTGAAAGGGTCAAGGGTATAGCTTGTTGGCAGTTCTGGGGTCAACAGTGAGGTGTGATGCTAATGTTGTCTTGGGAATAGGTCTCCATGATCCAAGCTGAAGAAAACATAGGTTGGCAAGGCCTTGTCTGCCACCTGTCCCTGCTCTACATAGACTTCATTCAGAAAAGCCTATATCATTTATGCAGGTCACTTACAAATAACAAACAGAAGGAACAAAAGCCCTGTACCCCAGAATTGATATTTCCCAACAGTGGTTGTCCTTCTCTCAAACTTACCACCTCAGGTGAAGACAGCTATCTTGTCCATGAGGCTGATGGCCACACTGGACCTGTTATCTAGCCCATGAGGCTGATTGCTACACTAGACTTGTTATCTTGTCCATGAGGCTGATAGTCACACTGAACTAGTTATCTTGTCCACAAGGCTGATGGCCACACTGGACTGGTTATCTGGTCCATGAGGCTGATGACAACACTGGGCTAGTTATCTTGTCCAGGAGGCTAATGGCTACACTGGACTATTTATCTTGTCCATAAGGCTGATGGCCACATTGTACAGGTTATCTCACCCATGAGGCTGTTAGCCACACTGGACTGACTGCTGCTCCAGAGGAACAGCCTTAAACAGAATAGAGGTTATGCAAATCATCTTAGGTGTCCAGAAAGATCCTCACACTTGACCAGCAGGGTAGACAATCTACCCATAAATGTAATTTGAGTTGGGCAAAGAGGATGTAGTTTGGTACAGAATGCTAGCTGGTTCTGTGGATTTAACAATCCCCACTAGCCACCATAGACGATAAGCCTAGAATTTCACAGAATGAAGCTAACAATATAGGTGCCTCATTCATCTACCTGTCTATCCATGCCTTCACTTAAACCATTTATTGGAGGCCTGGGATGTTCCAGGGTATTGTGTCGAGAGCTGAGGTACAGTGCTAAGCAAAAAGCACACTGAGTTCCTTTGAGTTAGAAGAAAAGAGAAAGTTGGTAAAGGAACATCAGGAACTAAGATTGCGGATCACAGGGGCTGGCAACATGTCATCTGAAGTCACTGGGTAATTGGAGGACACTGAGGAAGAAGATGCTAAGAGCAACAGGAGGGAATCAGTGTGGTAAACAGTGCTGAGCACTGCAGAAAACCCAATCACATTTCCGAGTTGTCCTCTGCTCCATAGTTGCTGGCAGATATGTGCTTACATGTTTGAGCCATGGGAAGGATATTAGCGTATTCATACAGTGTGCTGTTATTTAAAGGTGAAGAAGTATGACTTTAAACATAGACTCAAGCTTCACTTGACCTGTTTTCTCCTTAACTCTGTTGTTCTCTGTCACTTCAGCCATTTAAACATCAATTTCCTCATAAAATAATGCCAAAAAAACAAAGTGCCTATGTTCCCCTGAGGGTCTGCCTGTAGTTGTGATGTGAGAGCACTCTGCGTTTCCCATCTGTCTGCACTTTTCTGAGTGTTTCTGCTGAACTGAGCTGTGTGAAGACTGTATGACATTGTTCAGACCCCAGACAGGCTGGAGAGACACAGAAGGCTTTTGTTCCAGTTTTTGCAGAATGTAGAACCAGGCAAAACATCTCAACACTTTACATGCAATAATCTAAAAACTGGCCTTATTTAACAGGGACCAGGTCAGTTCACTCCAGAAGATGGGCAGCTATTTACTTATTAATAATAGAAATAATAATACTACTAGCTAATGTTCCTCCAGCTTGTGTGTGTGCTGGTCACTTCGTGTTCACATCTCACATCAGGAAACGTGAGTATGTGAGAGGGCCTAGTGGGTCATGAACCATGCTAATGTGAGCACTGGAGTTCAGAGCTTCTGAGCTGACAAAGGAAGAAGAGGTAGTTGCACCTACAATCCCAACTATCCTATAGTGGAGGCAGGGTGAATGCCTAGAAAGCTGCAGACCACCTGGCCTGGGATAAGTAACAGCAAACTGAAAAAGACCCAATCTCAAACTTGTGATGACAAACACCTGAGGTTGAACTTTGACCTCCAGATGTGCCATGGCATGTTCTCGCTCTTGAACACACAAACTTATATGGATCAGAAAAAAGGAACAGATGTTGTGCTGTCATTGTTCTCATTTTATAGATGAGGAAAGAGAGATCTAGAGATGTCACATGACTTGTTCAAGCTCTCACACTGCTGTGGTGTGACCAGGTTGGGAACTAAAGTCTGACTGATCACAAAGCCTTCTAAAGGACACTCTTGAAGTCTTCAAAGTCCTGCCTCTATGGCCTCTAGAGCACCAAACAGTCGTACACCAACAATTAACATCCCACCACTTTCTGACTAGGAACTATAGGTCTCTAGAGACAGTAGCCCAATACTGTTAGATTCTAAGATGAGTGGAAAACTTCAAAGTCCACAGAACTCTAGCAAAAGCTGTCAAGTGTTTAACCAATAAATAGGTGGTTAAAAATACTATTAGCCATCATTTTACTAAAGGAAGATTAATTAAACTTGTACCAGTTAAATAATACAAGAATCTAAAAGCTAAATAAGTTTAACCCCATGAACAAGTCCCACTACTGTCTGGCTTGTCTCATTTTGCTTCAGATGAGTGGAAATAAGTCCCCAGCACTGACAGGCACCAGTCCAAGAGTGAGTGTGTGCAAGCGTGCATCTAGCTGTTGGTTTTTCAATACAACACTCTCCCTTTGAATGAAGCTGGAGAAAATGGAATGGTCTTCATTACACTCTTTTATAACTCAGACTTTCCATTACCTTCATCTGGTTTCTATCCCCTACCACACAATTAGTCTGAATATTTGAGGTTTCCCTATTGTCTCTGGGAAGGTTCTTGAAGACAAGGTCAAATCAAGGGCGAGTCTCACAGGTCAGGAGTATTGAGTCATCTGAATGTACCTCTCAATAATTCTTACAAAGACAAGTCACTAGGATTCTGAAGTTATTGAGCAGTTATACCAAAGGACTGAGTAGGTCTTAGGCCCAAACCAAAGAACATTTTTTAGAGATGGTAATGATTTAGAAATGTTCATCCATCACAGTGCAATTGGGCCAGAGAAGCAGTGTCAGCCAAGAGGGGCAGGCCAGGTTCTGATTTGTTTGGAGTCAGTGACCTTTCCCTGCTCTAGTATTTTTGCAGACCTGTGTTGAACATTCAGCATCACTCAGTCCATAGTTTATGAGTCACAGGTTATCTTGAGGGCAACATCTCCTTTTCTGGAGTGTTTGTGAAAATTCCACTAGGTAAGTCGTGTGCCATTACTTTAATCCACAACTTGTTTCCTTGACATTTGGGGAACAATCTGTTGAAGCTGTGTGAGATGTCTAAAGATCTCCCTGCTACACAAAGCACACACCAAGCAAGGTCTATCTTTGTAAAATATTTTAACTTTAAAATGAGTTTGAGTCCACACCTTAAAGCCAGCAGTGAGTATCTTCCAGGCACCCATAGGATGTGGAGAATAGAGGTGACCATTATCTCACCTTCCCCCTGGTTTTCAGAATGATCTAGAAATCAGATGAAACTAAAGATAAGGATTTCTAGGTTTTCGGTGCAAAATTCCCCATCAAATCTAGTGATGAACATGGATGGCAGATCCAGTCCCAGCTGGTCCTATCATTTCCTTACCTATTAATAAGCTTGACTCACACAACCTCGAAATCTCAGTCTGCACAGGTAGAAGAAAGGCTAAAGCAGACATCATGTGTAAGTTCTTGTCAGTGGATTTTGTGTGAAACAAAGTGCACCTATTGCAGCAGAGGCCATCATGGGTTCCTCTGCATCTCCTGGCTTTCCTCAGTGCTAGACCATAAGTCTGCCTGTCACAGGGGGCTAAGGCATTTAGATGATGGGGTGTTCATGCTCCCTCTCCCCCTCCCTGCCTCCCCCCTCCTCCTCTCCCACTCTTTCTCTCCCTCTGCCCCTTCCCCTTCCTTTGTCTCCCCCTCCCCCCCACCATCCTCTCTACCCTCTGCCTTAGTGACCCTATGCTGAGATGACAGATAGAGTCACCTGGAGAAAAAGTCACATTGAGTTTTATGTAGAGACACATTGAACTTTTCCCTTTAAAGATGTGGACGTTTTGTGGAATGTTCATTATGATGGGGATTTTCAACTATCATAATACACCCTGGGTCAAAAATACATATATATTTTGTTCAGATCATCAAGTCACATCTTTTTTTTCCCTCCTAGCAGGAACCCATTTTCATTATGCTGACTTGTTTTGTTCTGGGTAGGAAATTGAGAGAAATGTCTACTCTCATTCATAGTTTGTCTTCTCTTGACCTGTAAGGGGAAGGTAAAGTTAATGGTCAGAATCCCACCTGGCTATTGGCGAGCCACTGTGGCAAATCTCGACTACATCATAGGTAGGAACATGCCCTGTGAGCTGGAGTTTCCACATTGTCTTCTCAGATGGCATCTACTCAACATAAACACATTTACCTTCCCACCCCTAACCATAGTCCTCCTGGGTTTAAAAAATAAATATAAGCCCCAAGTGAAAGCAGGATACATTAGCTTTCTAGGGCTACCATAACAAAATTGTACAAAGTGGATGGTTAAAACAACAAAAATTGATTCTTGTGGCTCTGGATGCTTGGTGTCCAAGATCAGGGTGATTTCTGAGGCTACAGGGTCTTCCCTGGGCACCTGTGAGGATCTAGTTTACCTCTCCTGGGAGAATGAGGGCAAATAATACTGCGTTAGTGTCTGTGCTAAGGGCTAATTGTTACCTTAATTATCTCCATAAAGATCCTGGCTCTAAGTAGAGCTTTGATTTTAGGTACTGAGAGTTGGGACAAGATACAAATTGTGAGGAGACACAATTCATCTCTGACCACAGCAAAACCCAGATCCAGGGGGAAATGAAGCCTAAGCATTAGCTCTCTGGGGTGCCCTCCTGCCTGTGTGCCTGTGGGTGGACTCCACAGCAAAATTCTTGGAATCTATTAAAAGGCAGTCAATCCTCTGAGGTTTTTATTTAGTTCATATAATGATCTCACATACATCACAATTGACCTAGAGCCAGTTTAAAGGCTACAATGCTTTAAAAAAATAATTTAAGATTGAAATATGAGAGGGCATTTCAAGGTTTCCTTCCTCCAACTTTGCAAATAACAGCAGAAAATGTACAAGAAAAGAATATTCAGCTGACATTCTGCTCTTTAGCTTTTGTGCCTTTGTTGACATTTTGTTCCTTAGCTTTATGCTTTTGTTTGCCTTGTATTTATCTGTCAGCAGGGACTGGATTTGGGATCAGCTACTCCATGGCCTGGTTCCGGTGCTCAGCTTCACTGCTGCCCCTTGGACATGCTGCAAGCTAGCCCTACTGCATTCAAACAAATAGAACCTAACCACAGCCATTTCCAATTAGATGAAAAGATTCCCTTTTAAATTGGGTTTGCTGTCCTCTTTGAACATATAAAAGACCAATTTGGGGTTTCCTATATCCTTTTAGGTTGTTCTATTGTTTCAAATTCATGCATATGTGAAAAACCATAAAAGGAAGTTAAATCAGGACTCGGAGCAGGGAGCTGTGATTAATTGCTGGCCTTATTAAGACAAGTCACTACACAAAGCTAAGCAATAAATTAATAATGTCTCAGATCATAAATTAATCACGACAGCTTGTCTAAGAAGTAAATGATCATTTGTAAAGGCTGTTTCAGGCAGTGTCCAGGGCAGCCCTGGGGCAGTAAAAGAATTTGGAATTGCTGGCTGTTATAGCCAGTGTGTTTTATACGGTAAGGAAATTAAATATTCACCTCAGATTGTAGAGTGAATTCTAGTTTAAGTCAGAGTAAAGATTTTATTTTGTCCTGCACAGAGTTTGGGCAGGGTTAGGAGATGAGGTTGGGGGACATGGTGAACTGGGGATCCCACAGATGTTGATCTGAGTGAGCTTCTCAGTATTTGTTCTTGCGAAAAGGCATGGTGAAAACAGACACACAGGGCCAGCGAGGTGGCCTGATGGACACGAGCGGCTGCTGTCCAAGAGTCGCGGTCCCAGAAACAACATAGTGGAGAGAACCAGCTCCTACAAATTGTCTTCTGACTACCACAGGCATGTGTGTGCTCACACAACACATAGACACCAATATATGTTAAAAAGGGGGGATGGGAGGAAGAGAGGGGGAGGAAGAGAGGGGGAGGAAGGAAGGAAGGAAGGAAAGGGACGGAAGAAGGAAGGAGGGAGGGGAGGAAGCAAGGAAGGAAGGGAGGGAGGGAGAAAGGGAGGAAGAGGAAGGAAGGAGGAAGGAAGGGGAGAAAAGGGAAAGACAGCAGCTGCGTTAGTGACTGTCACGAGGGGTGTTGGTTGAGAAAGCTGGTCCCTGATAAGCAGTGTGTCTGAGAGAAAATACACAACCCCACAGGATTTAGATGAGTGCTTCTCAACCTGTGGGTCTCAGACCCCTTGACAAGCCCCTGCCTCTAAAACAAATGCATTATAATTCATAACAGTAGCAAACTTCCAGTTATGAAGTAGCAATGAAAATAATTTTATGGTTGTGGAGGTCATCACCACATGAAGAACTATATGAAGAAGGCTGAGGACCATCAATCTGACAACCAAACTTCATCCAGCCGCTGTCCCCAGGCTTTGTGGACAGGTGCTGCTTCCCGGGAATTGTCAGGGCCATCCACCTCAGCCCAGCTCGGCTGTTCTGTCCCTTGACAGCCTGGCTGCATCAGTAAATCCACCCCAGAAGAGATCTGAAGGGACCTGCATGTCACTCAAAGCATCTGTCTGTTTGCTTGGCTTTAGCACTGAGGCAAAACAGTCTCATCATGTAGCACAGTAAGGAGAGACTTTCTTCCAGCTGTACTTTGCCTTAGGTTGGTCTACTTATTACAGATTCTGGAACTTTCTGTAATGTTTGGACATATTTCAGGTGCTGGGAAAGGTGTTTTCCATCAATTGTGTCCCAGACACCAGTCATACCCGACCTTGTTTGGGTATTGATGACCTGAGGGCAAGCTGCATGCTATGGGGTTAGGGACAGCAGCCCTGGCTGCCTGCATTGTGCTGCTGAGAAAAAATAAGCTGAGACCCTGAATGTGACAAAAGCACTGTTCTCGGGACTAGGAGTGATGGCTTTGTACTGACCTCTGCAGAGTAATCCTGCATGCAGCAGCATTTCATGGACCTCTCATTGTCTTCTTGTATGAAAGGGGAACTGGGGCTGGAGAGATGGCTCAGAGGTTAAGAGCACTGTCTGTTCTTCCAGAGGTCCTGAGTTCAATTCCCAGCATCCACATGGTGGCTCACAACCATCTATAATGAGATCTGGTGCTCTTTTCTGTATACTGTATACATAATAAATAAAAAAGTGGGGAGCTGGAGAGAGTGGGTTTTACAACCTAGGAGTTGGCGTTCCTGTGTGTGAGTTATTAAAAGTCTTGTTGATAAAAGAATTTAAAAATTGACCCAGAGCTAGATGGTCATTTCGTTAGTTGGAGAGAAAACCATAGGCAAGCAGGCTGTAGACCCTGGCAGCTGCCAGCAGGAGGGGGCAGAGAAGACACAGAGAAAGCCTATCAGTCTTCCTGATCCCTAGCAAGTAACTGCAAATGTGCAAAGTCCCAGACTGGGATGGTTCCCTAGAGTAAGGACACACCAAGGGCTAGATCATTCTCTCCCTCTTGTCTCTCTGTCCTTCAGTCAGTCAGTCTGCCTGTTTTTTTCTCTGTCTGAGGCATTTGAGATTTAATTACAGTCATCAGAATAATTTGCTCCTCATTATTTCAATTTCTCTTTCCTAGTACCAAGGGCATTCGCCTACACAACTATGGGGGTAACATGCAGGGAATTTAACACGAATATAGCTCTACCCTACATAGAAAAATTATAACCCACATTTATAAATCTTCCAAAGCGTGCCAATAATAAAAGCCTTTGGAGATTTCTTCAGTTTAATCAAGTGCAATCAAAGTTCTTTTCTCCTTACCTCCTAACACCCCAGTGGACATTCATGAGAGTAAAAACACAAATAATCTTTCTTCTTTCTGAGATGAGCCCATTACTTTGTTTTAAAAATAAACACAAACCAATTTTCCATAGTTTAAATAAACATAAAGCTTAATTCAAGTGCAATTAGCAGGCCAGGCGAGGACCAGTGTGGCATACTTTATTTTGTATGAGGTTGAGTACTAACTGTGACTATTTAGCAAAATCACATTGCTAGTGGGAATGCTGCCTCTGGTGCCTGTGGCCAAGTGTACGTGTCACAGGGTCCTCGAAGGCATTCGACGGCAGAAGTCAGCAGGGACAATTCTAGGAGGTCTTTTATTTAGTCCTACTTTGCCACACACCAAAATACATACCATTTAGAAATGGCCTTCTTTCTTTTTCTCTTTCCATTCATGGTTAAGTCACTCATCATGTTGGAGTTGTCTTCAAAACATGACACATTACAGACAAGAATAATACTAAATTTTGTTTCAGGATACTGGAGAGAATGTTCCAAGGCATTTATTATTAATGGAACTTGCTGATCCATTAGGACATGGACTAAGAACCTGTCTTTCCAAGAGGTGGTGGGGTTACTGAACAGCTGGAATGCTGGAACACAGCTGGTGTGAATGGTAAATGGTGTAACTACTTGGGAAAGAAAGTGTAACCATTTCCAATAGTTAAACCCATGATGAATCCAGACATTCCTCCTCGAAGTCTACCTAAGGACATCACAGGCATCTGCACATGAAATAATGTCCATACATGTTCTACTTGAATGTTCATGCAAGTCTGTTTGTTTGTTTGCAGAACTCAAAACTGGAAACAAGACAAGTGTCCAGGTGAATGGATAAACAAATTGTAGCACAGCCACACAACAGCATACTATTAAGTCATAAAACAACCGTCAGCATACCAAATACAGAATGAACATTAAAATGATTTTGCCAAGGGAGAGAAGAGAGACAAAAAGTGTTCATGCAATATACCATCTGTGTTTTTACTTGCATAATTCTAGGAGATGCAAACTGATCTATTGGGATGGGAGTCAGTTAGGTACATGAGGCAGGGTTTTCGGGTCAGCACTATTGTTATTAGTGAGATTTTAGTGATAGTTCCAGAACAGATACTTATGTCAAAACTCACCAAATTGCACATTTTAGATCTGTGAGATGTTTTATTGTATTAACGATAACTGAAGCTCAGCCCCTGCACTTCCCTTTGCTTCTCCCTCCGCTTTCTCTTCCCTCCCCTCTCCCTCCCTTCTCAGGCTGAGGATTCCTGCAGGCAGGATCTTCCCCTTTCAGGATTCAGTAGTGCTGAGAAGCTTCTCTGGTGGCTTGTTCCTCTGCTTCTCTGATCTTATAGCATTTACTCCAACATCTGGCTCTTAGTTTTTATTATAAGACCAGTTAGGAATTATGCAAGAGTACACTTTGGAGAAAAGTTAACAGAACGAGTAGCATCCTTCTCTTCCTCTTGACATGGTTGTGTCTAGATGTGATGGCTGGGCTCTTGGCAGTCATTTGGTACCATGAGGGATGATGCTCTGGGAGCATAGCTATCACATGGAGCATGGCAAAATAAAATCGAGCTAGAAATAGTCTTGATAGCCTTGCCCAGCTGCTGGTCTCCTAGTGGACTCTAGGCTCTGAGTTATGAGAGATAATAGACAATCCTTTATCATGCAAGGTTGTTGAGTTAAGATAGATTCATATTTCTATCTATCTGCCTATATAGAGACATGTTACCTTTGGTATCCCCTTGCACCAGTCAGAGGCCACAATCCAGGCTGTCTGGTTAGGCTTAGAGGAGAGGAAGCCACACCTCTTCCTCCACCCTCACATTCCGTTTCATCTGTGACTCTCTAGGAGAACACACTGTTACTGTCCTTTCCATACCAGCAAGCATAAAGGACCTGTGTCACCAACCTCTGCTTGCCCTTGCTTTCAAGCTGTCTGGGTCCTTTCTATGGATATCTTGGCTCAGGTTGCCACTACCTGACTCATTCCCATATCTTGGGTACCTTCCCAGAGTACCAGGTCCAGTGACACAAACTGGTGACCTGCCTCCCAGGTTGTTACCCAGGGAAAGATGGAAACCCAGCCAATGTCTATCCCTTAGGCCTCTTGCATGTTTGTCTCCTCTTCTGAGACTTGAACCTCAGGCTGGAGGCAGCATGATTCATCATGTTTTGGTTGTAAATTGTACAAGAATGTGGTTCCTGTTTTCTGAACAAAGATTTTCTCTTTAAAATTTGTGATGCATGATGTTATATTTCATCCCTTACCCTTCTATAGCCTTTCAGATCACTGCCTAAGAACTCAGACTCTAAGAATTAAAAACATGGTTCTAAGTAAGTGTTCCATCCCTTGATAGCTAGCTGTCCAATCCAGAGAGGACATTTAACTTCTCTGAGCCTTGGTTTCTTGGTCTCCATTGCAGTGAACTACACCCATCTCCTGCAGATTTGTTGAGCACTAAGGCGTCAGGTACAAAGGGCTCATGCCTGGTGGGCACAGTGTAGGTGTTAGGACAAACTACCATTATGACTGTGGGTGACACTGTCAGTGACTATTTCCTATGTACCTGGCATTTGCTACGTTAGGCTCTTTAAAACCACTAGCCCACACAAGCCGGATGTGGTGGTGTGTACGTGTGATTCCGCTGCTCCAGAGGCTGATGTCACAGGATCACTTGAGCGTTCAAGGTCAGCCTGGGCAAAATAGTAAGACACAGTGAACAAACTGACAGCCCAAGTCCTCTTAATTATCCAGGTCTTGAACAGTGGCTGAGAAAAAGAGCAAAAATTAAAGCGTTTTTGAGCACTAAGTGACAGGCGCTTTTTAGGTTCTGAATGTTAATTTAGTGACCAGGGAAACTAAGGCTGAGTAGATTAGATTAGATTAGATTGGATTAGATTAGATTAGATTAGATTAGATTGTTATGGATGAGGGTGGGGAAGTCACACTTTCTGTCAGCTTAACTCTGGGGTTCTCACACGTGAGCTTCTCTGATACCCTGAGGATTTGCTAAACTGTAGATCCTGGGCTCAGGGCAGCATCCAGTGAAGTGAGCCTGGGCAGGGAACTGGAGATGCATATTTCTGAACTGTGTCCAGATATTTGGGATGCTACTTGATTCTTATAGCAGGCCAAATCCTTCAGTAGGGTCTTAAATTTTGTCAAGAATTGTGACCTGTATCTCAGCAGAAACTCTGCTTGCTGCTCAAAAGAGTTCTGGGCTACCTTTGCTTCCACATCCAGTAAAACAGACTCTCAAATCCTGACTTTATAAGAACATGCTTTGTTGAGACAGTGATGGCTGTTTTTCATACAGTGCATGTAGCCCAGGAGAATTTTCAGGACATGAATCTGAATGTGGGTGCTGCTAACATGGTAGATTTCAAAGTCACTCTGTGGAGAGGCATGGTGACCTGAGAAAATGGAGCATCCAGTTGAGTATTTGAGGGGAAGGGGTTGCTTCCTTTCCTTGTTGATATCAGGTTTTTATGTAACATGAAAGATTTCTAGAACAAACTTTTTGAATCTTAAAGACACAATGGCACAAGTGTCAGTACCACCTTATTCCCTTTTGACCAGAAACCCATCCAGTTTGATCTGCTGTGGAACGTGCAGCTGGACCCTGCAAGCACTTTTTTCCTAGATGCCTCAGTGGTAGATTTTGTCAATAGTAGGAGCTTTATCTTATGAAGCTGGGAAGTCATAGGCAAGTGAGAAACTTATTTCCATAGTTCTAGTGTATACAGCTGCCAATAGCCAGATGGAGGATCAGATAGTTAACTCCGCACAAATGTCTCCTGTAGCTAGCTTAACACGTTTTCTAGACCAGTCAAGAGCAGAGAGCAATGAATACATACAATCTCACTTGTTGGCAGGATTTCTACACTGTGACACAGCCCAGAACCCTCTGTCTAGGGAATTGTGTTGCCCACAGCGGGCTGGGTCTTCCCACATCAATTAACTTAAGACACTCCACCCATGAACATGCCCAAGAGCCAATCCAATGTATACAGCCCCTCATTGAGACACTCCCCTCAGGTGATTTTAGACTAAGCCAAACTGGTAATTAAAACTGACCCCTAGCAAGCTCTAATCAGCCAGCGTGGCTGCTGGTGGCTTCCTGTAGGCCAGTCTGGATCCTGATTTCCTAGTTGGTCACTTGCTTTCCAGTTCATCCATTAGCACCATTTAAAGCATTACTTTACCACCCAGCCAGGCAATTCCTTACCTGGACCTTCTAGGGAGTTCCTCATCACCTAGCAAGATGTTCCTACAGACAAGATGGGCCCCACTCTAGCAGAGTTCTTCATCAGGGCAAGTTTTGTGTGTGTGTGTGTGTGTGTGTGTGTGTGTGTGTGTGTGTAATATATTTGCAGCCACCTGGCAAGGACTAAATTTCAGGCTAGGAAAGAGTCCTGCTTTAACTTCTCAGTTCTTTTATTTATCTCTTCCAGAGGAGGAATTTCTTTTTCTTATGCTTAGGTTCCTTTTCTTCTGATAACTAACTGTCTTTTGGTAGCCAATGATTCTGTATATTAAATTTTCTAATCAAATTCTGATTTTTATATCTTGTGGCATAGAATAGAAATCAGGATACAAACCCTCAAACAAGAGGCTGGGTATGAGTGTGACCATGGTTTTTGTCTTAGGAGCAGTTACAAACTCTTTACCCACAGGAAATGAACACTAAGCATCTTTACCATGCTGGAGCTTTGCAATTAATCACATTCTGAGAATTGGGTTAGCTCTGAAGAGAGGAGGTACATGTCCTTCTGGAGTGCCTTGTGGTGTTGGATGTTCTGGAGTGCACTGGAGCATGTTTGTGAAAAAAAAATCCTTAATTCTCTGTTCAAGTCATGATCTGAGAATCAGACATTTCCATGACTGTCCTAAAAGAATTTTTATTATGACCAGAGGCTAATATCATTAAAGCTCAAGTATGAAATTTAATTGGGGACTATTGCAGCATTACAGTGTCAGCTGAGTTCACTCACAGTCTTGTTGAGTTTCTCAAGGAAAAGGTAGAAAACTGAAGGAAAGAATGAGACACAGCGTGGGGGCATGTAGGAACTGACTGCCTGATACCCTCACCAGTCTCAGCCTCCTCCTTATCTTACACATGGGAAGAAGACAGCTTTTCCTTTATTTTAAAAACAGAAACAGCAGTAACATCTCCTGGGACGGGAGGCTTGCAAGGAATGGCTCATTTCCCCCAGGATCCATCACAGCATCCCCAGCCCACTAGACCAGCAGTTCTCAACCTGTGGGTTGTGACCTTTCTGAGGTTGAATGACCCTTTCACAGGGGTCATCTAAGACCATTGGAAATATCAGATATTTGCATTACAATAGCAAAATTACAGCTATGAAATAGCAACCAAAATAATTTTATGGTTGGGGGGGTCAGTACAGCATGAGGAGCTGTATTAAAGTGTCACAGCATTAGGAAGGTTGAGAACCACTGCACTAGACTGATAACTAGGTTCAGTTACAATGTGCTCCAAAACTTAGGGACACATTTGGATTTAAAAGAACTAGTGATGCCCACTGCCAGACTTTATGTATATATTGGCAGAAGCCTGAAGAGCATGACTTCTCTTTGATGCTTCAACTAAGGCTCCTTTTAAAACAATCAAACAAGCTTGATTTTATGGATGACTTGTGTTAGGATGTAACCTAAGTCAGTAGCATTTAAAACAGAATTATGCTAGTGCATAAATGAACACAATGGAACAGGATAGGGTCCTGAAAACTGTCTGGATATGAGTAGGGATTTCTTTTATGGAAAACAAGTAGCTGATACTCATACTATAGGCAAAAACCAATTTATTTAATTTATAAAGAACTGCCATAAGCCAGAAGGAAAGGAGGCAAAAAATGGGGAACAAAAAAGAGAAAAAGGATAAAAACAACTGTTTCCTATTAAATCTGAATGTTCAGTAAACAAATGGATGCCGAGCTCTGCTCTGAATTTAATAGCATGGCACAGTCACAGAAAACAGCGTAAAGATGGCTGATCCTCAGTGCCGAGGAGCCTGAGGGAGGAGAGTGGCCTGCACTCCTGGTGTGCAGAAGAGTGTACTGTCTTTGAAAGTGGAGTTAGTTAAACGTCCAAATTTGAATTGTCCCTGTCCTTTTACCCAATGCTTGAATGTTCATGGAAGGTGACACAGATGTACAGTCTTTGACATGATGTGAATTGCTAGTGTTCGCATTCATGGGGAAATGCAGGAAGTCATGTATGCCCTTCTTGGAGAGCTGTTTAAAAAGCTGTGTTCATCGAGTCCAGTGCTTCTCAACCTTCCTAACCCTGAAACCCTCATGTTCTTCATGTTGTGGTGACCCCCAGCCATAAAATTATTTTCATTGCTACTTCATAACTGTAGTTGTGCTACTGTTATGAACTGTAATGTAAATATCTGTGTTTTCAAATGTCTTAGGTAACTCCTGTGAAAGGATCATTCAACCCTCAAAAGCAACACGACTCACTACTGATCTGCAGAGTCAGATGCTGCAGAGTCACTTAATTTAATGAGTTTTATCTATTTATTTATTTTGTTGTTGTTGTTGTTTTAAACAAGCGAAGTTTTCTATATAGCACACCCTGGTCTGGAACCCACTATGCAGCCTGGGCTTGTCTTGAACTCAAGCCTCTCCAGTGTTGGAATTACCAGCCAGCGTGGGCCATTATGCTCAGCTAGCAGAGCCACACAACACAGTGACAGATACACAAGTGTGGAAGCCGGAAGTTGTGCATAGTGCATCAGTAAGTAAAACAAAGAAACATCTTGCTAAACAGTTTGCACGTATAAACAAAAGCACTACCTATACTGTAGATACAGTCAGACTGAAGGATGCCCCAGACACTGTTAACAGATTCACCTCTAGGGATAAGGGAGAGAGCCGCATTTGATGAGAGGCCATGGCTTCCTTGGTTCTTATTTTGTTTAATGCATAACAGCTTAACTTTCTTTTTAATGAACATATATCAAAATTGTGTTTAAAAATCAATTCTCTTTCACTTAAAACAAAAAACCAAAAGCGCTCATTTTCTATCTTCCTTGAGAAATTCCTGTTTGCAGAAACTTCTTTGTTGCTCTAGGACTTGTATAAAGTTATTGATCTCCAGCCAGGTTCACTTGCACTCAAGAAACACTGGAGAAAGTCCTGTGGGGTTCAAGGTAGAAGAGCTGGGTTTCTATCCTGAGCTTGACCTGGATCATGGGCAAACCAACTTCTGTCAACCTGAGTCTTCATCTGCAAATTGAGGCTGCAGATCCAAGGAAGGTCTGCACCTTCTTCTGCCCCTCCTGGCCTCAGGGACCAGCTGCTGCCTTATATGGGAAGCATGTGCAAGGCTGCCATCTCACACGAAGGTGTCTCTGACACTGATGGGCAGCACAGGGTTTTTATTTCACCCCAATATGCCTCATCTTGACCACTATCAGCCATTCTGCATCTCTCACTTGCTTTTGTTATCTAAATGGCCTTTCTGTGGCTGGGGACAGATCAGCCATCAAGGAAAGTTGTCTATGTTTGGATTTAAAGTGGCTCCAAACAGTCTTGTCACCCGACACCTGGCTGACTCCTGAGTTGAGTAGAGACACTACAGGCCTGGACATCTATCTCTGGAAAGGGCACAGCTACACAAGTGCACACAGCATAAGTCTACAAACATGACACTGTGCTTGTGTGTACATATGAACACTTACATTTCACTTGTACCCCTCTGTGCCTGCCAGTATGCTGCATGTTGCACCGGGGTTACATTATTTTATTCTTTCACAGTCCCAAAAACTATGTGCTACCCATACCACTTCACAGATGAGGGAACTGAGGCTGGGAGAAGCCACTTGCAGTCATGTGTTTAAAGAATTTGAGAAAGAGTTTAAAGAAGCAATTCTCAACATGTGGGTCATGACCCCTGTGGAGACCCTTTCCCAGGATTAAATATCAGATATCCTACATAGCAGATATTTACATTATAATTCATAACAGCAAAATTACAGTTATGAAGTAGCAATGAAGATAATTTTATGGTTGGAGGTATGCATGTATAATACATACAATGGAGAAATTGTATGTATTATAGGGTCACAGCATTAGGAAAGTTGAGAACCACTGGTTTAAAGAGCTGAGGTAAAAGATTTAGGGATGTACATTTGGTACATTTAGAACACTTGTCTACTATGTGTGAGGCCTGGATTTAATCCCTAGATGGGAGGGGAGTGGGGCGGAGTTGAATCACAGGATCATTACAAACCTTTTCTTTGCCTCAGGCAAGCTAGTCCTTTGATTTGGCAAGGACCAAGCAGGTGAGGCCACAACTCAAGTGTACCCTGGAAGAGGCTGAAAATTACTCTGATCTTTCAGGTCACATTACTCTCCAGTATCCCTTCCACCACTGCCGCCATGGGATCAATTCTGTCTTTTCTTCTCCAGCTATTTGTTTGCTCAAGTAAATACGAACCTTCTGATGGTATTTGCCAAGTCAGGGCAGCCGAGGGGACCGGCACAAAGCAAATATTGATGTGTTGCTTGAAATATGATGAGAGCCTGAGGCAGAAGTTTGCATACACTTCTGATCAGTGTTGTTGATGCAGAAAGACTTAGGAGTGGAGGACCTGGGGTACACGATGTGTCTTGGAACATGGAGCTGGAAAATAGCTTCCCCAGGGTTCATTTTTAGTGACAATTTCTACCTTATCTCCAGCACCTCCCTTCCCTAAAATTACAAGCATATGTCTCATCACCGTTGAGAATAAATTTGTCCAGACAACAAGTTGGCATGGCGCAGGGCAGTGTGCAAAACAGGATGCTGCAGCAAATGCTCCCACATTTCTTCAGAGACAAATTACACTGCTTTTCCTCCACACTTGGAATCAACTCTAGCCGTGAGTAGTTTATGTCTTAGACCTATAAAAACCTGATTGGTGCCCAGATGTCAGACTGTAGACATCCTCCCAGCCTTTATAAAGCCTGCTGTGTGCGCCAACCAACAGCTAGACAATGACTGAGTTCTCTCTCAACTGAACACAACAGAAGCATGTGGAAACCTTCAGGATGCTACCTCTGCTCTTCCTCGTGTCCTTGTGGGTGCCCCTCAGTCGCACAACCAGACAGCACGCAGTCATTGCGTGCTCTCTCACAATGTACAAGTGCAAATCACTTCCTGTGAACCTAAAGATTATTCTAGAGCCTCACAGCCTCACAATAACTTGATAATATAGCAGAAGATGAAGCAAGTATGTTCCTTCCCCCCTCTCTCTCTATGTGTGTGTGTGTGTGTGTGTGTGTGTGTGTGTGTGTGTGTGTTGCTTGCTGTTTTTTTGAGATAGAGTTTCTCTGTGTAGCTTGGGAGCCTGTCCTGGAACTGCTCTGTGGACCTGGCTGACTTCAAAGTCACAGAGACTCACCTGCCTGTCTTCCAAGTGCTAGCATTAAAAGCATACACCACCTTCACTCAATCTGGTACACATGCTTTTTAAGCAGACATGAGAAGCAGCTTCAACATTTAATAAAAATAAATAATAATGGTAAGCAAAGAACTGTTTTTGAAAGGGGTAAGTGATCTGAATGTATGTTTCTTCTTCAGACTTATATATTGAATTACTTTCCCCTGGAGGATGGTATGGAGAGGTGGGGGCCATTGAGGACTGACTATCATGAGACAGGGACCCTTATGAAGGGGTTAGTAGTGTCCTAAGAAAAGGGTCCCTGGAGGGGGCGGAGCTTAGTAAAGTCTTTGCTATGTAGGCTTAGAGACCTGACTTTAACCACTGGAACCAATGTAAATGTAGTTTGATGTTGTATGATCATAATCCCAGCACAGGAGAGGGGGAACTACATATATTCCCCTGGCAAGCAGCCAGACAGCCAGCAGGTTCTGAGCCAGCCTAGCTCACTCAGCCAGCTCCAGGCCAGTGAAAGACCTCAAAAAGCAAGATGGTTGACTCATGGGGACAACAACATATATACTAAGGGTCCCCGGCTAAGCACAATGGATGGCAGCTATAATTCCAGCATTTGTGAAACTAACTCAGGAAGACTGAGTAGGAGGCCAGCCTGAACTACATAGTGAGACCTTCTCAATAAACAAACAAAAAACCCTGAAATCAAAAGGGCCAGAGAGATCTGCCTTGTCTTTTTCAGTGTGTGGCAGCTAAGATCTTGTCTTTGAACCAAGAAGCAAGCTCTTACCTTCACCAGACACTGAACAGATAACACTGTGATCTTCAACTCTGAGGTCCCCATCATTGGGTAGGAAATTTCTGCTCTCTATGAATTCCTCCCCATAGCTCCCCGATTTGTGGTGTGTTTCTGACAGCAGCCTCAGTGGGTGAGGAAAGAGGACAGTGAATTTTATCTTTGCCTTTTTTCTGCATCCCCAGCACCTAAGACAAGCCAGGTACACTCCTTGTGCTCAATGAAGATTGATGAATCAAAAAAGAATGTTTTTAATGAATGATGACAGACCTCTGGATGGCATTTATTGTTTCCTTTCTGGCAAAAACACTTAGAGGCCAGCAGGATAACTGACATCTGTATCTCTAGAGACTGAGGCAAAAGGCAAGTTTGGGGCCAGTTGCACTGTGAGTTCCAGGGCAGTCTAGGGATAAGTAAGATTCTGTCTCAAAAACAAGACAAAAGCAAAGCAAAGCTTCTAGAACTTTCTTCAGGGATCTTCTTTCTACTTCAGAACATACTCTCCCCCATGAAGCTGATTGGCTCTGAGATGGGCAGATAATCAGTTCCAATGTTCCTATATGAGCCCTGGGAATGAGGAATTGTCTACCCCACCCACCACGGGCACAGCTGTCTCTGAGGGTTATGGGAGCCAGGAACTTTTAGGGTTGCATTCATAGAACAGATCTGCCTAAGAGTCAACTCAAAACAAAGAAAGCAGAGCCAGGAGATGGGAGAAGGGATCAAACCCCCATGCCCTAACCCTTAAGTACCTGGGACCCAAAGTCCCCTTGGAACAGTCATTCACCTCAGTAGCTCCACCAAGCCAGTGAACCTTCCAGAATAGGCCACTTTAAAATGGCAAAGTGTACCCTACAGAAACAGCTATGGCTTTGACATACTGCTAGCTATGGCTTCTACTAGAACATATTGGATCAACCAAAACTAGTGAAAAGCTAAGCTGCTATTTTAATAGACCTCAAAATATGACTGCTTAAACACACTGGACATTTCTCTACCTTGGGGAAGTCTTCCGGGCCATTTCGGACCTTGACTGTGTCCTAAGCAGAGCTCTGCCCTTTTATGTTATCAGCCTCTTTGCCACGGCTTCAGAAAGAAGTTCAAGCCCCTGCTTCATCCCTGCCAGCTGCTGGGAAGGGTGTACAGATGCTCTAAGGATGCTGCTGACATGCAGAAAGAGCCAGGTGGGTGGGTCAGGAGGGAGGCCATAAAGTCCATCATCCTCCCTTTTTAAGACCTCCCTCTGTCCCTCCCTCCCTTCCTCTCTCCCTCCTTCCCTTTCTTTGCTCCCTCCTTCTTCGATCCTTTACTCTTTCTTTCTCCATTTTACATTCCCCCCCTCCCCCCCTCCCCCGCTGAATACCTGCTAGCAACGCAATGCTGACTCTCAGGGACCTAACACTGAAAAAGTAGAGACAGTTTTATCCTTCTTCAAGTTCATATTTCTGAGAATGTCATTTCTTATTTTAAATACCTGAGTCCCAGTTTTAGATAGTGCCTGCTCCCAGTGATATTGTCTGGTACTGGGGTTCAGAAGACACCCCCAGAAAGATTCTTGTGTCCCAGAACAAAGAAAAGAACAGATACATAATTGCAAAGGATGCAAGGACAGTTTGTCAACATGGAGCACACTGGCCAGAGCAGGAGTGAGTGGGACACAGGCCAAACGTCGTCTCTCGAAGGCCAGCAAAGTGCTGGGAGCTTACTTACCTTAGCTCAAGTTTTTCAGGATTTGCATAGTACCTTTTTCTTTTTCAGGCTTGCTCTGTTATGTGGACCTCTACATCCAACTCAGTGTATCGCATGCCTCGTTAGCACCCTAAGGCTCCACCCTGCGTGTGTGTTTTAGTGTCATAACAGCCAGATTATTCACTGCACAACAGAGTGGCTCTGTGCCCTGGGCTGTGGCACGGGCTTTCGTTGGCTGCCCTGCTGAGAGTTTTCAAACCTTTTCTTTGCCAACTTGTTTGGAATATGCTAATTTTGTAGGGTTTGGCATAAGGCCTTCTGAATGTGGTTCTTCATCCTTCTCTCCTGCAGAGTGGACTTTGGGTCACCCCTTTGATAAGGCTAGAAAGTCCAGCCACCCCTAACTTCTAGGAGCCTGTGGCTTTCAGATTTCCGGGCCCCAGGCCTATTGGACTAGGAGGATCTGTTCCTGCCCTTGCCTACATTTCTAGTAACATTATTCATCTACATGTCAATTTTCTTCATCATGTTTGCATTGCAAACCTTTGCTCTCTGTGCTCTTAAAGCCTGTCTCAAAGGAATCCAGAATGAAACACACAATTGTTTATAGGATGGCAACAATGTCACCTAGTTTGTGGATATGTTGTAAAAACTAGGTGGGATAATGCAAGTTAATTTAGGAGAGGGAGGATTATATTTATGCTAATGAGAGTGTGAAATTTTTACAAAAATATAAGCATATTTACTCACACTATTTTTATAATAGGATAATGGTTTTACTGTTGCTTGAATTTAATATTAGGAAGCTCAAAGAGTCATTGGCCTTTGGTTCAATGCTGTTTAACACAAGAGATTATTTCCTTAAAATTCCCTCTTGGGGGAATAAGGTTAAGAAAAGAAATGATGGAAAAGTGAAGAGGTTGAAGTCATTATTTGTTTAGGAACACGTTTCAATTTTCCACTGTATTGAATGACTTGTGACTTATCAACAGTAAGAAAAGATCTTCAAGTTTGTGCTTCTCTGCCTCTTACCTCTCATTTGCTAATTTTGCATATTTACCATTTATAATATTCACATGCTGTTGTGGGCACATTTCTTCTGTAATTATTTAATATCAGTCAGTTATAGGATAAATAGATCATGTGTTCATGATAAATTCTTTTATGCAACAGCATGAACATTCTCAACTAGTTATCATTTTCATATCTAAATTGACAGAACAGGAAGTTGAGTGGGTAGAGGAAGGGAAGAAAGATGAATGTAACCAAAATATATTGTATAAAATTCTCCACTAATTAATACAAGTATCATTTGAAAAACTTGCCCCTTTATTCCTCAACTTTAACTTTTTACAGTATATGACTGCTCTTTGTTTCCACTTTCCTATTTTCTGTTTTACTGGATGACTTTTTCTTTTCTTTTCTTTGTTTTTTTGTTTGTTGAGACTGAACTTTTATGTGTAGCTTTAAAGCCTGTCCTGGAACTCACTCAGTAGACCAAGCTGACTTTGAACTTGTAGAAATCCATTTGCCTCTGCATCCCACATTGGGATTAAAGGCATGTGCCACTACTGCCCAACTACTTATTTTCACTTATATATTAGACTTGATGGAGGAGAGTCTCTATTTTTCCTTTATTCTACACCTTTCTTTAGGAGTCATATTATTTATATTTATTTTTATTTACCAAGTCAAGAAATTGACTTCCATTAAAAAATGAGTTCATATATGTGAAGTGCATTAAAAACTTGAAGTACAGGCACAACTGTCTTTTGAGATGGGTCTTACACTGTAGCCCAGTAGGCCAGGAACTCATCTGTACACCAGGACACAAAATGGTATTAAAGTTATAAACATCATGCCTACTTTAAAATGTTGTGGGTTTTTTCTAAGTCATAGAACCTTAAGATTGCAATAGAGCTAAGATTGTGTGTTTAGTCTCATAAGATGGCTTTTGCACCTTCTGCGATAAAGAACTCCTGTTCAAAGCTCTCAGAGTATCTTCCTATGTTTAGTCAAAACATGCTATTTTTATTTTAAACCAACTGAGCTTAGCAGGTAGTATCATGGGCAGCCTTCCAAAATGTCACATTGTAGGGAAACTAGCATCCTGCAAAGAAAAAAATTAAGCCGTAAAATTTGATGATTTTATGTGGAAGCATAGATCATAACAATGTACATGAGTCACTTTCCATTTGTGCCCAAATACAGCAAGAAAAAAATATTGAGTTGTGGGAAATCCCAGCTTTACTCTATAACAAGCTTTCAATTTACATGAATGGGACCTTACGCAATCTTCATTCAAAGCTTAGAGATAATTGCCCCTACCCATGTTGGCAATCTTTCAAAAAATTAAATGGAGGGTTGCTGAGAGCAGGCCATTAGCACATCCCTGCCTCTCAGCTGCTGAGTAAGCACCTGTTGAGTGAGAAACACACGTCCCAAGAGGAAGCAGCCCCCAGAACACTTTGCTGATCAGCGTGCCCTGCTTTGCGGTGGCAAACAACTCATTCAGAACCACTGTTTGCAACCTTCTTATCAGCACAATTTATAAATATTTTAAAAAATGTTCAAGATTTTACAATTTTATTCCAGCCTGTAAGAGAAACCTATCTAAATTTTTGCCTTTAAATCAGCTCATTTTTTGCTGTTCTATTTGTTTGTTCTCTTTTTGAGACCCAATATTCCGGTGTGGGAAGATTCTAAGGAACGTGCCTGGCCCTCTAATACTGTCCTCTCCAGAATAGAGACCGTCACCTCCTGCCATTGCCGTCTCTACCATGGTTGAAAGCCAAGGTACTTCACTCATTTTCCCCATGTCCTCCCAGACTAGGGCTCCACTGGCCCTGGCCCCCTGGGAGATCCTATTTATAGACACACACACACACACACACACACACACACACACACACACACACACACACGCTCTAATTCACCCCCATTCCATCCTTCAGTCAGGAGAGCATTTCTTAGATTTTATAGTTTCCTCTCTGTGAAGTCTGGGCCAAAGTTCTCCTCAGGTGAGAAGGTAGAAACCTTAGGCTTTTCATCTCCTCTTCAAAACTAGTTTTCTTTTCTCATTCTGAAAAGGGATAGGTTTATCCTGATGGACATTTGTGCTCCTAATCCTAATCTTTTATAAGACCTTGGAGATGACAGAACTGGTCTGGTCCTTGCTCTGACTCTGCTTGGACTGACATAAACAGAAAGAACATAGAGCACAATCCCTAGTCCTTTCTCGAAATCCACTTTGTCCCGTGGTTAACATGCATAGAACACACTGCATTGACAGCCAGACATTTGCATACATTGCCTGTCTCCCAGTTTGCACATTGAGAAAGGAAGGGTATGATAAATTCACAGTTGCTAGTTTAGAAAATAAAAGAATTTGAATTTAATGTCAGCAACTAGGAGTCTAACGTACCTATCCAAGCTGCTGCCTTTCCGTCACTCACGAGTAGATGTACTGTTAACAACAGGCTTGCCTGTGTTCTCTTGGGCACTCACCCAGGCTCTGTCTCTGTACACATCTTGTGAGTGCCTCATTCAGTGTTTGCTAGCCTGCGTGGCCATGGTGCTCAAATGGTCTCTCATGAGATTGCTCAGGCCTAATGGGATTTCCATTTGGATCAGGATGGTGACTGCATGACACAGACCCTCCTGCTTGGAGACACCTGTGAAAGCAGTATAAAAATATAAATGGCATCCCTCTAAACATCCAGCTGAGCTCAAAAGAATGAAGAGGAAATCCCAGGAGCTGAAATGAAATGAAACTAAAGACCAGAATATACCTGTAGACCCAAGCTTAGGGCTGCCTGGGGCTACTGGATGATCTCAGAAGCCAAATGGTCTGAGATTTAATGATTATTCCAGGACAGACAGAAAAGTTGATACCCCATATACAGTGGCTACCTCTGTAAAATGGGAAGGAAAATGAGTCTACCCTCTGGAAAACAATAACAGAAACCCAATGAAGGGATAAGAAAGCTTCCTGGAAGTGAACTCTGAATGTAGAATATTTTTTGGAACCCTAGACTACCCTTACTAACATGGAGGTCCAATGTCACACTTCCTACATGGTGACATCCTTGGGATTAAATTAGCATGGGAATCCTTTCCAGGTATCCTCAAGTTCTGAATAGAGGAAGCACTAGAGAGATGCCCTCAGTCCAGAATTCCCTTTGATAAAACATCACAGAAGATAAACTTATCAGCAGATCCCAGTATCTCCAAACTCAGATATAAGACTGAGACTACAGGAATCTTCAAAAACCAAAGGAAAAAAGAAGTATTCAGGGAAAAAATAACTGTCAAAAAGGCTGAGAGCTGGTACTAAACAGAACTTGGAGAGATGAGCAATATACCCATTAAGTTTTTTTTTTTTTTTTTACTCCAGGAAAGCCAAAAAGAGATAGGGAGGCCATTGACCTTGCTTGCTGTCAGATGTCTCAGACAAACAGATGAGCAAAATTCCTGAAGGCAGCACAGGAAATGACATAGTCCCATCAAAGCAAACTTTATTCTTGTCCCGAGAACTGGGATTACTCCATATGTACTAGAACTACTACGTAGATAAACAACTTCAACAACATTGTCTTCTTCTTCTTTCTTTCTCTTTCTCTTCCTCTTTTTTTAATGCCTCTATTGTTACTACTACTTCTTATTTAAGGGACAGACAGACACAATCATTGGCTTTGCCATTCACCATTCCTTTTGTTGGGTAGTTTTCTCTGTAATTTTTTAAAAAATAATATTTTAAAAAATGTAGATATTTTCTTTAACCCACAGACTTTACTGAGCCAGGTCACAGCTAGGGTTTGCCTTGAGGGCTACATTGTGGGGACTCTTCGCAAGGCCATGCACATACAGCCACACAAGGAGAAAAGTCTGAGCTTGAAACCTCCCTACGAATGACTCTGCCAGGAAAAGAATGAATTCTTCCTGATGTGGTCGTGTGTCTGGGCTCACCGTGTACCAAAGATTTAACCTAGTGACTTTTAGTTAATGGGAAGCAATGGATGCTGTTCTTCCTCCAAGAGTCAGTGTACTTTGGTTTTATGTCACTTTGTAAATAAAGTGAACAGCATGCAAAGTTGGCAAGAGTGCTTGAAGCTCACTTTGGAAGAATCTCGAAATCTTTTGTGTGCAATATCCTTCCTGCTTAGACAGTATCTAAACTGCAAATGCTATTATTGTTCAAGAATTCCTCAATAGATGAGCCCAGATAAATGTGGAATTATTTTCCAATCAGATGCTGTGCCGAGAGAACAATAGGGGAGAGAAAAATAGTAACTTGTGCAAGGCACTGTGTTGAGAATTTTATATATTGTCTCATTGAATAATCATAATGGGAACTAGATGTGGTTGTTCATACCCTGTAATCCAGTATTGGCAGGAACATTGTGAGTTAGATGCCAGCTTGAGCTACATAGCAAAAATCTGCCTTAAAAATGAGTCACGATAGTTTTGGGATATCAGCCTTCACCTTCTCTTAGAAGAGAAAGCCTGTCTGCGAAAGGTGATGTAATAGCCCAATGCCACTTGGAAAGTGACGGGTTGGTCTTGGATTTGTCACCACACATGTAAACTCCACATTGTGAATGCCCTAGCTCAGGAATAAGCAAGATTTTCCCAAAAAAGACCAGATAGTAAATATTTTTGGTTCTGTTGGCTACACATCATCTCTGTTGAAATAACCTGCCTATGCCAAGTAGACTGGCAACATGGAAATAAACAGTTGGAGCTATCTTTCTATGACACTTTTCTTATAAAAACAAGTAGAGGTGCCTATAGAAATGGCTCAGTGGGCAAGAGAACTTTCTATATAATCCTAAGGACTTGAGTTTGAGTACTAAATGTCCACATGAGAGCTAGACATGACTGAATGTGTCTATGACCCCAGAACTGGCCACCAAAGACAACAGATCTTAGAAGTTCATTTACCAGCTAGAGCTCCAGGTTCAATGTAAGACCCTGCCTGAAGGGAACAAGAGTGATAAAGGAAGACACCTAATGTCCTCCTCTGGCTTCTGTATGCACACACACATACACACACACACCACACACACACACACATACACACACACAACACACACACACCACACACATACACACACACACCACATACAAACACACACACACATACACACACCACATACACACACACACATACACACACACACCACACACACACCACATACACACACACACACAACACACACACCACATACACACACACCACACACACACACACACACCACATACACACACACACACCACACACCACATACACACACAACACACACATACACACATACATATTCACACACCCCACACATACACACATACACATTCATATACACATCACACACACCACATACACACACACACACACACACACACACACACACACATACACACACTCCAAACAAAACAAGTGCTGGATAAGATTTGGCCTGACATTGTTGATTGAGGACAATCTTGACTATGCTGACTTCTGTCTTTATGCAAAATGAGATTAACCAGCAAATGAGATCTCCAAATACCACCGAAAGCATTATTGCTTCATCAGTATTGGGCTGGGAAATGTTTGGTTGAGTGTGGTGGTTCACACGTATAATCCTAGCACTAGGAGAGGCAGGGAGAGTGAGTTCAAGGACAACCTGGACAGCACAGCAAGACCTGCTTTTGTGAAAGAAGATACAGAAAGTAGAGAAAAGAGGAATGGAAAGAGAGTTTTAATTTGAATGTCAACATGGGTGATCTGAATCACTTATCTGGAACATGTTATTTATTAAAGTATTGATGATCTTTCCATATTTCTCTTGCTCTATTGAAAACTCTTTATTGAGTAGGATGTTCATCCTCTACATCTGTCTTCAGCAACTACCATCCATGGATCAAATGCTGCTCATGGGTACACTGATCAGTGAGTAAATTCACTTCCCAAATCCTTCCTGTTTTATTCACTTATGTATTAGCTCCTTTTGTTGAACGAAGCAGAGTTGAGTAGTTAGGGTGGCCTACATCTCGTGGCCTGAGAAGGAAGGATGAGGTCTTCAATAGTCATGGAGTCAGCATGTCAGTTTCTACCTAAAAAAAATAAGATTTATATTTATAATATGCTACAGTTAGAGTTTTCTGATACATAGTGTAAGAGCTAATCCAGCAAACTGAATGTATAGAGTAGGGTACAATAGGAGCTGAGGATTGAATATAAGATATTAGAAAGCCAGAGCTGTTATAGCATGTGAAATGCCCTGGGGATGTATTGAGAGAGGGAGGGAAGGAGACGAAGTGGACCCAGAGAAAGAGGACCACACCCAAAAGCTAGACTCGTCATTGAAGGCTTATGTTTAGGTGCCATTATATACATAGTAACTCATGAAATCAAACAACTGTGCTGTTCTAGAACCATCTGGAAATGAGAAAGTTGAGACAAGACACAGAGAGGTTTAGTAACTTAATCCTTCTCCCCAATTCCATCTAGAGACCAAGGACCCTAAACACTGGGCAAGTGGTCCAATGATGAGCTACATCTCCATCCCTTCGCCAGCTTATTCAAGTCTCCAGTAGGAAATGCTAGAAACATAGGCTATCCAAGGGCTCTATGCTGTGTCCCTACTGTGGCCTCCCCACAGTGCTGATGTCATGAGTGTTCTGTTCCCACCATGCCTACCATGCTCCTTGCCTTCCCTGAAACTCCCTGATCATGCTGATGTCTTCTGTGATTGAAACTGCTAAGCCCTCATCCCTCTAAGCAATGGCCCTAACTGAACTCTGACCTGAGCTTCTTCCTTCAGATCCCTGAATGGCTTGTTTTCTCTCCTGATTCTGTCTCAGGACAGAGTTCATCTTGCCTCCAACGGGTCACCCTGTGTCAGCCATAGGGAAATGCTCACAGAGCGTGTTTTTCCATAGAATTATAACACAGGTCATAGTCTCAGATGTCTGCACTGGCTTTTCACACTAGAGTTAATCATAATGGTCTATTTAAAGAAATTAAAAGAAAGCCCTGGGATTTTAACACCTGTGTCTCCCACACTCGTGAGACTTCTCTAATGGCAAGAATACAAGCTCTGTCAATATTGCTGGAGAAGCGTGGGGGGAGGCGGTTGATCCCCAGAGCAGAAAGAACCATTTGTGAAGGTCCCACTGCCAGAGTAGAGTATCAGATGTTCCCAGTTTCTTTTATCACCTTGGTAACAGGATCTCTGTTTTTTGTTTGTTTGTTCTGTTTTTGTTTTCCCTGGACAAATGTTGCCAAAACCCATGACCACATTTCCCACTCTGTTTAGCCATAGATGTGTCCATGTGACAGTGTTACATGTGAACTACATGGAATTCCTAAGTGAAACATCTTGGAAAGGATCACAGTAGGGAAAGGCAAGATGTTTGGGTTTTCTCTTTCCTATGTTGGGGATGTGGATTCAAGAGCAGGATCCCAAGCAGCTATCCTGGCCAGTGACGTGGGGAGAACTGAATAAAGACACAGAAGAACCTGGACTCCAAAAGGCTAGGAGCCACTTGAGAAATATAAAAGGGTGAGAGAAATACTTTTCTATAGTGAAATCCTTGCAATTTTTAGTTTTCTTGCACTTGCTACCAAATCTAATCCTGATTTAGGTAGGGAGTCTTCCGTAGTAAATATATTTGCGAAAATGAATCCTAAGGTCTTCATAAGGAATCTCAAGAAGATTAAACCTAATCTTGTAGCAATGGAAACAAAGTGAACCCTTTCTCAGTAGGAGAAGTTCTCTGTTTAAAAACAAATCATTCCTTGGAGCAAAAATGGTTCTAGGGAAGAGTGGACTTGATGGGGCGGGACTGCTAAGGTGGCCAGCTTTGTATTCCTTAGACGGAGTGTAGCAAAATGGTTGAGCTGCTGAGCTAGGGCTGCAAGCATAGTGTTAGGGAAGCTGATTGTCTGGAACATGAAGGAACAGATTCTATAACACTGGTTTTCAACCCAAGGGTCATGACCTCTTTAGGGCGTTGTATCAGATATTTACATTATGATTCATAACAGTAGCAAAGTTACAGTTATGAAGCAGCAATGAAATAATTTCATGGTTGTGGGTCAGCACAACACCAACTGTATTAAAGGGCTGCAACATTAGAAAGATTGAGAAGCACTGACCTAGAACTTGATTCATTAACATTCTGACTTGGGAAAGGGTGAGCCTGGATCCCTCACTCACGATTCTCACCTGGCAATGGCATCACTCACAAGAGGAAAGCATTAGGAAAAGTGCCCTAGTAGACTGTAAATAGGATAGCACTTGTAGACATAGAGAAACCACAGAAGATTCTAGAATCATAGTATCAAAACCGTTGTAAGACTGCAAGTACAACAGTCAGGGGGTTTGTTTGTTTGTTTGTTTTGGCACAGCCCAAAACATAAAATTGAACTGGTTCAAATTTCTCACAGACCGTTGCTTGACTCTTAGCCCGGTGATTTTTTTACTTTATAGAGCTTGAGTTTCTTTCATTGGCAAAACTGATTCAATCAGAAAGACCTCACTAGCTCGATTTTGCACGAATAACAAAATTCTTTGATTTGACATGGCACGGTAGATAGCTGATGCACAGTGGCTGTTACTTGCTTCTTGGACAAGTGTTCGGATCATCTGTAAGAGTATCTTCTGTCCCTGCTTAGCCTCTTTGTAATGACACAGCACAGGATAACGTCGGTCTTAACTGAGTCTCACAAACATCCTCAATCAAAGCAAGCTCAGAGGGAGCCCAGTGTATCTGACAGATCCTGTTATGTTACCTCACTTTAATTTGTCTTTCTGTACCCAAGCTCTTCCAGTTTCTGAAATCCACCAAGCTACCAGGAGGGTTTAAAATCAGTGCTTCTGGGCTGGGGAGATGGTCCAGTCAGTAAGGTGATTGTCTTGCATGCATCAATCAGTATCTGAGTTCTGAGGCCCAGAACACACATAAAAAGGCTGAGCCTCAGAACTCCAATGCTAGGGAGGGGAGCCAGGTGGATTTCTGGGACTTGCTGCTATCTAGCCTATGTTGTAAGTTCCAGACCAGGAGAAACTATGTCTGGAATAAAAAGAAATAAAAACTGGTGGGTGGTGCCTGAAGAATGAGACTAAAAGCTTTTCTCTGATCTCAGTACAGGCTCACATGGGTATACATATGTGAACCTTTAACACACACACACACACATCTCATATTTTTTCAGTAAAGAATTTAATAAATTTCTTGATGTTTTAATATGAAAAAGAAGATTGCATTTTTAGAATTTTCCCTCCTCACTTGACATTATTTCAGCTCCAAATTCTCCAACAAACTCAGTGTGACATATAGAACACTGGCCAGCCATAAATCTGGAAGGAATTAACTAAAAAGACAAAAGTCTTTGATTTTTAAAACACATATTTAACCATTTTAAGAAATAAAACAAAGGCCACAAATTTACATGGACATCTCAAATAGTGACGGAATATTTTTATAAAAATCTCGTAGCCCTTACTCATGGTGAAACCGTCCCAAGTGGTGCTGACTGCCTTGTCCAAGGCCAAGGCTGAGAACTGTGTATTTTTTCAATCTACTTTGGAGGCATTGAATGGACTCAATGAAATTCCAGGACCAATACATTCCAGTCTTGGAATGCTCATCGACTCATCCCAAAGTCCCCCATTTCCCCTTTAGTAAAGTCCCTGCCTCATCCTTTTATGATGTGAGTGATAGGCACAAAACATTTGCACATGTGTGCACAGACACCTGGGTTCTCATTTTCAGTTTGAACTAATGACTATGATACATCAAAAACTCACAGCTAATCTGATCAACCTTCTCCATCCCCAGCTCCTATTTCTCCATCAAAGATGGAGAGAAAATATCTCACTTCCCACCTGGACTGTCTCCCAGACAAGACAAGATACAGAGAAACTCTGGACTTAGGGAGCCTCCATGGTTGGTTCTTTCTGCCCATAAATCCACACTGCTCAGCAGCCTCACACAGGAAGATCAGGGCTTCGTGTTATAGCTCCTACAAATGCCAAAATTGCACTGGGTTGACATTTATTGTGCAGTGTCCACAGAACAAATGATTTACCTCAAAAGCAACGAAAGCTTCCAGCAAGATGACATTTCATTCTTCTTGCAGGGCTGGGCCCGGGAGAGATTCCATGAGTTGAGTTGGCTTTAGAGTTCAAGCATTTAGCAGCATGACAAATTTTCTATTAAAAAGTCCTAAAGATGTAAATTCACATACATAAAATTCATCCCTCTAAAGTGTACATTTCAGTGGGATTTAATATATTCATACATTTTTTTCAAGCCTTATAACTACTTATTTCCAGCATGCTTTTTATCACTATCAGATAAATGCCTTGCTCACTAGGAGTCAGCCCCGCCCTCTGACCTCCAACCCTAGTCCATGTCTATAGATTGCCTGTTCCCAACATTTTATATATGGGTAGATAATGTGAACTTGGCCTATGGCTTCCTTTCACTTAGGAGTTTTTTTTTTTTTAGGACTCTTGATGGGAGCATGGTGCGGTATGTTGACCTTTCTCCTTATAGTGCCAACTGGTCCTATATAGGACATCTCCCATGCTGATGGGCTCTGCATACACACGCCTACTTCATCCCAATAGTAGCATGAGCTGTATATGACAATATCCATCTTACAGCTCAGTAACTGAGACTCATAGGAAAGTGGACTATTTTGTCCAAGGTCAAACAGATAACAAGCAGGGGAGTCAGGATTTCACCTCGGTCTGCTGGATTCCAGACTCCACCACCAGAATTCTAAAGGACAATTTGAATTTTACTTTCTTTCCCAGTTCTGTACTCTGAACAAGCAAATGGGTACTGTAAAGATGCTTGAAAGTAAAGGCAGGTCCCCAGGTTCCCAGAGCTGGATTAGAGAAGTGCAGAAGCCAGCATTATAAGTGGAGCCCCAGAAACCCAGGATCTAGGGAGACTAAGTCAAAGTTAGGGTACCCAGCATACCAGATAGGCAAAAAGAAACTGGAATGCCTCTGCCTTCTTGTTTGCGCTTTTGATTTATGACCCAATATAGAACCAAATATATGCTTATATTAAGTTATTTAACTAAATCAGTCTACTCATATAGAATGTTTTCCCTGACAAACACTGGAACAATATGAATGAAGAACAATTGTCACTAAACTGTCATACATAGCAAGACGCCGGGTTAAACATCTGGATACGAGATTTGATGTCTGTGAATATTTTCCAAAGTGTAGAAAAACATCCAAGTGGAGAGCCATGGAAAACTGTCCATCTCCAGGTCTCTCCCAGGTTAGACATCATGAATTACACCTGAGTCCACATTTTGTTATTCTAATTTTGTCACCCCCCAATGCTGACATGTCAGAAAGGTTAACAGACAGCTAGAGGTTGCCTCTCCTGTCTCCAGTTCCCATCCTCCAGGCTGTGGAAGCCATGGTACCTACAAGCTCTGCATGGCTGGAAGTGGGACACGTGGCTGAGAAGGAACAGAACAGGGACTCTGGGACTCCTCCTCACGGTCTCAGCCTCTGGATGCACTCTGGATGCAGGTGCAGAGGAAATGGCCTTTAAATGAAGACAGATTATTAGGCACATGATTAAAATGAGGCCAACCAACCTCAAATGTTCAGATCTCCTTCCCAGTTCAATTCGGGGCTGGAGTTGGATCCTTTACAGAGAGAAGAGAGAACACCATTCTCCCCTGACTCCAAGGAGAAGCCCATCCATCTGTCCACTCTTGCAGTCTGTCCTGCTGTTCTGTGGGTTGAGTTTGTATGTGGTATTAGGTTCTCCATCTAGCTCTGAAGTGAGACAGCAGAACGTGCATCTGAACTAGCCTCTGCTGACTCAAAGGTATGAGCCAAATCACTTACCTCTCTAAGCCTGTGTTCCCTCACATGCTGAATGCAGCCATTCATATCAACCTCTTAAGGGTGTTACGAGGATTAAACAAAATAAATATGTAAAACACTCAGCAGGCTGTTTGACATAGAGTAAGTCCCAGTAAATACTAGCTTTTTTTTTTCTCCATAAATTTCTCTCAGCTCCTTGGAAGTACATGCAGTGAGACATCCTGCGGTCTTTCCTGTAGTCTACAGAACCTACATCTGACGTAGGAAGTCTAAGAGCAGAAACGTGAGGTGCCCCTAGTAGGGGCTTTCTGCTAAAAAAGCATTGCATGTCTGCAGAGGAAGCCCTTGCAGAAGGATTAGAAATGCAAGAGATCTTGCACTTTCCTCAGGAACTCTCTTCTTGGAGCAGACAGGAGTGGGAAGACCCAAGAAGGGCCCATTCAATGGAAGATACTAGAGCAGGAGGTGAGAATAAAGACCAGCCTTCCTCTGGGCAGCTGAGGTCCAGAGATGAGGAATGGGGAAGTGGGAGAATGATTGACAGGGATGAAGGGGAGATAGCCACTTCCAGGCCTGCTGGGAGTTGGCCAGGAGAAAGTACCACCAAGCAACAGACTCCCTCCCTGTGACCTAGGATTACTGGTGTGAGGCTGGCTTGGGTACATCTCCACTGGGTTCCTCAGTGGGACTTCTCAGTGACCCTGGGCTTGGTGCAGGTTTTAAGCATGTGCATTGAGACCGTGACCCTGGAACCAGGAGAGTGTGGATGAAGGAGGGCAAATAGCCAACCTGTGGAGGGCAGAAGATGGAGATGGAGGACCTCAGAGTGTCTCTCTACTTTGACACATGCACAAGCCATCATGGAAAGTATCTTTTTCTCAGACACTGGGACTGAATGACAATTGGGGTACAAGGTGCTCACCAGGACCTAGCACCCTGGAATGGAGAGGATGCAGACTAGCTAAGTCAAATTGCCAGGAAGATCTAACAGAGGTTCACCCAGTGCTGTGAGGGGGAAAGATGGCTAGACACTATGAGAGGGTCCAAAATCAGAGAAAGGCATAGCCTTGGGCAGGCTGGCTCTCTGGCTGAGGGGGACTCTATCAGTTAGATCTTGCCTATCAACCCCATCCCTCATGACTGTGTGGCCAACTCTCTTGGAAGATCTAAGTGGTATGTCTACCATAACTACCTCTAACACTACAGTTTATTTTCATCTGTGTTTTGTAATATCTCCACAAACACTGAATCAGTGACACTGGACCTTTACTTCTAGGATAATATAAGGCTAGGTTCCTTTGAGCCTCTGGTCATCTTCATCAGTCAGTGTTTAACCTTGTATCCTGACCTTACTTAATATATATTGTTGATTCATTAGTGTGGAACCCATGCCCAACTGCATCATAATTCATATCTTAATGAAACTTATGATTATGTCCTTGTGATTAAGAACAACAGCCAACTCTTATGACCTTTATTGGGGTGAACCTACAGCACAAAGATATAAAAAGGCAACAATGCTAAATAGACCTCATTTGTATAGACCCTTATTTACAGTGTGAGAACTGAGAAAGGCAGTTAGAGCATTGTCTGTTGGACCTAACGGTACAGAGGTCTAAAGAACCAATGACCCTCTGAGGCTGGATGCTGTGAATAGCAAGGATGTAAAACATGGATGGCTTGGTTCTTTGCAATTTCACAAAATTCTTCTCTCCTTGAATTTCTGAGCAACAGAGAACCAACTTCTCATCCATATCCACTCAGCATAAGCTCTGTTTATCCTTCACTTGCTAATACAACAGCAGCTTGTATTTAATGTGGATTGATTCAAATTAGAGAATTCAGCAACTTTCCAAATCCACCCACTTCTTCCTGTGTGGTTAAATGTTCCCATATCTGATGAAAATGGAGAAAGGAAGCGACAGGGGATTTGGATATTATCCTTAAAGCTATTTGCTTGCTTTTAAAATCTTAATAGAAGATTCCTCCAATTTATTTTTCATAACTTTGTGGAAATTAAGAATAATTTCTGTGAGAGGGTTAGTTTTAGGCAAAAAATGCCATTTATTTTCAAAATGCACCATAACCCATCTTTAAGTGCTATAGGCATTTGTAATTTAAAGTGTGCAAGGTCAATCATCCTGCACAGGTTATCTGATAGGACAGTAACCACCGGGTTACAAATTGTCTTCTTTTAATAAAGTGATTGTTAAAAGGGCATTTTAGTTTTATAAAATTGGCTTTCCACCTCCTCTTTGCTATGTTGTTCTATAACTATTCTCTGTGGTTGGTAAGCGTTAGATGAGTTATTTATAAATGAAGCTAAATATTTGTGAGTTTAAAGTAGATAAGATAAACCCAAGATGCCTGTGTACATTACAGAAATTTTAAACCTATGGAAAAATGTCCAAATCCTACATCCTGTTTCCTTATTCTTTATATTTTCTGGTGGTTACTAATGTCCATGTCAGGCTCTCTTTCTAATTCTCTTTCAGTCAGTTAGTTATGCAGGAGAGAAAAGAAAGACAATCGATTGTTTAAATCACTAGGTGGTCTTGCTAGAGAGGCATCTTACACTTCGTGGCTTCCAGATGGAGGGAGAATCTATGGTCTCAGTGCTTTATCATCTTTAAATCCCCCAGGGCATCTGACTTTTAAAGGCTTGGTTTCCCTGGTCTCTTCTGTTATATGATGGCAGCAACATGTTTAGTTTTCCTGGAATCCCCATCTGACCCACATGTCAATCCTCTTTGATTTCCTGACAACAACAGCATATGGGTGTGACCAACAGTCTTAGTCTCCACAGCAACCTCAAACAGTTTTGTCTATGGGGCCTAGTGTACAGTTTAAGAGTTGTCTTTTTCCATGTGTTCTGTGACCTGAAGACAATAGGAGAGTATTACTCAAGACCAAGGTTCCTTATGACTTTGGGGATTTAAAAGATCCATGATGCCTGTATCTTCAGAGCATTTTCTTGATTGTCTAGGGCAGTGTTTCTCCACCTGTGGGTTGTGACCTCTTTGCAGGTCAAATATCAGAGATTCTGTATATCAGATATTTACATTACAATTCATAACAGTAGCAAAATTACAGTTATGAAGTAGCAACAAAATAATTTTATGGTTGGGGTCAGCACCACCTGAGAGACTGTATTAAAGGTTTGCAGCGTCAGGAAGGTTGAGGATCACTGGGATAGTGACTACTTCCCCAGAATAGCTGGATCATATTTTGAGATTGACTTACAAAACTGTCTAAATGCTCACCAAACCCTCTATTCCATTCTCAGTCTTACATACAAACTACATTTCCCAAGTCTCATTCATCTACCTGAGCACTGAACACTTGCTCTTTCGGCTGCCATGTGACTGGGTCAAGGAATGGCTGTATTCCCTTTACATTGACCCTGTTCTCAGTCCACAATGTCTCTGGACACAACACACGCTGACGGTGGCAGCTGGGGATGGAAAGATGACTTATCAATTAAGAGGGCATACTGTTTGTCCAG
Source organism: Sigmodon hispidus (assembly GCA_004025045.1). NCBI lineage: Eukaryota > Metazoa > Chordata > Mammalia > Rodentia > Cricetidae > Sigmodon > Sigmodon hispidus. The sequence continues at coordinate 185,380 of PVIH01001534.1, forward strand.
AGGACCTAACTTCTCATCCTAGTAACCATGTCAGGCACTTCCCAACTCCAGTCTACGGGAATCTCATACCTCTGACCTCTGTAGGCACCTGTGTATGTGTGTGCAACTAAAATAAAATAATTTTTAAGATAGCAGCTAGGTCCCTGCATCCCAAATAGCTATTTCTATTATCTCTATAGTAAGCTCCAGCTACTAAAAACAGATTTCACTGTCTGTAAAAACTACCCCCCCCATTTCAAAATGTATCAGTTGTAACAACTGGCATCTCTCGATGTAATCACAATTTCTTCAGCCTCATAGACCCACATGATGTTATATATTGAGCAATGCCTTCTCTTTTTAGAATCATGCATTGAAAATCCCATTTCCTAGTATCTCAGAACATAAGTGTACTGTAGATAAAGAGGTAAGTTGAAATGAAGTCGAGTGTGTGTGTGTGTGTGTGTGTGTGTGTGTGTGTGTGTGTGTGTGTGTAGGGGGGAGTTACATGTGTGCCTGCAAATGTGGAATCCAGAGGTCAATGTCAAGTGTCTTTCTCAATTATTTTCCACCTTACTTTTCAAGACAGAGTTTCTCACTGAACCTGGAGCTCTCCAATTCAGCAAAGTTGGCTGGCCGAAAGTCCCCAGGGCTCCTTCTGTTTCCACCTCCCGGACCTTGAATGACAGATGTGCTTGGCTTGACTAGACCTTCTGATTGGATGCTGCAGATCAGAACTCAGGTTCTCCGCTCATGCATTCATCTCCCCAGTCCTCCAAGTGCCACCGTTTTTCCTCCTTACTTTCCTGGCCACTGTCTCCAAAGCCTGTCACTTCTAGTGTCTTTTTAAGCTGAGGTTTCTTTGACCCAGGATCTCTCTGTGATGACTACAGTCAATAGTGTACTAGTTGATGTGTCTGTGTATAAGGTCAGTGACTTGCCCAGCTCTGCACCATGCTGGAGCCAGGACCTGCCTAAAGAATCCAAAGAGCTTAAACTGTGGAAATGTTCACACTGGGCCCAAACCAAGCTCTGCTGATGGAAGCAGGATGTAAGATCCTGGGGAGCCCACAAAACCCAGGATACTATCTTGCACAAGCTTTGGTCTGTCTCAGAGCTTTTGAACAGATGGCGTTTCCAAAGCATACACAGGACCACCTGCTTGGCTGACTGTGGAATTTGTTTGAAACAGCTCCCTCTACTGGTCTCTTACTGACTCTTAAAGCTTTCTGTGTCAAAACTGGAAGAAGAAAAAAAATAGATGATCTGGAAAGTATTACAATAAATGAGGTTTAAAAAAAGAGTCAGAAAGACAAAAATCCCATGTTTCCTCTCAAACACAGATCCTAGCTTATAACGTTACTGTGTATGGCATAGGTGTGGCTGAGTGTGGATAGAGACAATGAAACCAAAAAAGAGGCCACAAGTTTGGGAGTGGGAAGAGGTGTGGGGAGGTAGGGTGGGGTTGGGAGTGGAAGGGGGTGTGTGTTGAGGAAGCAGGGGGGAGGACAACAGGTCAGTGCATTATGGGTAGAGGGTGGAAGGGTACAAGGACAGGCAGGGTGATGGGAGAGAAGAGGGAGGCAACGAAACCCACCGACTTGGTTTGGAACTGCCACAATGAGGCTGGGCATGATGTCACTGGCCTTTGACCCCAGCACTCAGGAGGCTGAGGCAGGCCAATGTCTATTAGTTTAAATCTGGCTGCATAATGAGAACGTTTTTAAAAGTTATAATGAAACCTAATTTTGTGTATGCTAGTTAAACAAATATTAAAATATATTTCAAAAGAATTAACTAGTTGCCAACTAAGGAACTGGCTGATAGAATTAATGAGCCAAGTATACTGTCTGAACTGAGACCTACCAGGAGTTTTACGGAGGGCTCTCTGAGATTTTGCTAGCCCTTTCTGGGTGGTCCTTTTCTTCTTCTCGGTCACCCATCATTGAAGAAAAAGAGGCACCCTAGCCTAGGAGGTACAGGACGATAGTCACAGTGTTTAGGAACAAATATAACCCAAATTTCAGCTCTAAGGGAACATGAGAAACAAGAGGTCAGAGGTGTCCCAGAAAGGCAAGCCAGAAGCCATTTCCTAAAGGAGCCTTCCAAACCAAAGGCATCTTGACAGGGGCAAAGGTAACTATCCTGAGAGTCTTCTCTAGAGATGAGGTGTGCTCTGGGCAAAGAAAGTTTTGGCCAGCAAACCCTTCCTCCAGAGCTCAAGGTCTTAGCATGTGGGATGACAGAGACCAGTCCAGCCACCATCTACTTATGGACCACACTGAAGTATCATCTGTGCTGCGGTTCAAATGAGTCCAGTGACTTTCTTCCTTGCCACAGGCAAAAGGAGATCAAAACAGGAAACACTAATGAAAGCTGGGTTGTTGAAAGTAACCTTAAATATATTAGCCAAATGGGCTGTGCACGATCGCCCCTTCCCTCCTGAACTTACTCACGCAGTTACAATCAGCACCTTGGCAACAGCCTTCTTCTGTAAACCACATTCAGGCACAGAAGGGAGTGATCCACCCCAGAGAAGCTGAGTCACCCTGTCCCAGTTCCCTCTTCTGAACTCCTGACTCTCCAATCAGATAAATCATGGCTGCTCTCTTGGGGATTATGAGTAAAGGACATGGGGAGAGGCCAGGCGTGGTGTTCGGTACTGTAGCACATGGAGTCCAAGTCCAAGTCCTGGACACATGGAGTTTCCAGAGAAGTAAGAATAACCAACAATCTCTCCAGGGAAGCCACCATATATACTCATGCTTCTTCCCTCTGCCACAGCACAGATGGGCACACAGGTAACCCCAGTGATCAGCACACAGACCAACGTAGGGCTTCACTTGGGCTTTTCACTGCCTCCATCTTTACTACAGTTTTATTATTTTTTTCCTAACCTCCTGCTCCAGATTTTAAACTCCTGAAAGTCAGAGATCATATCTGCATTCATTTCTGCTTTCCCGGAGCCTTGTGTCAACACAGAGTTGACATTTCAAGATTGTTAGGAATGAATGGATGAATAAATAGAATGAGTCAAGAATTAAAGAGCAGGATCTTACAAAAATAGGGTTCTATGATTTGAATGGGAAGCATCCCCCAAGGAAGTTCATGCACTGAAGCTTAGACCAAAGCTGGTAATGCTATTCTGGTAGGTTCTAGAAGCCTTAGGAGCTAGCTGAAAGACGTAAGTCAAATGGGCATGCTCTTGAGAACTGTAACTTGTCCCAAACTCCCACCTCACTTCTCCTTTCTGGTCACACATTTCTACTACTGTGATACACTGCTTCACTCCAGGCCATGGACCCTTCAAACTGTGAGCCATGGACTGAACCATCTGAAACCGTGAGCCTAAAGAATTCTTTCATCTGAGTGTTTCACATAGGTACTCTGGTCACAGTACCAAAGGTTCTAACACATAGGTACCCATCCTCACCCCATATACACCATTTGATTCAAGCTAAAGGCAAAGTTTCCCTAGGTCTAGAGGAAGAAATATGCACCTTAGGGTCAATATCCCCAAAGGTCTGAACTAAATCTTCAGAAAACCGAAGATTCCCAAGTAACATAATCCTCATTGGCTTGTTGCAGCCTGGCACTTGCCCTGGTTGAGCGCTGGCCTCTCACAGGCCCCTTTTTTATCTATATATTGTTTCTTTCTTCTAGGTGGGTTTGAACTTTAGCTCAGGGCTAAAATCTTCATCTGGGAGTCCCTAACGTAGCGAAACATGTAGACCTCTTTCAAAGTATAAGTATGGGTAAAATATAATCTCAACAGTATACAACATACTAATTTTTTTTTTTTTTGCCTGACTTCAAGAGAATATTGGTCATCTAGGTCTCAGAGGTCATGTTATATAAACATTGGTTGCTGTGTTTCATTAGGAGGGAAAGGATAGAGTGGCTTGGACTTTGAATAGAGAGAAGATCAGGAAGAAGAGGGGCCGTGAGCCCTGACAGATGCTCTCTCACACTTGTGATGCTGCCGCTAAGACATGACAATCACTCCTATCAACACGTCTTCGTCCACCCTTGTAGCAGCTCTGGCAAGTCCTTTTATTTTTCTAACCTGCTGTTTTCTGTTGCCTGGAGACAATAGCTGTAAGTCTCATAGGACTCAGTGAAAATTAAGAACAAAATACATCAAGTACTTTCTATAGGGCGAAGTGCATAGTACGTATCTGGCATCAGTATCGAATCGTAGATATTGTTTTATTGCTTTTATCAGTTAAGATTCTAGAGAAAGGCATGCAGCCAAAAAGAAAAGATGATTAACAGTTTCCAAGACGCTTGGTGAAGTGGTAAAGCTAGAGTGACCCCTTTGCTGGGGCACAGATGTTCAAGCCTCCAGATGTTCACACAGGACTGGTTTTTTGCAGAATGGAGGAGCTGAAACCCAAACAGGGTCTGGGAAACTTGTACAAGCACCAAGTCAGTCAAGAGCAGTCTTAAATCAATTGCAAATAAAAAATCCCAAGAAGGAAATCGCCCACTGTAACCTGTGAAGCTTGTTTTGGAGGTTTCTCTACCTTACACAAAAGGGTAGGAAAAGGAGACACGTGAGGAGAACCGAGGAGGAAAAGGACGTAGAGGAGAAAGCAGTGCTGGAAGAGACAGAAAGGGGAAGATGGAAGAGAGGAGGGAGGGAGGGAAGGGGGAGGGGCCTTTATAAACACTCCTCCCCCAACTTCCTGCCTCCCTGGAGAAAAGAGCCTTGTCCCTTGGCCAGCAGCCATCTGAGGTCTTAGAGCGATGCCTTGTGTCTGAGCTGCCATGAACAGCCAAGGAGCCTTGCTTCTTGGTCCCAAGGGAAGTTGCCTCTTGAGGACACTGCAGTGTGTCCATACACATGGTTCAGCGAGGGCAGTAGCGCGCACACATGGGGGACCACGAGGGATGACAGAGACTGAGTCTATCCCCGGGGCTATTTTAGGCCAGACAGAACTGGAGTCAGTGGACGTTGTGTTTATGTAACATCTGCACAAGGTCCTTTGGAGCAAATAACCGGGGCCTCCAGGCCTGCGCTCGCTCATCGAGCAGGGGCGTGGCTTTGAGCTTCCTGTTGCTCTTGGCTCTGCTCTCCCCCAGCCCCTCACTCCGCTGTTGTGGCTCCCCTCCGGGAGCTGTTTGCTGCCTCAAGGGCTCAGTGCAGAATCCCTCTCTTTAGCTCCCATTCTAGAGTAAGGATAGTCAAGTTGTAAGGAGCCATGAAGCTAGAAGAAATGTATGCTCCAAAGAGTCGCTTCTTGACCCTGGCCAGGGTGTCCTGGCCACGTGTCAGCCTCCTTCTGTTCCGTGGAGTCTTCCCTCCACATTCCCTTAGTTGAGAGGCTTGCAAGTCTGGGAAACTGTTCTGCATTCTGCAAACACAGATCTGAATCCGGATCCACACCTGATCTTTGCTGTCCTGAATTGTTTAATTCACATGTAAGTTTTTATGTGCAAAAACATATAAACAGCCGTTCCTTGGTGTCTTCATGTGATTAGTTCCAGTACCCAGTGGATACCCAAACGTAAGGATGCTCAAGTGCCTTCCATGAAATGAACAGTGCTTCCCTAAAACCCACAATCTCTAGATGACGTGTAGCACATAATACAATGTAAATGCCATGAGGAGTTGTAGTTCATTGCTGTGCATGTGTAGATCAGATGCAGTTGTTTTTCATAAAGATCTTTGTCTGTGGTTCATTGACTCCATGAAGGCAGAACAGACATGTACAGAGGGCTACTATACATATGACGACAGTATATGCCATTGCCTTTCTTTCAGGCCTTCTCAAGAGCAGAAGCTTTTGAAATTCAGATAATAAGGGCATTCCATTTTTACTTTATCATGGATTCTGTGTGTGTGTGTGTGTGTAAGAGAGAGAGAGAGAGACAGAGAGAGGAGAGGGAGAAGGGGGAGCGAGAGAGAGGGAGAGAGCGTTTTAGACACATCTACATTGCATCTTGGTTAAATTCATCCCCAGCACACAGTTCCTTCCTACTTTCCTGTCTCTTTTTCTTCTCCCTTGTGACTCACTAAGTTTAATTAGTGTTGTGTGCATGAGCATGGATAGGGCAAGTATTTACCAAAGTTTTGGCTAAGAGGAAAATGACTTCCCCTCCCTGATAGCCTGTTAATTGCCAAGAGCTCCCAAGGGGTAGGCCTCATGAGCTACACACACACACACACACACACACACACACACACACACACACACACCATACCAATGGTAGAACCCTGATGGGCCACATGTAGTCACAGCTATTGTGAGTTTCTGAGCACAATGGCCATGTCATCTCCTGAAGAGAGCACCTCATATCACTCTGTCTCCCCCTCTGGCTCTCATATTCTTTCTATTTCCTCTTCCATGATGTTCTTCCGGCCTTGGAGAGGGTAATATAGATGTCTCACTTAGGGCTGAATATTCAGTCACTTATTCTTATCACTTTGGCCTGTTAGAGTCTCTGCATTGACCACTACTGCCTGCCCCCAGGCAGAGAGCAGCATTTTTCAATGGGTATAAAAACTAAGTATTAGAAGGCAAGGTGTTCAGTTAGGGTGATAACCTTCTCCTGCCATGGGCTTTTGAGTAGGCTTACAGTACAAGATATGTACCCTCTCTTTTACTATAAGCTCAAAGTGGTTGGTTGCCCCCATAGCAGCCATGCCACTATTGCACAAGGGGGCATAGCTTTCCATGCAAGTTAGTATTGTAGTGTGCAGGGCACTTGGCTGGTCAGGACTATGAAAGACTTTTCTACCTGAACAGCCTGCATAGTCCTTTCTAGTCCTTGAACCATCTGAAACAAAGCATCTAGCTCAATTTCACCTCAATTTTTCTGTGCCTTCAACCAAAGCATGCAGTAAAATTAGATCTTTTTAAAAGTAATATCAATGGGGAAATACTAAAGTCAGGGACCCTTCATAAGTTTTAATAAAATTTACAAACATATAAATCTTTAAATGAACAATTTGATAAGTTTGCATAGCTTTATAGCCACGATATAAATACCCAAATCGAAGAACAAAAATATTTCCACTTTATTTATGCCTCTTCATGCCCTACAGGGTTCTCAACCAGTGAGTCATGACCCCTTTGGGTTATTATATCAGATATTTACATTATAATTCATAATAGTAGCAAAGTTACAGTTATGAAGTACTAACAAAATAATTTCATGTTTGGGGGTCAACACAACATGAGGGTCACAGCATTAGGAAAGTTGAGGACCACTGAGTAGGGTCTATAACCCACTGCCCCCCCTACCTATAATAGTGGGATAGAGCTGACATAACAAAACAGCATCAAGTAGAGGTTCTTGATCAGCAGAAATGAATTTCTCACATTTCTCCAGGGTAGACCTCTATGAACAGGGTGGATGGAGTCTGGCAAAGGCTCTTCCAGGCTCGCACATGGCTGTCTGTTATGAATACAAAGGTGTATGAGGAGAAAAAGGTAAACTCTCAGATCAATTATTAAAAACATAATCCTACTAAGCTAGGACCCTAATCTGATGGCCTTGTTTCACCTTGATTCCTTTCATTATGGCCCTGGACTATCAGTGTTCGGACTCCCACTACATGCATCTGTGGACATACACAGAGAATAGTACTATTAGAATGCCCCACAAATATTTCGCTGAGTATTCCAAATAATGAAAAGGAAGAGTTACCCATGTCCATATCTGTCCCCATGTCCACAACTGTACACATACCCACATCTGTTCCCATGTCCATATCTGTGCCCATGCTCACACCTCTAACCATGCATACATTTATACCCATGCCCACAACTATATACATGCCTACATCTGTCCCCATGCCCACATCCATGCCCATGCCCACTTCTGTGCTCACACCTAAGTCTGTACTCATGTCTAAAACTATACACATGCCCACACCTATACCCATGCACACATTTGTACCCATGCCCACATCTGTGCCCATGCCCCAATTTGTGCCCACGCCCCAATCTGTGCCCATACCATCTGAGCTTTCCCTTTAGCAGGATATGAAGGAAGTATCTGCCAATAGTTTCTCATTAGGAACAACTTTAATTATTTCCTCATGTTCAAAAGCAAAATGTCAGGTCTCTAGAACCTAAGTGCTGATAATCTTCTCACTCTAGGACAGAGAAAGATGCCAGCTCCCAAGCAGGACCACCTCCCACCAGAGCCTGGTAATGCGAAGCATAGCTTTATTGAGAGAAGAACTCAGCTTTGATTTTGGACTCTCTTAGTCTTACTAAAAGCCAATAGACTAGCTAGCTGACCAAGGAAAACAGTTGTTTCAAATTTGCTGTAATTTTGATTCAAGCCAACAACAGCTTAATGCATTTCAACTTAGATATTTTCCTACGCACAGGACATTTCCCTAAATCCTACAAAGATGGATATTTGGCCTCACACTTTGTGAAACATCAAAGCAAGCTTGTTTCTTTCACAGTTATACTGCCAGTTCACTGGAGTCAGAGGAAAAGATTTTTATAAGAATCATCTCTGTCGGGGTAGGAAGTCTTCATTCAGTCAAATAGTAGATTTGGAAACAAAAGTAGTTAAGACATGAGAACTCCACTAACAAGCCAGAGTGCCTGCAGAGCTGCAGAACGTGGCGTCATCCCAGGCAGCACATCCGGTTTCCCTGCCCAGATGCTCCACTCTGGTTTGTGGACATCTGGCTTTTATCCAGGGGCTTCACTCACCTGATACTTCAATTTTCACCTAAGGAATATTAAATGAGGGCTGGAGAGATGGTTCAGAGGCTAAGAGCACTGGCTGCTCTTCCAGAAATCCTAAGTTCAATTCCCAGCAACCACATGGCTCATAACCATCTAAAATGAGATCTGGTGCTCTCTTCTGGCCTGCAGGCATACACGCAGACAGAACAGTGTATACAATAATAAATAAATAAATACATAGATAGATAGATAAATTATTATTTTTTTTAAAAAAAGAATATTAAATGAGTCTAAAACAAATACACCAGAGCTAAATGAGAAACATCAGAGACCTAACTCAAGTTATAGCTCTTTCTGGTCTGGCCATGTGCCTAGAAGCAAGTGGCTTCACCTATCTGAGCCTCAGAGCCACCATTCATAAAATGGGTACAGTAATATCAGCCTTTGAGCATTTGGTAAGAGTCTAGAATTTAGATAAATTTGTAGGTATTTATTTAAAACAATTAAAATAAAGGTCTCAAAGCAAACATCATTCCTGTCTTCACTGCGGTGTTACTGCTAAGAGGTGGAAGCAATCCAAATATTTATCAACAGATAAACAGAGAAGAAAAATGGTATATACCATTCAGACTTTAAAGATTGATCATTGGTTGGTTGGTTGACTTTAGTGCATCTGTGTAGGCTCATGCATGCAGGTGCCCAAGGAGGCAAGACAGCATCACATTTTCTGAACTGAAATTTCAGGCAATTGTAAGCAATCTGATGTGGGTATGTGCTGAAAACCTAGGATCTCTCCCAAAACAGCAAGTTATCTTACGGCTGAGCCACTTCTCCAGTCTTATAGCTCAGCTTTCAAAAAGAAGACATTATCACTTGTGACAACCCATGCAACCTGGAAACTATGTGGTGATTTCTAAGAGTGGCCTCCACAGTCACATATATATTATTTTTTCTATTTTTTACACAGTTAACTCTCCCATCCCTCCACCGGCTCCACCCCTAGTCTTGCCACCCCCCAACCTTCCATCCCCCACTTTAAAAGGTAAGGCCTCCCATGGAGCATCCGAAAAGCCAGGTACATTCAGTTGAGGTAGGACCAAGCCCTCCCCCACCCCCACCTCCATACCAAGGCTGTGCAAGGTGTCCCACCATAGCAAATGCGCTCCAAAAAGCCAGTTCATGCACCACTACCAGGGACCCCTCAGACAAACCAAGCTACACAATTGTCTCAATATGCAGAGGGCCTAGTCCAGTCCCAGTCGGGCTCCCTAGCTGTGGGTCTACAGTTCATCCTTGCTTATATAATCCTTCTTCCCTCTCTTTGACTGGACTCCCAGAGCTTGGCCTGGTGCTTGGCTGTGGATCTCTGCATCTGCTTCCATCAGTTACTCGATGAAGGCTCTATGATGACAGTTGGGTAGTCACCAATCAGAGGGGTATGCCCATTCAGGCACCCTCTCCACTATTGCTAGTGGTCTAAGCTGGGTCATCCTTGTGGATTCCTGGGAACTCCACTAGTACCAGGTTTCTCTGTAATCCCATGATGTCTCCCTTTATCAAGATCTCTCTTTCATTGCTCTCCCACCTCATCCCTGTTCCAGCTCAACCATCCTGTTCCTCACGGTCTCACCCCCATCTCCTTCTGTCTATTACCTCCCCTTCCCCTCAGATTACTCAGGAGATCTCATCTATTTTTCTTTCCCAGGGAAATTCATGTATCCCTCTTAGGTTCCTGCTTGTTAGCAAGCTGGTTGTAGTCAGGTTATCCTTTGCTTTATGTTATGTTTGAATACTTGATTCCCTGTTGGTGAATTGCTTGGAAGGTTTAGGAGGTGTGGCCTTGTTGGAGGAGGTGTGTCACTGGGAGTGGGCTTTGAGGCTTTAAAAGCTCATGCCAAGCTCAGTGTCTCTCTTTCTCTGGCTGCAGATCAGGATGTAGCTCTCAGCTGCTGCTCCAGCACCAGGGCTGCTGCCTGTCACCACGTTCCCTGCCATGACAGTCTTGGACTAGTCCTCTGAAACTGTAAGCAAGCTCCCAGTTAAAAGCTTTCTTCTGTAAGGTATCTTAGTTATCACAATAGTAGAGCATAGTGAGGCTAGCACAGCATGTCTATTACGAACATAAACACAAAAGTAAAAGGTAGAATAGTATAGTTGCACAAGATGGGAAAGGGTGAGGAGAGAACAGAATAAGTTTTCACTTCAAGATGATGATGTTCTAAACATCTTCTGTGTGATGTGGCCCCTCTGCTCAAAATACTGTATAGCATGCTTAAGAATCTGATAAGGTCAAGCTCCTATTAGTCATTCCTACTACAATTAGAAAAGAAAAATATTTTAAATCCAGAGTGTAGTAATGATTGCATAATTCTACAAGTTTAATAAAACTTACTGGGTTATATATTTTGGATGAATTTGTGATATCCAACTTACGCTATGATTATAATGCTTTAAAAAACAGTCATCATTAACTTGGTGGCCCACTTTGAGAAAGTCCTTCATTGGGGTCACTATTCCCTCTGCTATTTACTTTCCAGTATGACTCAATAACTGTTAAGAGCTCGCCTGCAAGAGTAAGAATTTATTTTAGCTCATGCTTGAGAGGGCTCAGGTCCTTGTACTGGGAAGGCATGGTGGCAGGGCCAGCTATCCAGCTGTGGGAATTCGGGGCTGTGGGTAAAATCAGCTCAGCTGTCAGAAAGCACAGGTACTGGCTAGGAAGGGCCTGGAGCTATGGTTCTCAAAGTCTACTCCACCAGTGGCCCGTCTCCAACGAGGATCCATTTCCCAAAGGCTCCATGGCCTCCCCACATGGTGTTACCAACTGGAGATTGACCATTCAAATACACAAGCCTGGGAGGGACATTTTGCATCCAAACCCTGACTCTCCCAAACCTCCTTTGTGTTCTTCAATTTTCCTTCATAACCATCTCCTGGAACAATAGACCTTATCACCCATATATAGTAAATTCTAAGTTGCAAGATTTTTTTTCTCATCTTAGCATACATGATACCAGTATGTATTCTGTACCTGGTAACAACTACTTAGCAGTATTTTTTCCCTTAGTAACACAAAGAATTACAGTATGTCCTCTGCCTGTAATTTTAGAGATAAAAGGCTATGGCACTGTGATTTTTTTTTTCTTACCCAATTTCCCCTCTAGAATGTCTCCTTCACAAGGCAGAGAAATCTTGATTTTGTCCATTGCTATTCTCAAACCAACTAGGATAGTGCTGGCACATAGTAGGTCCTCGGCAAACACTTGCTGAATGGATGAACAAACATCATGCCTATGGTCCACCAACTGGTAATGAAACAAATGGATGATTTAATGATTAAGAAGCCCTTTGCCTCATCTCTTCTGTTCCCAGGATACTGGGAAAGTAAACTTCCTGATGGACAGGGGGCTTTTCTACTAGCCTTCCAGGGAAGAAAAAGTGAGCCAGGAGGCTGGGATATGGCTCACTGGAGAACAGGTAGTGTACACAAGGGCCTAGGTTCAATCCCAGCACACAAACCAAAATAAAAAAGCAGAAAAAAAAAGGTACGGCAACCCAGGAGAGACATCCCTAGATCATAATTCTCATGGTAGCTCAGTCTCAGTAGCTTTTGTTCATAAAGCCTGACCACTGACACACAAACCTATTCATTCATTCAGCAAATGTCCCTGTGTGGTAATATGTTGTTTGTAATCTAACAAATAAAGCTTGCCTGAAGATCAGAGGGCAGAGCCAGCCACAGAGTTAGCCATAGAGGCCAGTCAGTAGTGGCACACACCTTTAATTCTAACACTCAGGAGGCAAAGATCCATCTGGATCTCTGTGAGTTCAAGGCCACCCTGAGCTACACAAGATTAATCCAGTCTACAAGAGAAACAGATCCAGGCGGTGGTGGCATACACCTTTAATCCCAGCACTAGGAAGGTTGAGCCAGGCAGTGATATGACTGGACAGAGAAGGGAATATAAGGTGGGAGGAGACTCCCTCTTTCAGCTGAGGACTCAGAGCTTTCAGTCTAGGATTCCTGAGACAGGATTTTTCCTTTTCAGCCTGAGGATTCAACAGTGGTGAGAAGTTCCTCTATGGTCTTGTTTATCTCCTTCCCTGATTTTTAAGCATTTACCCCAAACTCTAGCTCTGGGTTCTTATTAACACCAATTGGGATTTGTGCAACGTCCCTGAGATGCTGAGGTAGCTCTGCCCTGTAATAAAAGCATCTGTGCTGGTCCAGCGATGGTAATGGTGGGGATGTGTATGCCTCAAGCACTCCTTAGGAATGCAGGTTCCCCTGCCCCAAAGCATAGTTGGCCCCTCGAGAGTAACTACCTTCTGCTTGAGGACCCTGAGGATGGTGGGGACAGGAGGTTTCTCTGACAGTCTTGGGGTCCAGTGTCAGGTGTCACCAAGATCTCTGTCCTGTTTCATAGCACTGGGTCCTGCCTTGCTGTTTTTGTCTGCCTTCTGTTTCAAGAGGCAGGGGTTACATCATGCCCCCCATCTCTCTGGAAGGGCCCCAGTAAGTGAAGGAAGAAGTCCCATTAGAAGGAAAAGTGTAACTTTCCTTGTCATGAGACCCATTTCTCCAACAGCCTGAAGCTGACATCCTGGACATCATTTACTCATCAGGTCCCAGGCCTGACATGTTTAAGGGGGCCTATCACACTTAGGAGAGAAAGGGGCGTCAATCCTTTAAAACTCAGAAGTAAAAGCAAGTTTTAGGTTCTCAAATGTTTTTATTTTGTCTTAATCTAAAAAAAAAAAATATAGTGTAGATGAAAATCTATTACATTTTCCACAAGTCAAAACTAAATGTAGGGGCTGGAGAGATGGCTCAGCGGTTGGGAGCACCGTCTGCTCTTCCAGAGGACCCAGGTTCGATTCCCAGCACCCACATGGCAGCTAACAACTGTCTGTAGTTCCAGTTCCAGGCAAACACCAAGGCAAATAAATAAATAAAGTTTTTAAAAAAAAAAAAAAAAAAAAAAAAAAAAAAAAAACTAAATGTAATGTTGAAATGATTGAAGTTCATCAAAAAGAATGCTCATATTGACATTTTTATGGAGAGGAAGGCCCATGAAACTCACAGTGTATGCCTGATGCTATTAGGTGAGAAATATGACCTTGTCATAGTAAGAGACCTTTTCGTTCAGAGTTCTGGCAAGCAGCCCAGAGAGCTGATGTTCCCGGAGCGTCATTTACTGCCACTCACGTTAGACGTATTATCTCATTTCAATGAGACGTCTGAATGCTCTAGAAGCCCAATAATTCCCACATTTACTGAGAGTTTAAGGACTGTTACTTCACTTCCCACTCTACATTCTTCATTATCTTCCTTTACTAAAAATATATAAAAGATGGGGCCAGGGAGATGGCCCATTGAGTAAAGTGCTTTCCTCGAAAACATAGGGACTGGAGTTGAGTCCTGTGTTAATGGGAACCCATGTAAATTCCAGGTGGGTATGGCAGCCTGTCTTCAATCCCAGCACAGCGGGCGGACACAGGAGGCCCAAAACAAGATGGCTGACAAGACTAGTCAAATCCATAAGCTCTAGATTTTAAAGAGAGATCCTTGCTTTCTATATAAGGTGAAGAGAGAAACACACTACATCCACCTCTGGCCTTCACAAATATGTGCCCACACAGAATATGCACCTACACAGTGGAGAGAGAGAGAGAGAGAGAGAGAGAGAGAGAGAGAGAGAGAGAGAGAGAGAGAGAGAGAGAGAGATGAAGGAAGGGAGGGAGAGAGAATCATTTTTAGTTACCTTCTTTACTGTTCTGAATTTTTTTAACTTTTTATTTTAAAAGTTTTATCTTACATAGCAACCACAGCTCCCCTTCCCTCCCATTTTCCCAGTCACCTGCAGCATCCCCACCCCACCCCAATTTATTCACCAAAGAAAGTAACATCCCGTGGGATTTCAACAAAGTCTGGCATATCAAGTTGAAGCCAGACCAAGCCCCTGCACCCTGTGTCAAGGCTGAGCAAGGTATTCCTCATAGGGAATGGGCTCCTTATAAGTAAAACATTTAATTGGCGTGGTGGCTAAAAGTTCAGATGTTCAGTCCATTTTTATCATGGCAAGGAGCATGGCACTTTGCAGACAGACATGGTGCTGGAGAAGTGCTTTACTGTTTTGATTTTTAAATGTATTTATTTATTTTTTGAGATAGGGCCTCACTATGTGACCCCGGCTAATCTTGAACTCTTGGCCTTCATCCTTCAACCACCCAAGAGCCAGGATTATAGTTATATATGCCACCACATCTCTCTTAATTTTTCCCTCAAATTAGAACCAGAGGCCTACGGATATAGCTCACTGGTAGAGCAACTGCTAAGAATGTAGCAGACCCTGGAAAGAAGCCCCAGTCCTGTTAAATAAATAAATAAGAACCAGAAAGACAGATTCTGACACTCAGAGACCTATTTTAGCTTCCAGAATGTTCTGACTGTGTTCTAAGATGCACCTGTGGTCTTGAGGTCATGATTACCTAGGGCAGCCTGCCTTGGAGAAACATGTGGTTTTTATTTTTTGAAACACGTTTCATGTGTGCAGAGGTAATTTAAAAGCACATTTCACAATCAGACTTGATTGTATCGGCCTCTGTGCCAACACACCCACGCCGTCTTCAGAATGTGGCCCCAGGGAAGTTCAATTAGAAAAACCAGAGCTTGCCCACTGGAAACAATCCTGCTCAAACTGTCCCAGAAAAACAGTGCTGGCTGCAGAGGGCGTGGCTTCTCCCTCAGATAGCCGGGTCCACTCACTGCTCCGTGCCTGGGAACAAAGCTCTGTGAGGGTCGGTCACTATGAGGGGTGTTGGAGAGATCTAGTCCCCAGCAGAGGGATCTAGTCTTGTCACTTCCAAGCTCATGAGGGCAGCCATCTTGGCCTAAGCTATCAAAGCCTTTCAGAGGCTTCTTTACCATGCACCCTCCTTTCAGGATGTAGAGATCCATGTGTCCAGTTGTATCCCTTTGCTCCTCAGCATCCTCCATCACACTCAAACCAAGCTCATGTCATAACCCCAAGGCCTCTATTCCATCTCTGTCCTCTGTCTCTCTTCCTCTCTCTCACAGTGTTCAAGCACTCTGGCCAATGTTCTCCTTTTACAGCTGGCCAAGCACACCCCCACCTCAAGGGCTCTCTATTTGCTATTCCTTCAGTCAAGAGTGATATCCCCTGATATCCGTGGGACTTGGTCCTCACTTCCTTCCTGCTTGACCCAAATGTCATGATAATGATGCCTTCTCTGACAAAATGGCAATCCTGCTCCCTACCTCTGAGCCTCTCCCAAACTCTTTGACTCCATTGCATTCTGAACCTCTAAGCATATTGTATAGTTAGCTTACTTTTCATTGACCGTCTCCCCTTTCATGCCTTAAGAAGAATTATTTTATCTGTTTTTTTTTTTCAACTCTGTTTCCTAGTACCTCAAGTGCCTAAAAAACAGTTCAGTAAGAATCCATGTTTTTATAGCAAATAATTGGCTGAAAGAAATATTTATGAAATAATCCAGAAAATGCTATGTAAGAATGGTTTGGGAGAAAATAGAAGGTAGATCCTCTTTGGTGACAGAAACCTGGAATGCTGAGGTGGGGGGGGGAATACTTAGTATCACAGGATAGTATCACTTATCCAGGTTTTAAAGAAAGGCAGAGTCAGTGAAGGCAAAAGTGTACTTCAAAGAATGCCTATAAGAATGGGTGTGCAAAAGGGAAGAGATTGAAGCCAGGGTGGAAAGGCCTGATGGCCGCTTCTTTTAGAATATAGAGTCCCTCTTTCCTTGTTCAGGTAGTGGGGTACCACTGGCAGGAAGAAGCGGAAGACAGACTTGCCTAGATTTATGCTGTAGGGCAACCTTGATGAAGTCCTAAGAAAGAGATATTGGAGATGTTAAAGACGAGAGGCAAGAAGAACAGCCTCTCACGTGACTGAAATAACACTATCGAAAGACTGCAGTCCGACCAGCAGGAGATGTTGGGTGTGGAGGGAGGTAGCGCTTCAAACTGTCGGCATCACAGACTCTAAACCTCACTGACCCGCTGATGGAGACAGGGGCCTGGCTGGAGCAGATGGAAAAGTCTGAAGAGCTCCTGAGTATGGTTGTAATACTTGTAATATGTAATATATTACAGTACCTTGTAATGAGGAAAATGTATGAACCCAGCAGCCAACAGTTATTTATTGGGAACTCTCTATGCCTCACTAATCCAGGCACTAGGAAGCCAGCTTTGAATGAGACAGAAAAGTCCTAATTTGGGAAGCCTGTAATCAGTAAATGAGACTGTCAGCAAATAAATTAGTAAATAATAATAGCTTGGCTGTAACAAGCTTTACAGAGGGGATAGAATAGGATAAAGGGATGTGGCCCATTTGGCTTACCCAGGAGTCAGAGAATTCTCTGAGGTGAGATTGAGAAGAGAAAGCTTGTTTCCGAAGCTTAGATAAAAGCAGGAACTGGGAGAATTTGATTTTATTTTTTATTTTTTCTTTCTTTCCAAAAAAAGAGGTCTCACCATGTAGTACTGGCTGTCCTGGAATTTACTATGTAGACTAGGCTGGCTTCAAACCTATTTCTGCTCTCCAAGTGCTATGATTAAAGACATGCAGCTCTACACACAGCACCTTCTTGCTTTTTGTTTTTTAAGATTGGGGGAAAATGGATATTTAGCTAATGGATTGTATGGAGGGGAAATAGGAAATAGGGAAATCTCCTCTGAGGTGCTCATAAGCTATCCATACCTAGCTGGGATCCCACTGACAGTTTATTCTGGGATGGGAAGGAGAGTCAGTTTTCTTTAAGGGTGTGGCCCTGCTACATTGAACATGATCCCATACTTGGCCCCATGTCCATGTGTATCTGGGCAGCACAAACTGAACTCGCTGGGTTTCACACACACACACACACCCAACGAGGACCTGAACTTTGGAGGGTGTGGGAGATGAGGGTAGATCTGAGGGCATTGAGGGGACAATGGAGGGCGAGTGTCATCGAAACATCATTGTTTTCATGTGAAATTCTCAAAGAATTAATAAAATATTATATTAGAAATCCCTCCTACGCATGACTGTAACTCCAGAACTTGAGAGGTGGAGACAGAAGAATGTCTGCAAATTCCAGGCTAGCCTGGTCTACATAGCAAGTTCTGGGCCAGCCAAAGCTACATAAAGAAACCCTGTATCAAAGAAACAAACAAAACCAAGAATTCCTCATAAGTTTTACCATGAATGAATAAGTGAAAGTTGGTCCTTTACTAGGAAGCACAGGGCAAGACTATGTTTATATGTTTATATGTTTATATTCCCTCTAGGGAATCCATTTTTATTTTAGATGCATTCAATGTGGAAAGCCCATGACACACTCAGGAAGAAATTCAGCTGGTGATGGGGTTCTGGAATTGAAGGCAATGGTCCTGCTGAGATAGAAATTGAAGGTATTTGCTATGTCAAGACTAAGTGAGGTTACCCAGAAGGTTATTCAGGGTTACTATTGTTGTAATGAGACAACATGAGTGAAAGCAAGTTTGAGAGGAAGGGCTTATTTGGCCTACTCTTGGGTATCACTATTCATTACTGATGGATGTTAGGACAGGAATTCAAACAGGGCAGGAACCTGGAGGCAGGAGCTGATGCAGAGGCCATGAAGAAGTGCTGCTTATGGCTTGCTCAGCCTGCTTCCTCATAGAACCCAGGACCACCAACCCAGGGATAGCATCACCCACAGTGGGCTGGGCCTCCCCTATCAATCACTGATTAAGAAAATGCCCTACAGGCCTGCCTATAACCTTATCTTATGGAGGCATTTTCTCAATCGAGGCTTCATCCTCTCCAGTGACTCCAGCTTGTAACAAGTTGACAGAAAACTAGTGAGCACACCCAGGGAGCTGAATACTGATAGGAAAGAGGAGGCTTTGCAGGAATGATCCAGGCAGAGAAGACTTGAGTAAGGGAAGTGTGAGTCCAGTGGAGGGCAGACATGGCAAGGTGTGGCTCCCAGAGACCCCAGCTTCTGCAGCTTCAGCAAAGGGGTGACAAGGTGGGAGAAAGACCCAGAAGCAATAAATTGATGATTAGAGTAGAGTGGCTGATATTCACAGAGTACAGAGAATGCAGCAATATGGATGGGGCAGGGAATGGCAAGGAGGGAGGCAGGTCTTGGAGGAAACATAGACGCAGATGGTGATTACTCTGTGGAAAGAACATTACTGGTATAAGACAAAGGGGATGAGTAGTTGGTGTCAACACCTTGTGTGCATGGGTGGGGGAACACAGTATACCGCTGGGGAGGCTGCCACTCAGAGCAGGGGCAATGCTGCCACTTGCTGTAAGGGGACTCGCTGTATGGGGGACAGTGATGCGCAGGTGCTGGAACTGTGATAGATTCTATGCTAGGGACAGGAGTTCTCTTCATTTTTGTTTGGTTTTGTTTTTCTCAGCAAAGTATTTTAGTACAAGTGAGTGAGTAGGCAGGGTGTTAGACATTTGAGAAGGGGAGACGGTATGGAGTACACATAAGCTTAGGGGGTGGGGATAGCCACCTGAATACAAGATCCTTAATTTAAAGTGAGGGTAGAGCCATGTGTGGTAAGGCACACCTGTTACTCAGCACTCAGAAGGCTGAGGCAGGAGGATCACAAGTTCAAAGCTAAACTGGTCTACGGAGCCAACAAGATCCTGTCTAAAAAATAATGAATAAATTAAAGCAAGTAAAATGAAATTTGCCTACCTGGTGTGCATGTGACTCTGACCAGTTTAGCTGAATGAAGCAAATAAGAGGGAAAAAAATCAAATGATGATGCTTTTGTGTGGGGGGCAAGATATTGTAGGATTACAAGTTGAAAAATAAATACAGCATAGGGATGCTAGCTGGGACCTTTTTGCTCTGATTGGGAGCAGCTCTGATTCCAGAAGCATGTGCTAGAGTGTCCAGGGTGACTTACACCATCCTAAACACTGCAGTACATCAGGGAGCAAAAAGCAGTCTCTGAACTCAAAGAACTGTCATCCTGCTGAGGAAGGCTGTGCTGTGCGGAGATCAGTGGTTTCCAAGGACAGAGCTGTGAGCTCAGGGGAAGTGCTGTACCCTGAGATCCGGGTAGAAAATAGAACTTCCGCTCTGACCTTTTCTCTTTATCCTTAACATCTGTTTTCATGTCGCCAATTTTATAGCATGTTAGCAAATGTATATTGAGTACATATATATGTTTATAAATAAAATGTGTATGTTGAGAGATGTTTGCAGAAAATTTGTTTGCTGGTGGAAATGTTTGACTGAAAACATTTGGAAATCACTAACCACGTGGAGAAAGCCCCAGATGAGATACTGTAGCAAACCCCCACATATGACACAAAGAAACAGATAAAGAATTAGCTTGGCTCTGCAGAGGTTACCCCTGAATTATCCTATCCTGTGTTGGGAGTGAAAATACCTAAGTGATGAGTCTTCCAGAAGTGAGATAAAAATATCATAAGAACTATAATGACTATGCTGTCAAAAACCAGAGCAGGCTGTCATGGGACCATGATGGAACATTCAAAAGAGGCCAGGTGCCCGTTAGTGAGACTGGCCATGGGCAATCATCTTCACCAGGGCTGATCCATTCAAGAAGGAAAAAGATTGGACCAAATGGTCCCTGAGTATCTTGTAACTTTAAGGCATCTGGGAGTATGTGAAAAAGGAGCTCGGAACTTAGAATTCTCACATCCTCTTTTTGCAGTTGGCCTGGAGAAGGGTGAATCATGGCCTTGCCTCAACACAGGGCAATGGCTGCTCAGATTACAGGGAAGTGGGGGGGTGGCCTGTGTCAGCATTCCCAACTCATGGATTAGGAAGCCTGGGCAGCAGATGTGACCATGTTGTTTCTGTGGTTGGTATTTTCTTATAGTGACTCATAAGGTCCCCACAGCGTGAGGAAAATCACCAAGAGAGACCAGGCATGGTAGCTCATGTGCTTATAATCCCAGGACTTAGGAGGATGAGAGTGAGGCCACCTTGGGTTACAAAGTGAGACCCTGCCTCAAAATCAAAAGCAGAAAGCAAAATGAAAAACCACAAAGAGGCAATTCATCATGGTGGAAGGATGTCTGTGTGTGGTTGTCTCCAGCATTTATAGATGAGGAAATTAAAGTTCAGAGAGACCCAGGGATGAAATCAGAGTCACTCAGCTGAGAAATGGTTGAAAAAGGTGTCCAAAGCTAGTCAGTCTAACAAAAACAAAAATAAAAACAAAACCATGTTTACTGTATTGTAAGTAAATTTAAGAGATACCAAAGAAAGAAATATCTCAAAAAAGAAAACAAAAAAAAGTTCTTTCAGAAGGCGCATATATATATATTTATATATATATATATATATATATATATATATATATATATATATATAAAACAGAGAGACAAGAATTGCCAAAAGCAAATCATAGGTTCGACAAGATAAGAGTTTTTGTTTTGAGGCAGGGTTTCCTTGTAGCTCAGGCTACTCCACAAATTGATATGTATCAGAGGATGCCCTTGAACTCTGATCCTCCTGCTTCTGTCTCAAGAGACAGGGTTGCAAACATGCATTGCCACATTGAATTGGAGTTTTCTGTCACACATAACGCTCGGAGTTCCCCCATTAGCCTTGCTCTACAACTGTATGGCTGCTTTTGTGTGGCTGTGACCATAACTCCCAACAGAAGCAACCTAAAGAAGAATGATGCATGCTAGCTTGCAGTTCCAAAGGTTTCTGTCCATCAGGCGAGGGAAGGTACACCCAGAGGTTCGTGGTGGTAGGAATGCGTGGTGGGGACATTCTCATCACACCAGATTAGGGAGCAAACAGCAAGACAGGAACAAAGGGCTGACCTTACTTTTTGCAAGAGTCTCCTTCTAACTAAAAGTTGAACAGCCTCCTGAAATAGCCCCATCAGGGAGGAACAATAATGGAGACAATGTGAGGTCTTCTCAGATGCAAACCACAAGTATCTCCTTGGCCTTGTGTGCATCTCTGCATGAGGAACACAGTGTTCCCCAGGTGTGCATAGTATCCAGATGGAAAGGAGGAAAAGGCGTCTTCTTCCCCTTGAAGGTGGCCTGGTTATCGAACTCATGGATCCTGTCACAGAACCTTGGCCAGAATGAACTCTGTGAATCATTTCAGAGGCTGGGAAATACATTTGTGCCTTGACTCGTATGCAGATACTCTTTTTCTAAAAGAGAAAGTAAAAAAGGCAAAGGTAAATAGATGCTGGTGAGCAGCTGGCAGCCTCTAGCACAGACAACATTTGTTAGGAATAAAAGAAAATCTTCAGAGAGGGATTTCTAGACTGTTCTAAAGGAAATCGAGAAGAATTCAGTGCCTGCAAGGGATGAAGATGGAATTTCTCCAGAGATGAGTGCATCGCTGAGTTGGGCTGAAGAATTCCCCAGGTCATGATGATGCTCTAAAAAGAGTGGCACTTTTTGTCATGGTGTTCAGTCTGGCGACTACCTCTGTGACAGGAGATAGTGATGATTGTACTTCACAGAGGTTCCTGGAGAATATACAATGTCTGGACGCAGCAAAATGAGACAGAAACTGGATTGGGCAGGGGGAACACTGACTGGGGTCAGGAGGCCTCACTGCAAAGCCCATCACAGACCCACAGCTGCACATCTGGAGTGACAGTTCTTGCCTCTCAGCTCAGTGGCACTGGTCACAGGTAAAACTGAGATGACCTAGCCAAGCATGATAGCTCATGCCTTTTATTCCATCACTATGGAAGCAGAGGCAGGTGGATCTCTGTATATTCCAGGCCGGTCTGATCCAGATAGTGAGCTCTGTGTTAGTTAGAACTACTCAGTAAGATCCTATCTCAAAAACCAAGACAAAACAAAACTGAGATGACCCATGGCAATGCTTACCAGACAAGACACATGGGGTCGTCGGCTTAAATGAGCCACATCTTCAGGCCAGTGGGCTCCCAAGTTCAACATAAAGATGTGGGAGTGGATTTCTTTGGGGGGGACTTACTTCTAAAGGCATTTCTACCTCCCCAATTCCTCACTTCTATAGAATATCAACTAGCTGATCAGCATTAGCAAAAGAAATCTTAAAATTATATTGGTATATTTTACCTGTTAAATTACATTAATTTTATTACATTTGTTTTGGCTCCCCAGACTACATTACAATGGTGTACAGAGCTGTATATTCCGATCACAATTGGTGGGATACAAAACAAGGATGAGTTAGAGACAATGTCTGCCCAATTATATAGTCTTCCAAGAGAAATGGCAACTCTGTGTAACACCTTAATTTTCTAAAACAAATTAGAAGTAGGATTTTTGCCAGTCTTTTCTTAAAAGTTTTGATTTGTTTGGTTTTTATTGTTATTTTTATCTATCCAGGAACTCACTGTGTAGACTATGTTGAATCTACTTGTCATAGAGATCTACCTGCCTCTGCTTCCACAGTGCTGGGATGAAAGGTATGCACCACCACACTTAGTCTGTATAGTCTTCTGAGGATGCTATTACAGGGATCTCTAGGTGCCAGGATGCCACCTAAATAGAATTTTTGCTTCCTGATTCATGTCTGGAGACACTTGGCTCCCAGGTTTGGAGGAAGATGTCTATGTAGATGGCCCAGCTCTGTGAGTTTGAGGCCAGCCTAATACACATAGAGCTTTCTAAACCAGCCAGGACATAATAATCCTTCCTCCATCTCCATCTCTCTCTCTCTCCCCTTCCTCTACACACACACACACACACACACACACACACACACACACACACACAAGTTGACAGAATCTAGAATCACTTTGGAGATAAATCACTGAGCATCTGAGCATGCCTGTAAGGGATAGCTTGATTAGATCAATTGAGATGGCTGGTACCACTCTATGGAATGGGGTTCTGAACTAAGTAAAAAAAAAAAAAAAAAAACCATTACATTGCTTTTGTCAATTTATCATAAATGCAAGAAAAGTCACTAATACTTTTGTGTTGAATTGGTTGAATTGTGTGCCTTCTAAATTCGTAAGTCAAATTCTTGATTCCTAATAATTTAGAACATGACTATAGTTGGGACCATATGCATTCCTTAACTTACAGAAAGGATAGATGTGCAAGTGTATTGCAAGTTGAAATATCATCAGTCAAAACCACCTTAAGTACACTGAACCTACTGAACACCTGCAACATAGTGCACAGTGTTGTCTGTCAATACTGTAACCATCATCATGAACATGTATCACACCACATATTGCCAGCCTGGGAAAAAGATTAGAACTCAAATTCCTATTGCTACTAAATGAATTTGCCTTTGCTTCATTATCAGGTGGGAAATCTTAAAGGAACCATCATAACTGAATGGCCTTCTGTAGGGTTTCTACAGAGACAATAAAGTTCAAATGGAACCATTAAGGTGAGATCTTAATTCTGCCACGACTAGTATCTTTATTAAGATGGAAATTTGGAGACACAATGTGAGAAAATGGAGACAGAGCCCAGGGGGGATATTTCTATAAATCAGTCTGCAAAGCACCAGAAGCTGAGGAGAGGTGTGGAAGACATGCCTTCTCATCCCTCAGCAGGACCCAGCCTTGTCAACACTTCAGTATTGCTCTTCCAGCCTCAGGAGCTGAGACAATACACTGCTGTTGCTGCTGTTGGCTGAGGCACCCCAAGAGGCTTCATTAGGGCTGCCCTCGCAGCCCTCTCTTCCAGCCCCTGTCCCACAGAAGTACCTGGCGTGCAGTCAGGATTTGATGAATACCTTTTGGATGATCAACTGAATGCATGAGTAAGAGATTTTTGGACATGTGAGTGATCTCTCACTTTCTCTACCTTCAGCACTGTCTCCACTGTTACAAGCTGTGCATGGGGCAAAGCTAGCCAGAGAACAAGGCAGGAGAGTCGGGAAGGCAAGGAGAAACAGCTGCCAGCAGCTGCATTTCCCAGAAACTCTCCCCTGGCTGCAGATGTCAGTGTTTCAGCCAGCCCGCTACCTTGAGGGAAATTTGCCTAGGAAAGTGGAAAACTTACTATTTATTATTCAAGCTAAGAAAATTCATGACTATAAGTTGATTTCATTTTTGAAATCAGCAAAATAACTTAAAATATATTTGGTGGGTTTGGAGACCTGGGGGAACCTCTGGGGTGTATTTTCAGAGAGTACTTTTCCACTTTCTTGTGAAAGACACCTGAGTTTTTGAGGAAATATAATCCTGTTTCAGTCCATTTGTCCTGAAAACCCCAGGAAGATTTGCTTCGTGAGCACCACTGAGGAGAATGGCCTGTCTGGCTCACTCCCTTTGAGTACATTTCTTTCACCAGCTTCCCCTCAACTATTTAAACTTCCAGACCATTCTAACCAGTTACCTTGTACTGGGGAAGTTCTTTATGGCTGTTTCTGTGGACGGACACTCTCCTAGTCCATTTGCTGTTCCTATAATGAAATGCCTAAGGCTGGGAATGCATAAAGAAAGGTCAAAGGGCATGTTACTGGCTTAGACTCTGCTGAGACAGGAAGGGACACAGATACCCAGATAGGACCAATGACGACCTCCCTCTAGGTCTCATCTCTTACAGGTTCCACCACCTGATAGCACCACACTAAGGACCAGGCTTCCAACACACAGCTACTTGCAGACCGCATCTGTCCCATAGCAGACACGGCCTCATCTCTCTTCTCAGCCTTGCATGCAGCTCACACACAGGGGACAGCCAGTCAGTGCTACCCAGTCCCCTCCAGCCTGCACAGCACAGGTTTGCCTCCCTCTCTCCATCCTGCCCCTAAGCATCTTCTTGAAATGGGCACTAAATCCTGTCTCTAACACAAAACACCAATTACCCGCTGAGCTAGAGGAGCGAAGGGTCTA
Source organism: Sigmodon hispidus (assembly GCA_004025045.1). Lineage (NCBI taxonomy): Eukaryota > Metazoa > Chordata > Mammalia > Rodentia > Cricetidae > Sigmodon > Sigmodon hispidus. The sequence continues at coordinate 210,865 of PVIH01001534.1, forward strand.
TTTGGTGCTGTTAGGAACATAATGTTTGTCCTCTGAAATTCAGGGTTTCACAATAAATACTCATGTGTCTCCTGTTCAGAGAAATGTGGAACTCAGTTCCAGGAAAACGGCAGAATATATGAACCACATGGGACAGAGCCCCTCCTATTCGGTGCCTGGTAACTCAGATTTATTTATGTCTTTTGTTCATAGCTTTCTCTATGTTAGAAACACTCCAAAGGCCCCCCGATGAATCCTGAGCAACAATCAGAACGCACAAGCTTGTCCTGGGACTGAAGACGGTTTACTGGTGGAGATTGTCAGAAGGAAGAAAGGGTTACTGTGAGTACATCCCAATACACTGCGGACTCAGCTGCCTGGGCTACACTATCAATCACTCCTGGCCCAAGGCATCATGGGGCCCCTCCCTCTGGCACAGAGGGGACAGCATCTCAGCCTTTGCCCAGCCTAATTTATCCCACCTGAATCACCGCCCCCCCCAACCTAAGGAGGGAAGTCCCAGTAAACTGGTTCTGAGCCCCTGAGGGAGGGAAAGTTGAGTTAGTGAAAGTTTTAGAAGGGCTGTTTTCAAATGTCTAGCCGCTACTACGCTTGAATTAGCTCAGCTCCAAGCTGCACTTAGTATTTTAATTTGTCTTTGGGAAACCCTGACTTTCTTTTCCTCTCTTCCATTTTTCTTCTTTTTGTTATTTCTTTTCCTTCATTTCCCTCCCACACTTTCCTTGTCTTTACCTATGACTGCCCATCCTAAAGTATGTAACGCACGCTGTTGTTTCTATATATATTTACAGAAATGCACAGGGCTCCTCTTGGCCTGGGGCATTTTAATTTCTGCATGTTAGGAGGTAGACCTCGTGAAACAGTTTCAACATTTAGCTCCCATCGCCCCAGGGAGGCGAGGGCTTTCAGCTGCTGTTACCTACAAAACTCACCAAGGTCAGTGTGGATTCATTCTTTTAGAAGTGTTTGTGGTTGTACTCTGGGTTCCAAGTATGGCTCTGGCACTTAAGATAAATCATGAAACAAAACAAATAAGATTTCAGCTGACAGACATATCTGTGATTACAGTGTTCGTGTAGCAGAGACAGGATTGGAAGTTCAAGGCTAGCCTGGGCTACATAGAGGGAACCTGTCCCTAAAAGCTGGACAGAAGGTGGAGCTGAGTGATACAGTGCTTGTCTAGTATGTGCAAAGCCCTGGGTTCCATTCCTAGCACCCCTGGGTGGGGCAGGGTAGGTTACTATATCTTTGTTGGTCACAATCTATAATCTGGCAGAGAGGAAGGTGGAATATAACCAAAAGTATTTGTTAAAATCAGCATATTTAGTGATATTTCAGAAGGTGGTAGGTATGATATGATAAGCAGGACAGGTATTGTGGAGAGGGTGGGCTGCAATTTAAGTAGATTGACAAGAGTGTCATTCAGACACAGACCTGGAGAATCCAGGAGCTGACCCAGGAACAGCCACAGCAAAACTCTAAGATCAGAATGCCCCTGGTGTGGGGTGAATATAGAAGGGAGGGGCTAAAGGGTGGGCTATAGCACC